>CM042441.1:8997231-9597231 GCA_023631565.1 Gymnocephalus cernua
GATAGATAGATGGTAAGGTAGATAGATAGGTAGATAGATAGATGGTTAGATAGATAGATAGATAGATAGATAGATAGATAGATAGATAGATAGATAGATAGATAGATAGATAGATAGATAGATAGATAGATAGATAGATAGATAGATAGATAGATAGATAGATAGGTAGTAAGGTAGATAGATAGATAGATAGATAGATAGATAGATAGATAGATAGATAGATAGATAGATAGATAGATAGATAGATAGTAAGGTAGATAGATAGATAGGTAGGTAGTAAGGTAGATACATAGATAGATAGATAGATAGGTAGATACATAGATAGATAGATAGGTAGATACATAGATAGATAGATAGATAGATAGATAGATAGATAGATAGATAGATAGATAGATAGATAGGTAGTAAGGTAGATAGATAGGTAGATAGATAGATGGTAAGGTAGATAGATAGATAGATAGATAGATAGATAGATAGATAGATAGATAGATAGATAGATAGATAGATAGATAGATAGATAGATAGATAGATAGATAGATAGTAAGGTAGATAGATAGATAGGTAGGTAGTAAGGTAGATACATAGATAGATAGATAGGTAGATACATAGATAGATAGATAGGTAGATACATAGATAGATAGATAGATAGATAGATAGATAGATAGATAGATAGATAGATAGATAGATAGTAAGGTAGATAGATAGATAGGTAGGTAGTAAGGTAGATACATAGATAGATAGATAGGTAGATACATAGATAGATAGATAGGTAGATACATAGATAGATAGATAGATAGATAGATAGATAGATAGATAGATAGATAGATAGATAGATAGATAGATAGATAGATAGATAGATAGATAGATAGATAGATAGATAGATAGGTAGTAAGGTAGATAGATAGATAGATAGATAGATAGATAGATAGATAGATAGATAGATAGATAGATAGATAGTAAGGTAGATAGATAGATAGGTAGGTAGTAAGGTAGATACATAGATAGATAGATAGGTAGATACATAGATAGATAGATAGATAGATAGATAGATAGATAGATAGATAGATAGGTAGTAAGGTAGATAGATAGGTAGATAGATAGATGGTAAGGTAGATAGATAGATAGATAGATAGATAGATAGATAGATAGATAGATAGATAGATAGATAGATAGATAGATAGATAGATAGATAGATAGATAGATAGATAGATAGATAGATAGATAGATAGATAGGTAGTAAGGTAGATAGGTAGTAAGGTAGATAGATAGATAGATAGATAGATAGATAGATAGATGGTAAGGTAGATAGATAGATAGATAGATAGATAGATAGATAGATAGATAGATAGATAGATAGATAGATAGATAGATAGATAGATAGATAGATAGATAGGTAGTAAGGTAGATAGATAGATAGATAGATAGATAGATAGATAGATAGATAGATAGATAGATAGATAGATAGATAGATAGATAGATAGATAGATAGATAGATAGATAGATAGATAGATAGATAGATAGATAGATAGATAGATAGTAAGGTAGATACATAGATAGATAGATAGATAGTAAGGTAGATAGATAGATAGGTAGATACATAGATAGATAGGTAGGTAGTAAGATAGATAGATAGATAGATAGATAGATAGATAGATAGATAGATAGTAAGGTAGATACATAGATAGATAGATAGATAGTAAGGTAGATAGATAGATAGGTAGATACATAGATAGATAGGTAGGTAGTAAGATAGATAGATAGATAGATAGTAAGGTAGATACATAGATAGATAGATAGATAGTAAGGTAGATACATAGATAGATAGGTAGGTAGTAAGATAGATAGATAGATAGATAGATAGATAGATAGATAGATAGATAGATAGATAGATAGATAGATAGATAGATAGATAGATAGATAGATAGATAGATAGATAGATAGATAGATAGATAGATAGATAGATAGATAGTAAGGTAGATACATAGATAGATAGATAGATAGTAAGGTAGATAGATAGATAGGTAGATACATAGATAGATAGGTAGGTAGTAAGATAGATAGATAGATAGATAGTAAGGTAGATACATAGATAGATAGATAGATAGTAAGGTAGATAGATAGATAGGTAGATACATAGATAGATAGATAGATAGATAGATAGATAGATAGATAGTAAGGTAGATACATAGATAGATAGATAGATAGTAAGGTAGATAGATAGATAGGTAGATACATAGATAGATAGATAGATAGATAGATAGGTAGATAGATAGATAGATAGATAGATGGTAAGGTAGATAGATAGATAGATAGATAGATAGATAGATAGATAGATAGATAGATAGATAGATAGATAGATAGATAGATAGATAGATAGATAGATAGATAGATAGATAGATAGATAGATAGATAGATAGATAGATAGGTAGGTAGTAAGGTAGATAGATAGATAGATAGATAGATAGATAGATAGATAGATAGATAGATAGATAGATAGATAGATAGATAGATAGATAGATAGATAGATAGATAGATAGATAGATAGATAGATAGATAGATAGGTAGATAGATAGATAGATAGATAGATAGATAGGTAGGTAGTAAGGTAGATAGATAGATAGATAGATAGATAGATAGATAGATAGATAGATAGATAGATAGATAGATAGATAGATAGATAGATAGATAGATAGATAGATAGGTAGGTAGTAAGGTAGATAGATAGATAGATAGATAGATAGATAGATAGATAGATAGATAGATAGATAGATAGATAGATAGATAGATAGATAGATAGATAGATAGGTAGATAGATAGATAGATAGATAGATAGATAGATAGATAGATAGATAGATAGATAGATAGATAGATAGATAGATAGGTAGGTAGTAAGGTAGATAGATAGATAGATAGATAGATAGATAGATAGATAGATAGATAGATAGATAGATAGATAGATAGATAGATAGATAGATAGATAGATAGATAGATAGATAGATAGATAGATAGATAGATAGATAGATAGATAGGTAGGTAGATAGGTAGTAAGATAGATAGATAGATAGTAAGATAGATAGATAGTAAGATAGTAAGATAGATAGATAGATAGATAGATAGATAGTAAGGTAGATAGATAGATAGATAGATAGGTAGATACATAGATAGATAGGTAGGTAGTAAGATAGATAGATAGATAGATAGATAGATAGATAGATAGATAGATAGATAGATAGATAGATAGGTAGTAAGGTAGATAGATAGATAGATAGATAGATAGATAGATAGATAGATAGATAGATAGATAGATAGATAGATAGATAGATAGATAGATAGATAGATAGATAGATAGATAGATAGATAGATAGATAGATAGATAGATAGATAGATAGGTAGGTAGTAGGGCTGGGCGATATGGCTGAAAACTGTATCACGATATAAGTGTTTCATATCAGTCGATATCGATAATTATTGATATTTTTTATGACCTATTTAAAATAAGGACCAGGAGAAAAAAATGTATTCAATTTAAACGTTTTTATTTTAAGCTTAACCTTCCTCCGATTAAAATCCCCTCAGTTATAAAAGCAGAAATGTCAATACAACCATGGAAAACACTCAAATAATTCAAATGTAAACATAAGTCTAAAATCACAATGAACACTTCTTGTGAATGAAGTGTTTTAAAATATGTGCAGTGTTTTGTAAACATAGGAGAAATTGAAATAAAACTGAGGTAGACTTTACATCAGTAACATAAAAAACAAACCTGGTACAGTACAGTAACAGTTATTATTTTTCTCCGTCTAACAGTCACGGTACAGCCTAAACTGTACATGGTGGGGGGTGGTAACCTGGCTTCTCAACAGTGCTCAGCGGAAGCATGTCTTTGCCTATATGATATGCCACTGCCTCCGTTATTTATTTGTACTGTTTAGCTTTTACTGTCATAAGGCACTGATGCAGAGTACCTCTCCGTGGTGCTCTGCTGCTTGTGCGGGGTTCCAGCTGCAGATGTTGTTGGACGTTGCTGGCGAATACGGCTGTGCTCCAAAGGGTGAGCGCGGCTAAAGTGGTAAAACAGGTTTGCGGTGGGGACGGTGGACTTGCATAATTTGCAGACGACATTGGTCTGACTACGGTAAGACTTATAAAATCCAAAAAACTGCCATATTGGCGAGCTGACATTTCCCGTTTCATCAAGAACTTCCGCGCTCGCTGCTTCACGCATTTTACACTTATCACTCCACGCCGCTTCTGTTATTGAAGAATCCAACACGAGACAACGATATGGCGCAACCAAACACAATACTGTTACATGATTGGCTGTTAGCGTGTCACTCCCTACGTTGCTAGGCTACCAGAGAGCGAGTGCCTTTGTTCATGCAACCAAACTTGCTTTGAAACCTCTGGTTTCTTCCGACGAAGAAAAAAAATATATATATATATATTATCGAACTTTTATCGAGCGCATTTTTTATTGATATTGATTACATGTCTATCGCGATACATATCGTTATCGTTTTATCGCCCAGCCCTAGTAGGTAGTAAGGTAGTAAGATAGATAGATAGATAGATAGATAGATAGATAGATAGATAGATAGATAGATAGATAGATAGATAGATAGATAGATAGATAGATAGATAGATAGATAGATAGATAGATAGATAGATAGATAGATAGATAGATAGATAGATAGATAGATAGATAGATAGATAGATAGATAGATAGTAAGGTAGATAGATAGATAGATAGATAGATAGATAGATAGATAGATAGATAGATAGATAGATAGATAGATAGATAGATAGATAGATAGATAGATAGATAGATAGATAGATAGATAGATAGATAGATAGATAGATAGGTAGGTAGTAAGGTAGATAGATAGATAGATAGATAGATGGTAAGGTAGATAGATAGTAAAAAATAAATGACAAAAACACAGAAAAAGGTGACAAAAAAATTGGAAAAATGTGACAAAAAGTTGAAAAAATTGCTAAAAAAACATCAAAAAAACTTCGGGAAAAGTGTTGAAAAAGACAACCAAATTGTTAAAACTTTAGACCCAGAAAAATTAAACGTTGCAAGGTCGACGGGAAGACAACACAAGGGTTAAATAAAAAATTGTCAAGAAAGAATTAAAGCTACAGTGAAAGACCATATGATTTTCATTAGCAATAGTTTTAAAATTGCTCAGATGCAAAGTTGGCTCTACTGCCTGTCTTCTTCTCATGACACATGAGTCACACTGAATTCCTGGAGATGTGTTAATGAGTGCAGCAGGTATGAGGAATGTGTTCGCAGTGTTCAGGTACCTTTACAGTGAGTCTGGGGATCCTCTGACTGCTGGCCTCTCTGAGTGGGCAGTCAGCATCTACACAGTAAGGATACCTTGGTTATATACTGTATGACAGTACAGATCAGCCTGGATATCTATTTAGGAATATTGTATATATCTATTGATATTTACCTGGGGGAACAAAGTCTTCCCTCTGACCATCACTGACCTAAAGAAACATGAGCACAGACAGAAGTTCATTCTCAGATATAAACAAAGTGGCCTCCAGACAAACAATGCACATTGTACAGAGAAGTTCTCTCTCATATATATATATATATATATATATATATATATATATATATATATATATATATATATATATATAGGCACAAAATGCTGAAAAAATAGTAAAATAAATAAATAATGCATCTTCTGACTTTTTCGGACTAACGGTGACTTTAAAAGTTAGTGACTTACTCACTGAAAAAACAGCAGCTGTTTGGTCAGCTACTATAGTGATGAAGTTCTCGCAGCACAAAATTGGAGATTTTTAATCCACTTTACAGAATAATCTCAGTATGATCGATATCTTCGAAATAGTCACATTGGATTTAGCCATCTTTCAAGACTACATGGGATTAGCGTTTAATTACCAAAATATATTTTGGGTGGAATATAACTTTAAACTGGTAGATCAATTACGTGAAGAGATTTAAATGAAGAGATTTAAATGAAGTTCTGAAATGTGTAGGACCAGGGTCAACGATGGCCACACCTCTTAATCTCTTTTCTTTGTTTTTTGTTTATCAGTTTTCTTTCTACTATTTTACAATCATGGCAGTCTTGTTTTTATTGATGTCGTGTTATTAACTGGAAAAGCTTAACTTGGACCACCTGACAAAGTTTTACTTCAATGTTGCACCAATTCCACTGAACATGTGGCAGCGATTTACCACAATCCTCACTTAACAGCCTCAACAGCCCCTTCGTTCCTGCTGTCAACAGCTGGCCAACAGATGCACAAAGACACAACACAAACGCTAGTTGCATTTCTAAAGAAAAGAGTTTATGTGTGTTCATTATGATAATTCACCTTCCGCATGTTCATCTGCCTCTTGAAGAGATCTGAAAACTCCTTTTTCCTGTTTGAGCCATCGTCTTCACTACTGGCATCCCCTTCGTCATACCTGCAAGGTGTGATGTCAGAGTCAAATCTACAGGTTCACCACTACTTTACGTTACAAAAGTAAATCCAAGTGGGACAAATGTCACTCAAGTTGACCTGCCTTTCAAAACCATAGCCCTTCTTTCCTCCTTCATAAAGGCCCGGCTGGAAACCGAACGGTCCTGTGGGCCCTTTGCTCTGAGCTTCAGTCTTGGTGCTGAGGGTGGCCGCCCTCTCCAGCTGGGCACGCACAATTTTGGGGTTACGACAGTAGTCGCAGGCACCTGCACAGTTTGGCATCTTGTCCCCAAAGAACTTGGAAATGGTGGCATGACGGCAACTGGCGGAAGATAAGAGACACTGCTTGTTAGGGCTGTGCAATTAATCAAATTTTTTTAATCGTGATTACGATTTCGGCTCCTACTGATCACAAAAACAAGTAATCGAGAAATACAATTACTTTGCACATTACGTTCTGCAAGTAAACTCATATTTTGTGTTGTGTTGTGAATGAGAAAATATTAAGTTCAAACAGGAAAAGTATGAAGGGACATATCACGTTTATCGGTGTTTTAAGCCCCCAGCGTCTTCTTCTCGGCATGACTACATATTACAGACTACATTTAAAAGGTCAAGCCTGGTGACGTTTTTGAGCACACAGCAAACATCTCTCCATCATACAACTGGCCAACGAGTGCATCATTGACCTATTAGCTATTGCGTAACCATCACACACCAATAGGATCAATGTTTCTGTTCTTCTATAAGTCAAACAGGGCTCCCTTGACCCATGAAATAAAAAATACAGTTGTCTGACAATCACAACAAAAAGTTATTAGCTTTAGTAATGACTTCAGTACTTCATGTACTGATAAAAAGAACACATTAAAGCAAATTAAATCTTAATTTGGGAGGTACGATAAGTCTTTTTTCTCCTACAGTGGTTTTGGACACAATACACTTCTCATTAATCTGAGCTTTAGAAGTTATTACTGCAAAAGAAAATGTTTAGAAAAAAGGCCTCACACTTCTGTTTTAGATCCAGTATTATGTAACACACACACACAGAGAGAGAGAGAGAGAGAGAGAGACAGAGCGAGCGAGCGAGCGAGCGAGAGAGAGAGAGAGAGAGAGACAGAGAGAGCGAGCGAGCGAGCGAGCGAGCGAGCGAGCGAGCGAGAGAGCGAGAGAGAGAGAGAGACTGTTTGGGAAACAATCCACTAGACGAGCCACTTCAACAACATTCTAACTACCTTGCTGGAAATGGAAACGCTGTCTCCAGAGGCATGAGAGAGAGGGGAGCAGTTTCACCAAAGGAGGCGGGGAAAGCCAGAGAGGCACAAAAAGACTCTGTGAAGCAACAGTCACTCCCATGGAGGATTGCTAAAGAGAGAACAGGCTCACAGGCAGAGAAACTAAAGTGAGGCGCACAGTCAAACGGCAAAGCGGACAACTACTCTGCAACCAAAAACCACAAAACGAGAAGAGCAAGAAACTTGAGGACCAAAGAAGAGAAAGATTAAGAAAAGCATGAAAGTGATTTTGTGCCATCTCACTTTTCCTCCACTCCACATGCAGAGTATCATCAGTACCTGAGGAATTATCACTCCTAACCTTAATCTCAACCAGACTGCTTATCTCCGTCTGTTAGTCTCCACCTCTGAGTGACGTACTACACATTTTAGCAACAGACTGACATATAAAACACACTCAGCAGGTTAACTCCTCCAGGGGAGACATGTCATGTTCATCACTGCCTCCTCCTCATCAAGTGGTCTGCTTACTTCAGTTCTGTAACTTTTGCAGGTCAGTCTGGGCTGGGCTGAGCGTGTGAAAACAACAACCGAGACTCTCATAGGTAAGTGCATTTCACTGTGAGTGTGTTTATTTCTGGACAGTTTGAGAGGCACTGAGAAATACTTGTTGAGAAGAATGTGAAGAATGTATTCCGAAATACAGGCTTGTTAGGTGTAAAACATACAAGTTGAAATAGCTAGTTATACCAGTGGCATTTTAACAGCAGGATGTCTATGGAGTTTCTCACTTTTTGACACCCAAAGAGTTAATGGGGAAATGTCTGAATTGGGGAAGAAAATGATAACAAAGAAGTCAGATTAACAAAATGGATGCAAACAACACTCACCAAGCACTGACAACGTTATGCCCCACCAGCTAACTAACTAGGTAACTTTCTAAAGTGAAAACAGCCTCTGGTGTGATATCTGCATGTTCTTAAATTCTCAAACTACACTTCAAAATGATCTTTTCTGTTAATTCTGTTGCACTAAAATTGGCACAACGTGGTTGCTCCAATGCACACAATAGCATGAAAACATTTAGTTAACCTCTGCCAGTGTATTAGGGATGCAGTACTGTTTTAGAGGTGCAGATTCAGCTTCATGGTCATCTTGTTTACCAGCCCTTTCCTCGGAAGTGAAAAGGTTAACTGACAGGCGTTATTAGGACACAACTGAGACAACAAATTAAACTGAATTACATTGTTGAGCATTGCAACACAGCATAAAAGCCCTATTAGTTTGGGGACCAAATAAAACAAAAAGACTTTAAAAAGGAATATTTTTGATATTTTGGGAAATTTGCTTTCTTGCAGGCGCCAGTTTAGCTTAGCAGTGCACACAGACTGGAAATAGGGAAATGGCTAGCCTGACTCGGTCTAAATGCACCTCCCAGTGCTTCTAAAGATCACTAATTATAGTGTTTTTGTGTTATCTTGTTAGTTTAATTCGTACGAAAACACCAATTTACCGGTTAACCAGTTGCCAGGCAACCAGTGGAGACCCCAGGAAGTTTCTGGTCCCAGCCAAGAAATTGTCAGACCTGAAATCCATTATTAAACGGCAAATTGTCTTTTTGACTGTTGGGTTTTTGTACCAGTTACAACATATTAATAACAGGTGCTGGTGGCGTTAGGTGGCGTTTGTTACCTTTGGACAGAGCCGGGCTAGCTGTTCGCCCGGTCTCCTTTCTTTGTGCTAAACTAAGCTAAGCTAAGCTGCTGCTGGCTCCACAGACATAACAGTGGTATCAATCTTCTCATCTATCTCACAACAAGAAATAATTAAGCACATTTACCCAAATGTCGAATTATTCATCTGACAATATAATGAACTATATTCTAGGAGCCTTGAAATAAATCATTGCATCTATTGCATCATGATGCGGACGTGGACAATTCTGCATCGATGCAGTGACAGACCATAATCGATTATTGCCTACGGATGTTGCTTGTTGATATTCCAGTCGCTGCTTTTTTTTGTTTTTGCCTTTTGTCTGTTGTGTTCAGACTTCGCTACATATAGGAAGTGTCTTTTTTAAGAGCAGATACAATACAAAGAGGGAGTTCTTATATATCTGAACGGCAGAATATGTTAATGAAAACCATGTGTAGCAATATATAATAATACAATACAAAAAAGAAGCAACTCTTAAACTTAACTCAGCAATGGAAAATGTAACTACATGGCTTGAAAATTATCACCTGTGTCTAAATGTAAAGAAAACTGTTTGCATGTTTTTTTTCAAAGACACACTCCGCTTCAGATTGTGTGCACAAAGTCTGTGTGTCTGGTGAGAATATCCAAGTTGTCTCTCATGTCAAATATCTTAGTATCATCCTTGACTCCAACTTGTCTTCTAAAAAACAAGTGAAAAAAGTAAATCAGAATAACTAAATACAATATCGCCAATTTTAGGTATATAAGACACTGCCTAACAACTTCAGCAGCAAAATTATATTTGGATTCAATGATTATCCCTCATCTATTATACTGTATGACAAGCTGGACACAAGCAAAAGATACAACCCTTAAGCCTGTTCTCTCTCTTTATAAACAGGTCCTCAAAGTGCTAGACAGAAAACACAATACGTATCACCATTGTAAAATTCTTAACAAATATGACATCCTTAGTTGGGAAATACAATGACACCTGCCTAATGTTTAAGATCCTGAATGGCAAAGCTCCTCCACCACTCAATACTTTTATTAAACAAAAAAACTCTAACAATAGAACCACTCGGTCGGTTCTGAGAGGGGACTGTGTAACCCCGTACAGGTCCAGCTCCTTCAGTCAATCATGCTTTTCTGTTAGAGCCTCTAATACGTGGAACACTCTACCAAATGAAACAAGAAACTGCACCACCTACCATAACTTCAGACAAAGTCTCAAGACCTGGCTCTTGGATAGTCAGACTTGTAAACATTTTGAATCTCCTATTATTTTTTATATTATTCTTGTTGTTATTACTGCTGACCTGCTGCCAACATGTCTGATGTTTTGATATCTTGCCCGGTATCAAATTTAGCTCGCCCTGCATTTCTTGGATATGTATGAATAATTAATTTGTATTTTAACTATTTCACCATCTTATTAACCTGTTCTATATTAACACATCCCTCACGAGTGATGTAGCCTATTTCATCTTTTTATTACTGCTTGTTACGGCTGTGCATGGTTGAAATGGCTCAGGTCTGTGTTGCTTGGCTGTTTCGATGCGTGCATGGCTTCTTATTCTGAATATGGATACTGTCTGATGTGTAGATATGATAATGTTTTGCTGCTTCCTGTAGCTCTGCATGGCAAACTGAGTCAGCTTATCTGTTGCTCTAGCTGTTTGTGTGGTGTCTTGTTGACTTCTGTTTGTATAGTTTAACCTGTACTAATGTCTTGCTGCTTCCTGCTGCTCTGGTCTAACATAATCTGGCCAAAGGACTACAGTTGAAAATTAGCCGGCTGGCTAACACTGTCACATTTACAGAAATGTTGATTAATCCTTTATAAATAACATAAATAATGTCCTTTATAAATAAATGAAATGAAAAATAATTTAATGAAAATATGACGCATCGTGATGCATCGTGATATCGAATCGATTTGAATCGTTGACAGGATAATTGTAATCAAATTGAATCATGAGACCAGTGAAGATACACACCCCTATTATATTCCATCATACAGTGTTTGTATTATGTTTGTTATTGTTGGTATTATATTTTGTAATGCAATACAATACAGCAAAACCAGGAAAGGGCTGAACCCACAGACTGTCGCACCCAGTGCCATTTACTTTACTTTAGAGCTCAATAACACAGTCAGCAGTAAATCACGCATAACTTGAAACTTGAAACACCACCCATTAAAATAACACAACACATTACAGTCTGTATACATTAAAACACAATAAGACAGGTGCCCGGAGAGCCTTCTGTTTAAAAGTTGAACACAAAAGAAAGAGGCGACCCTGGTTTTTATGCTTTAGTTACGTCTGTTTACAGAAAGCCTGACAGAGGGTTAACCTGTTAGTTATGCTGAACACCCTAAGCCACCAGCACCACCCCATGTGTCATTAGACTCACTCTGGAAAAACCACATGCTTTACATCTGTGCACTCCCAGGCCAGGCCACTGCAATCCTCCCACTTTCTCTTGAAAAGGGAAACCTACAGATTACACAGCACTTCATCATGTTATAAGATGGTGTCAACACACCAGCAATGTTGTCTCAACCGCCCAGTTGGACTGTAACAAGCAACAGGAGTTACATCCTGGTGACACTGAACACAGGCAAACAAATGAGACACTGTAAACCAAATTCAAGCATGACCATTTGACAGTAAATGCTTCCACCTCACTAGGATGGATGCCAGAGAGGAGACGCTGAACACCCTGAACAAGATCTGGGTCAAGCTGCAGGGTCTGCCCAACGCCGACCCCATAGAGCTGGGAGCTTTCTTTGTCATCGTGACCTTCATCTGTGAGTCTCCTCCGCTCTCTATTATTACTCATTTCATTTTCTTCAAATGTGTTTGTCATGTAGCATTATTTTTTAACTGTGAAATGTTGCTCACTACATGCTATACATTACAGTACATACTGTATCATAAGGCATGCTTTAAAAAAGGTTTTTAGATTATGCATGATCTGCTTATGTACAAAACCAAATAAAAGCTGATATATCATTATTGTATTTTTTTTAACTCTCAAATGTAGATATTGGTTTTGTCCTCAAAAACTAGTATCAATCTGGCTCTAGTAAAAAATAAAGAATGTTTAAAGCTTTATGATATTGTTTCTTAAATCTGCAAACTTGCAAAGGACTTTTCTTACATGTATTTTTTATTTTTATTTTTTTGAGAGTGAACTGGTCACAATGCGGTTTCCATTTGCTCTTCCACAGCGGTGGTCCTGCTCATGACAGTGCTGACGTGCATGACCTGCTGCTGCCGCAAAACCAAGACAAGGGGATCGAACATTTGAGCAAATGTGCTCCACAGAAGGAAACATAACAGGAGATAGAAACACAACATCAGGCTTTCTCTGTGGCTCTCTCAAGCATAATGTCATAGTCATATAACTAATAGATATTCAAGACATTTCGGTGTGTTTAGTGGCACTAAAGGAGCTTTGCCCTTGAACAACAAAACACCTGACAAACAGAGATGGATGTCCTGACAAACACACCTGCTAAAGCTGCCAGGTTTTCAGGACACTCTACAGTCCTTGGAGCATCCCTGCACTTTACAGGGCAACAACAATGCTTCTGACAAGAGGAAACCCAAAGTGACTTGAATAATGCAGGAAAATAAATGGAATATGAGCTACAACGATGTGTAGAATATTTTTTTTAAAACTGCAGTGAGTTGCACATTGAGATATGAAGGGGAGAGCCAAATTGGTTTGTTTATAACTATGTGTCATTCTTAAGGAACGACAATTGGCATTCAGAGTTGGGTAAGATCCTCCTAGGGGAGTAGCTGTTTCAAACCTGAAAGTGTTCCTTGACATAAGTCACAACAAAGCATAAAACAGAGATCAAGTCTGCCCTCTGCTGTTTAATTTTTAAAGGCACAGCATGCATGTAATGACAGTTATGTTTTAATGTATAAAGCTACATGTTATATTATGTGCAAGGGGGGAGACATTATGTAATGATGTGATACTTTGACTCCACTTTTGTACGCAATAAACAAAATGGGACTTGCATGTGTGCAATTAATGCTTTACTTACCATTCTTGAGCACAGTATGACACCATGGCATCAAAGTCTGTAATGGCTGTTTTGTCCGTCTGCTTCTCAGAGCCCCGTTTTGCCTATAGAGGAAACAAATGTTCACAAACCTGAGTTTCATATGAGCTCTTTACATTTTGAGCTCTCCGTTATTGTGCTGACCTGTTTGCGGGCAACCTCCTGGCGGATGAGGAAGTTAATTTGCTCCTTATCTCTCGGGGAGTAGTATGTGCGACATGAGGAGGGCAGTCCGTCTCTCCCAGCTCGCCCAGACTCTTGGTAGTAACTGGCCAGGGACTTAGCGAGGTTCCAGTGAGCTACAAACCTGCGGGATTAACGAAAACATCAGCACATGGAAACTTAAACTCTGTAGCCAATTAAAAATGATACAGCAAAACATTGTTGCATCACCTGACATTGGCCTTGTCTACTCCCATACCAAAGCTGATAGTGGCTACAATAACCAGAACTTTCCCCTGCATCCACTCATTCTGGGCCTCTGTGCGATCCCCTGCCTTCAGACCTACAGTATAAGGAACAGAAGTCAAGCATGGGAACCCAAATCTTGTGATCTCCAATCCCAGACATACATGGAGGAAAAACAGTCTGACCTGCATGATACGGTTTGGCCAAGACTCCAAGTTTGGTCAGCTGGTAAGCCACTGTTTCACAGCCTTCCCTGGTCCGACAGTACACAATCCCACAACCCTGTTCATAAACATTACATAGGTTAAATAAACCAGGGTTCTGATTCTCATGTTCGGGGGAAAAACATCAGCTAATATTGGCATCATCACAGCCTACAACACAGGTGTTAGGCAAACAAGAGTGTTATGCTACTATAAAAAAAGAAGAAAACAAATTGAGGGTGGTACTTTCTATGGAGGTACCAATATTGATATTTGAGAGATTGAGAACATAGAAATAGAATGAGAGTAGTAAGGACATTGAACTGTCTGCCGTTTGACTAGTTCAAAAGAAAATTACACTCAGCACTCTGCATTGACCATGGAAATAGAATAAATGTACCCACTACAACAGTCACAGTTTTTTTTGCTATGGCAATGGTACACATAAGAATGGCCGGCGCAATGTAGTAGTGTTGATTTGAATGAGAATGTCCGTTCTACTCTCATTCTATTTCTATGGTTTAGAAGGACATATCGGCACACATTACATAAACAAACATTTCAATAAGGATCCTTTAAACTTGGTTTTCATAAAAGTTTGACTATACGGTTCATTTTACCCATCCTAAATACATCTTTGACATTTGTGTACTGCAATTTCAGTTGTTTATCAACCGGTGGGCTCAACCCAGCAAATTTATCAGGCTCCGCTTTGAACACATTATCTAAAATAACCTGCAGCTTGAATTTGAGAGAAATGTAAGGGCTCAGATGTAAAACCAGTCATTATGTGATTATGTAAAAACCCAATAAGGCTGATATATCATTATCATTATTATCATTTTAACTCTTAAAAGGTAGATATTGGTATTGTCCTCAAAACCCTAGTATCACTCTGGCTCTGGTAAAAATAAAGAATGTTTAATAAGGCTTTTTGATTTTTTTTCTAAAATCTGCAAAGGATTTTTCCTGAATGTATAACACAGATAAATAGTTCTGTGAAAACTTTAGGCTAAGCACCTCTATTCTATTCAGGTATTTCTGTTTGTCCTTTCAAATGAGCTGCTCTTTGCACGGTGCTCCAACATGGTTTCAACATACAGCACACTGCCGTTCAAACGTTTGGGATCAGCTGTTATATTGATGTTTTTCTTTTTTTCCTTCAATAATGGCTTTTTTAACAGAAATAAAATAAAAACTGTATAATTCAGAAACCAAATGTATTATTTACATTTGAAATAGTTTTGGCACCAAAAGAATAATAATAATTAAATTTCCATTTAGTTGATGTCCCCACAGCGTTGCATGTCAGGGCAAAATACTGTACAAAAACTTTGATTTTGAATTTGTTTTTCAGTCCAGAAAAGCTTAAGTGACCCTTGATCTGTAATGAACCACAACGATGCAATTGGGCTCTAAATATTTTGGGAAGCCGTTTTTCTTTGGGCTCTCTGCAGTCTACTCAGTGGTTAGACTGAATAGGTTTACACTGTGATTTGTCAGCCAATATGGTTCAGCTGATATCCCAGCTGATATTTCTTGTGATCTATCATTTAGAGAAAAATGAGATCCCAACCTGTCCATTAGAGCCTTTGTCCAGTTTCAGTGCCTGCTGAATGAAGGCATAGAGGTGGGCGTAGGGGTTTGGCAGCAGCTCCCTGAAGATCACATCATAGTGCAAGTTACTGCGGAAGACAGGTGAAACAAAAGACAGTGGCGAGCGCAGTCTCAGGGATTGAACAATGTCCTCTTGTACATTCTTGGGTGCTGTCGCTGTCAGGGCCAAACAGGGAACCCCTGGCAAGCGACCGCGCAGCTCTCCCAGTTTGAGGTAGTCTGGCCTGAAGTCGTGTCCCCACTGGGAGACGCAGTGAGCCTCGTCCACAGCCAGGTAAGACAGCAGACCTCGGGAGCACAGGCCCGTCAGGCAGGGCTGGAATGTGGGAGAGGCCACCATCTCTGGGGTGATGTAGAGCATCTTCAGCTTGGGGCTGCTGCTCCCTAGGTCAGCCAGGATCAGACGACGCTCGCCTGCAGGGAGCTTGGAGTTGATGGAGCAGGCAGGGATGTTCAGACTTTTCAGGCGGTCCACTTGGTCCTGGGAAGAAACACAGGAAGGGATAATTTATAGTGCACACAAGGGTTTGCATTGGAGCAGTCCAATCAGAAACAGAGACTGACCTGAATGAGAGCGATTAGCGGGGATATAACCAGAGTAATACCCTCAGCCAGGACAGCAGGCAGCTGGTAGCAGAGGGACTTTCCTGCTCCAGTGGGCATGCACACAAACACATCCCTGTCACCTGCAGGAAGACAACACCTATCACCACAGTGCCACACATTAATTGCTCTCTGACAACACTATACGTGAGAGATAATTCAAACTCAGCCTCATATTTAAACATTAACAAAAACGTCAGTTGAGTTGCTTGTTGCAACGAGCCAGCTAACGTCTGCTAACGTTAGTTAGCATAGAAACAAACACAGCAGAAACACTGTTCGCACTGTTCGCTGACTTACCTTTAAGGACTGCTTTGACAACATCTTCCTGTAGTTTAGACCGAAAGTTGTCGAACCCAAAGTGGGTTTTTAAAGCCTGTTTTGAAGTTGTTATCATCATTTATCTCTCTGTAAATAAATCATATAAGCGTCTCTGGTGTCGTCGCAAACTGATGACATCACAACAGTCGCGAAGAAAACTGAAAATAAAGTTTTGTTTTAATTGTTTAGATTGTTTAAATTGTGTTTAGTGATTCCATGTTATTTATTTATGTAGTATATTTTATGTGTTGTTTTATATAATATTTGTATAATTATGGTGGAAAGAGTTGCCGCGTGTTCTTTATATTTTGCAAAGGTTTGTGTTAGAGCTCTCTGATTGGTCGAGCTGCTACACTTGCTTTCAGCTAATAACAGCTGCTGGCCAAAAGTATATGGACAAGCTGTGTGCTCAGATCTGAAGTAAAAGTAGAAATATCACAGTGTATAAATACTCTGTTGCAAGTAAAAGTCCTGCAAAAGTCTTAGCATGAACATACTTAAATTACCAAAAGTAAAAGTAGTCATTGTGCAGAATGGCCCATTTCAGAATTATGTATATTATATTATTGTATAACAAAAATGGATGAACTCATTTGTATATTACTTTAATGTTGCAGCTGGTAAAGGTGGGGCTAATTTTAAGGTATACTACATATACTAAATACATGTGGGATAGTTCTTGAATTGGGCTCAGGTGCTGTTTCTATCATACTTTGCTCCTCAACCTTGATCTGCCGCCATGATCCGCAGTGAAGTTGCTTCTTTATGTGTTTGAAATATTTAGTGGTAAAGATGTTAAATAACCACAACAAAGACAGAAAAGAGATGAGGAGAGAGAAACAAGAGAATATGCTGAGGCTGATTACTGACCCCAAAAGCTTATTTACCCAAGATACTGTGATCTATGAGGGACTGGGTTTGATGTCACACACACTTCAGCTCTCAAATCAGATTTCTCTTTCTAACTAAATAGTCATCTTCTTTTTTTACTGTGCACTCTTTCTGTACCTTTTTGTGACATATATAAATCACTCATTATGTCTAATGTAGCCTACTAATAAAAACAGACCAAATAGTAAGACATGGATTTGGTTTATTTATCATTCACAGAAATGCATTCTTACTGCAGGATTAATATCGCACAATACATTACATCATTACTATAAGTTTCCATTCAAATATATGAAAATACATTATATGTGTGAGCAATGAGAAGCATTGTAACTCTATAGTGAGGAAGTGGTTGCAACGATCACATTAAAGCATCAGCAGCAGCAGCATAGAGGGTAGTCACATAGTGGAGCTATTCAATAGCGCAATGATCAGGATCTCTGATTCCTCTCAGTGATTATTATATAACTATTTGGTATACATTATTATGATATCTACTGGCTTTTAAAGGAAGAGGGGAGGGGAGAAAGCTCAACCCCAGAGGCAGGGCGTGGGGCAGAGACATTGGGTCTTAGCCGCTGGAGACTTGATCACCAGATCCTTGCCGATCTCCACTGTCCCAAACAAGGGGAAAAGCTTCTCACTGAAGCTCTCGTTGTAGGTGTAAATGTGGAAGTGTTTGTCCACGTCATAGAAGGACAGCTGGCCGCGGTCATAGTCGAGGTAGATGCCGACCTTGCGGGGGATGAGGCCGGCCGGCAGGGCGGTGAATGGCACCGTCAGTGCCTTCAGCTCAGTGCCCCTCTCCAGCCGCAGGCTCAGGTAACCCGTGTCTGTGTTCAGGGACTTGAAGCCTTTCCTCAGGGCCGATTCTTTGGCCACACCCAGCCTCCAGTCCCGCTCTCCAACGTCCACCTCCCAGTAGTGGCGGCCCGAGCTGAAGCCCTCCATCCCGACAGCACACCACCAGCCGTCGAAGCGTTGGTGGTAGTTGGGAACATCCTTCCGCTCAAAGCCACAGCGCATCTTCTTCTCGTCAGTGATGAGCAGATCAGGGTTGGCTGTGTCCAGATCCAGAGTCACCTCCACTAGAGGGAAAAGTAACATGGTTTAAATTACGGGACAGGTTCGGTAGAGATTATACTGACTAATAATTTGATCAAATGAAAGCTGTACCTGAAGCATCTGAGATCCAATCCCACACTGCAAAAAACAGAGTGCTTCAGTAGTAAGAAATTATGTCTGACAGTATAAATGCAATGCATAATGTAAACCTGGTTTTACAGAATAAAAAAATTCAAAAGTCTTAACATAAATCCAACATATTATTAGCAAATATAAATCCCCACTGCTTACTGGCTAATAGGTAAGGCAGTCACTAAGGTCATTGACAGTGAATCCTAAGGATTCACAGTGCCACGTGTATGTTTAACATTAAAACATGATTTCTAAAATTGTGCCAACAATTATTAGGCTATTTTAATAGTTTAGTATTCTGTGCAAAAAAAGGTATGTATAAAGGCTTTAGGCCACTCTACATGTTATTGAAGGCCCAGTTTAATATGCAACTTCATTTTATACAATATATGTAGTAGGGGGTCCCTGCTCTTTTAGTTGAGGGGTCCTTGGCTTAAAAAACATTGAAGACCCCTGATGTAGATCAAACCGATGCATCTACAAACATATTAAAATTTTGGAAGATTGAAAACTTCAGCCTCATCTTTTCTTTTGTATTCTGGTGTCCTACACCTGTACCCCACTGGAGTTGCATGTGCACACTATCCATCTCCTTTGCTTCAAACCTAATAATGAGCCTTGTGGATAATCATATATTTTAATGGTGCAAAACTACAATTAAATATATGTTTGCCAAAGCAATGATGGTCTATACAAGAGCACTACCATGTTGATTACACTACCGAGCAGTCAGAATGTAACTTGAAACCAGTGAAGCGGTTTAATGTTATGGTTTTAAATGCATGGTGATATACAGTACATCACTCACCTGATTGAGGAATGTAGGATATGGCACCTGGATGGATACAGTAACAGACTCATAAGAAATTGGAATCTTTGATATTGAATTTAATTGATATTTAACTAAATTCAACTTGATTCAGTTTTGATTTACAAACCAATCTTTTGAGTCTTCTGCTTCCACATGAGCCACTGCTGTGGTATGGTATCCTGCAAGAACACATAAAAAAGGTTTGTATTACACCTGCACAATAAACACAAGGTACTTAAGCATACTCTGTGAACGGTTACAAGGACTTCTACCTTATCTGGGCGCTGCACGATTAAAGTCCAAAAAACCAGCTCCATAGCCGTCAGCAGATTGGGCGCACGGCCCCAGCGCCAGGCTGACTGCAGGTCCTCCAGAGCCTTTGCAACAGGTTCCCCAGGCCACACACTTTGCTGCAAGATGATCAATATGAATACAATGTGTCCATTGATTAAACAGAGTCAGGTGAGCAGGAAATTGTTTATGTTATATTCGGACTTCCCACCTCAGGCTGAGCTCTCAGGTCCTTGATCCAGTTGAGGATCACAGTTTTAGCCTGCAGCACGTCCTGCTCATTAATCATATCGGGCTGTTTGACCTCGTCCATCTCTGGCCAGCCATCTGTCTGCAAGGGCCTCTTCTGCACACAGAAACATACAAACCTTTAGTGGTAAAACCTCTCTGTACCTTCAGTAAGTATAGTCATAGTCTGTTCCTATTAGTCTCCCTTTGGAAATGAATGATTTTCTCAGATAAGCACCTTGCTCTCTAACATGGAGGCCCACTGTAGAATGAAGACCCTGCAGAGAGAGGCTGGCCAGGTGTCATCAAGATTCCAGATGTGCTCCAGGACTGCTGACCTCTGCACAGGCAAAACAGAGAGACAAGAGAGGAAAACATGGGGTTGGTGATATACTATTAGTACACAAGTCTGACAAAATCATTTCATGAGTGAATTGTTACCTGGCACACTCGGCTTAGATCTCGAGCCAGATCCACAATAAACAGCTGATCCTCATCCAAAGGCTCCCTCTTCTCATTCTTCGCTCTCTTGTGTGATTCCTGCAATAAAATAAAATGAAATAAAAGATTTTCTGTGGGAAAGTGCTTGGAAAGGGAAGAGTTTTCAGCAAAAAAAGGAACACTTGGAGGACATCAGCGCTGCTTTATAAGTTCCTTAGAAAGTAAAAAGGTCAAATTAGAAAGAAGGGGGGTCACTCAGCCTGATCAAAATGCACATCGTGGCTGTGTTTCTGTCAGCAGAAAAGAAAGACACCCCTCCCTTCCGGACTCACACAGCAGCTCTCTCTTGTTGAATTAAATCAGTAAAGGAGAAATGCGTGCAGGCACGTAGTACTAAAAAATCTGCTTATGAATCAAGGTGACCCAGAAAAACAGGCTTACACATTAAACAGACATTGTTTTGGTTTCTCTTCTTTCTTTTTTTATAGAGTGAACCGTGTTACCTTTATCTTGGCCGTAAGGTTTTTGGCCGGCTCCACCATGAAGTGAAAACACTGCATCATCTTGGCTGGTCTGTAATAAGAATCTATGAAAAAAAAAACACAATACATTATAAATGGTAGTTTAGAAAATAATTTCACAGCAAAACCTCCTATTGTAGCCTGGACACTTGGAACATTAGAGGTTACATGGTTATATCTGAAATCAGCAGTGGTGAAATGTAACTAAGTGCATTTACTCAAATAATAACAATAAATAAAAACAATTGTGACATACTTGTACTTTACTTGAGTATTTTCATTTTATGTTATTTTATATTCCTACATTTCAGAGAGGCATTTTGTACTTTTCACCCCACTACATTTATTGTATACTTTTAAGATGAAAAAAACATATGGTAATGCCTATATAACATATGATGCATTCATAGAAATCAAAAGGATGCAGTACTATAATAGCCAGTAGTATACAAATGACCTTGACACTGGCCTTTAGTGAGCCTGTAAACTGGAACACTGCTAATGTTTACTTCCAAAACACCAGCATGTGATGCAAATCATTTAACACGTCGCAACAGCTTATTAAAAGTGATGGATGTCACATCCTCAGCTTCAGCTAAACACATAAAGTTAATAAAGTCATGATCTCTGGAGAGAAATGAGGAATGGGTCCAACAGGAAGTCTTTCAGGAGGTCATATTCGAGGCCAGAACACATACGTGTTCATTAACTGGAGCAGAATCGAGCAATCAGAGCAGGCAGTCCGAAACGTGACTGGCCCTGCACACATCCAGCTGCCAGTCTGAGTGTGTCCTTGGTTAATTTCTCTCTTTTCTGTCCTCCTCACTTACTTTCTCTCCATCGTCATCTGCAGAAAAATGCATGAGCTCAGTCTGTGTCTGGTTGGCACTAAAGCCGTTGGGATGCAATTTTAAACAGGTTTACATACAGACCCAGACTGAGGATGATGTGGGTGAATGCAATGCCATAAATAAATCCTATCTGTACTCACACTTTACCCAATTTAGTTAATCAACACTAGTGTTTATCTACAGTTTCACTAATTAAACACAGCCAAACACAGGTCCGGTTTGGCTATGAATTATTATTATTATTATTATTATTATTATTATTATTTAATCAGCGCAGTCAAGCTCCACAAAGCTGCAGCACTCAGGTATTTACAGTACCTGTGTATGTGGTTCATATGTCGTGTTCCTTTAATGTGCAGTAGCCTAATGATGATTCATACTGAGCTTAAGGCGAAATTATTACACTATTACATTTTTGAAAAGATAGGCCTATTTAATTGCAGTGACTGAAATCACGCTAAGGCAAATGAAAAGAAGTGCTCCGTTAAAGGGTTATCAATGTCTTGAGAAAACATGACCATGCAGTTTTTGCAGAGCGACCCAGTTAGAGGCCAGCTGATGACTGCGCATGAGGTAGCCTAAACACAACTGCCGTATGACTTTGCGGCAAATCTGGATTATATCTGCAGTTAGACTCCTTATGCACGTTTTAAAATATGATTTATCTGCCGCTTTGCACGCAACAGAATGAAATGTTATATAGCCTACATTTATGCTAGTTATTTCAGATAACTGCAGTGCGTCCTGCACTCAACGACCCAAATAAGAGACGGTTGATGAGAACGCGCATATAACGCACGAGCCTACCTTTGTACTCAGAGGTTTGGTAAAGAAGTTTTCTTCTTGTCTTGCCTTAAGAGCGAGCAGCCGTCCGTGTCTGGAGGAAGTGCTTAGGCTGTGTGCTGCAGTGTCTGACCTTGTTTACATGCCAGACTGACAGTCGGCTGCTCGAGCAGGTTCGGTTTTCTCCGTCAGTGACGAACGAGGTGCCCCGGTGGACAAAGCGCGCTGCCATATTTGTAAGGTAATTATGACGCTGATACTGACCAGATACTGACGCAGGTTTACACTTTAGAGAAGTGGAAAGTAAGTACATTTGCTCTAGTGCTGTAGGCCTACTTAAGTATAGTTTTGAGGTACTTGTACTTAACTTTTTTTTCCTCCACTTCCTGCTACTTTATTATTTTCCTCCATTACATTAGAGGGAACTCTTGTACCTTTTACTCCACTACATCAATTCATAGTCACTTTGCATATTTTCTACAAAACATATGATCACTCACTTTATAAAATATAATGCAAGGTGACAGATTTACCTGGCTAACAGCATATCAAGTTGTAAAAATGAGCTCCATATTCACAACATACAACATTAAAATGCTTCTTACATGTTTATACATCAGTACTCTAACTCTAAAATACATAATATTAGAACTCAGGGGCCATTCTGTTGCATAACAATAATGCAAAGTAATATTTTCAATGCAGGACCTTTGCTTGTAACGGAGAATTTTTACAATGTTGTACAGGGATCGGAATACTACCAATAATACCAGCAAGACTTGAACTTACGATGGAATTTTAAATTTAAAGGAGAATTCTGGTCGATTTCAACACATAGCTCTGTTGTTTGGAAATTTGGAGTGCTGTCAGTAGCAAAAAAACGAAAACAATCGGTGCTGCCTACCATAGATATAAAACAAATTAAAACAATTATAATTATCAAACAGATGGAATTAGAAATAAAGGCCTGCTTCTAATAAAAGCCTGCTTCAAATACAAGCCTGGTACCTTCTGCAGTTCAGGTAAATAAAGGCCCTGGCTTTTATTTGAGGAATTACGGTATATTAACACAACTTTTATGCCTTTCTGTCACATCTACTGCAGTCAGATTCACTGTGTTCCCTCAGAAGGAATCACTGTACATGCGTAGGCACTTGTAATGACATTTTGAACATGTTTAGAGGCTAAAAACACGTTTAAAACCTGCCCTGTTTAAGCCTGTTGGGTGCTAATGCTATAGCAGGGGGATAACATGGTGTAGGCAGCACCGATTGTTTTCGGGTTTTTTTGCAACTGACAGCACTCCGAATTTCCAAACAACAAAGCTACGTGTTGAAATCAACCAGAATTCTCCTTTAGCCAGATACATGTTCACAGGGATATTAAATTAGACTGCTGCCCCCTCTGGCTTAAAGGCTAATAGACTTGATGTGTGAAATATCAATAACACAGGGAATATTGTAGGTTTGCTGCTTATTTCTAATTAAAAAGTTAGGCTCATATAATCACTGCTGTGACTGAATGTGATTAAAACAGGTCAAAAGTATTAGCTTTTTGACACAACATTTAAACAAAATTTGACCTCAAAGATAGGAGCAAAACTTTTTAAATAGAAAATGAAGCTCATTAGATATTCGGAACATACTGTATGTGGGACAATGCGTTTAGCCAAGAGAAGTCAACAAGACAATACATTTTATGTTTATCTTTTTTTCTGATCATTTCTATTACTGAGACAAAAAAGTCTCATTTTTACATTACTGCAGTTTAATTTTTAATCTTAATAGTAGCTTAAGAGCTGACAGAAAAAAGATCATATGAGCTGAGGAAATGGATTCAAGGAGCTTCAATCTAAATTGGGATGATCCAAGGGGCAGGCATCTCACTGCAAATTAATTTAAGAAGTATGAGATCATAGAAAAAAAAGCCTCAGATTACTAGTTGGACAAGAATCTCCTTTTAAAGGAAGTTTCCTTTTCACACACCCCCACATACCTAGTCATGGAAATATAACTATCAAAGGCCAGCCTCGCTATGAGTGATACTGCAGCTGTTTGTAACTACTGATCTTGATCATGCTTGTTGAACATTCATAATGTGCTATGCTGCTGTATAATTAGAATTGTCCATCAACAAAACAAGAAAAGTATTTCATTTGTTTCAGGAGTCACTCATTTTTCTTCTTATAAATACTGTACATGACAATGTGCAGGACAAACATTTGCCGTGTGTACATGATAGGTTGCAGAGAATAACTTTGTAGGATAAAGAAAAACAAAACAGGTCTTGACAAGGAACTTGGTATTTCTTTGTTGTTTTCATTTCACTCCACTTCGCTCTGCTCCATGACGCCTGTTCTTGGAGAACAGAACAAACAAATCAATGTTTCTGTCTTAGCTATGCAAAAGTGTGAAATCATCAAGAGTCCCATCTGCCTTAACAGAAAAAAAATGTGTGGTTAAAAAAAAACATTTCCCGGGATATACAGTATGTCTTAATATAACTTCATGGAAGGCACTCTCATTAGCACCTTGTGTAGTTCTCCCTCTCACAGGATGAATCACATGCTGTATGGAAGTATAGCACAGCTTTGTTAGGGTAAAGAATCAATCAGTCAGTCAATCAATCAATCATTAATCATCAATCATCAATCAATCGATCACCAAATTTTATTTGTCACATGAAATCGTATACGAGGTATAATTCCAGTGAAATGTAATCCCATCAGTTCCTTCAACTTGAGCATGATTCATTATAAAGCAGAATGTGGCCGTCAGATCACACAGAAGTGATCCAGCCAAGTCTCGGCAAAAGGACAGCATCATCCCAACCTCCCGTTGGAATCCAGAGAAGTCGCAGTCAGTCTTCAATGCCTCCACGCTTGCCCCGGTGCCCTCCCTAGAGATGGAGATGGATGTAAAGATGGTCTTGCTTGTCCAAGTAGTCGGGAACGTAACCAAAGGTTGTAGCTGATTGGCCCTACATTTCTCTCTGCGTTTACTCTGACGTTTACACTTGAAAACTTGACTGGCCAGCTGGCCAGCTAGCCCAGGTTAGCAGAGTTGGCAGGAGACTGGCAAGTGATCCTGATGAGCGACTCATAGCCACACACCATCACCATCCAATGTCAACCACATAAAAGACAACTAATATTGTAAATATTATATAATGTAAATTAGACAATTCAGAATACATTTTGCAGAGCTGACAGAGAGGCGACTGGAGTGGTCCGCACCTTCTAGAAGACAATGAAATGTCTATGTTTGACATAGACACAAACAGTTCTCCAATAAGCTTACAATCCAGACAATGAAGTCTCTGGTTTTAGGAACAGCACAATAAAAGAGAAGACAAGTGTTCACTGAAAGTATAATCAACAAAGTAAATAGTGGTTTCCTTCTTGGTATGTTGTAGTCCACAACCTTCTTCTTCAAGGTGTACCAGCCACCTCAGTATAAAGTCAATAGTCAATACAGTCAATATACAGTGATTCTCTGTTAAAATGTATCAGCATGGCAGAGTGTAACTGTCACAAAGTGTTCATTCAAACGTGCCAAGCCAAAGGTGTCCTTGAGGTTGCTCCTTTTATCAGCTATCTCTCAAGATAAACTCAGCTTTCTTGAAGTATCTGAATCAGTTTGTGTGAAGGATCCAGAGGTGATCCAATCTTCAACACTTGTGTTCTTTTGGTAACTTCATCTGTATATAAAGCTATCACGTGTCTTTCACATTCATCAGACAGCTTGAGATGCTTGCTCATTAATCACACATTTAGAACAGTGCTATTGGTGTTATCACAGTTGACTGGATGATGTGTGTCGAGCAATGTGTTGGTGTAGATACTCTGAGGAGGGGAGATGTCCAGACTGGATGAGAGGATGTTGTACGGCAGCTCCATTGACTGGCGGATACTCTCTTCATATGTTGGAGGAGGCTGTTGGAAATGCAGAAAAATAAGAGAGATTTAAAAACATACAAACTATTTTTTTTTCTCACTTGCTAGAAGACACTGCCCTTGCTATCCTGTCTAGTATAAGTGTGTGAAGCCATCTGAGACTATTAATGTGATTTACTGACATACACAAGTCAGAAACAGTATAACCGCAGAATTCTTCAGGACAAACAGGTATTATTTTCCCAGGATGAAAGTGGTGCTTGGAAAACACCCTGAGGTTTGATATCTAACCTCATGTTTGTAGTTACATATACCAATTAATCTCCACGTTGGCCGCCTAGAACATATTTATCTCCAATGCATAATCTTTCTGATCACATCTGGCAGATTCACACTTCCCGACTGGGTCTTCTTATCTTTTAATTGCTTGGGGACCCTTGGGCGACAAGAGCAACCCTACAACCCTGCCCTCTGTGTGATACACACACCAGGTCGCAAAGTTTTACTACTATCCTGCCTCGGGCTGCATGCCAGACAGGGGTAAATTAAGGAGGCCATCAGTTGAACTATTTAGGGGGAGGGAGACTTTTCTGTGACAAGTGATGGGTTGACTGAAAAGTACTGTATGTTTCTTGTGTGTGTGTGTGTGTGTGTGTGTGTGTGTGTGTGTGTGTGTGTGTGTGTGTGTGTGTGTGTGTGTGTGTGTGTGTGTGTGTGTGTGTGTGTGTGTGTGTGTGAAAGAGAGCAAGAGATGGGCAGCCATGCTAAGTACTATAAGGAAAAAAGGAGAGGTCAAAGAAGAACAAAACAGTAGTAGAAGACGGGAGCACAAAGCTGCATTCCCGGTCACTGTTTGCATTCAGGATGCAGGCTTTAATTATGTTTGATGTGCCTTTTTCTCATTACCTTGTCTGCTCAAGCGTCAAAAGCTCAGCGAAAGATCAACACGGTAAAACCTTGAAACGCGGCTGCCAGTACAATTCAGCTGCATGCATCAGATGAGCTGATAGTGTATCCCGTTTACTACACACTGAATGCAGTCTAATCTTTGAACAAGCTCTTGTTACAATATTGTATGACAGCGTGGTCATAATAGAAAAAGCCTGCTTCTTATTATCCCCATTCACTGTGAGACTACACATGAGGGGCATCCAAAATAAGATGAGATATGAGCAATCTTTGAAACTGTAATAGGAGTACAATATCTGCTTTGAAACTGTAATAGGAGTACAATATCTGCTCTGTTCCCAGACAACAGCACCTGAGATACTTCATTATCAAAGCATTTGGGACTGTATCAAGCACTGTGACATAGTTCTAATCCCTACTTTAGCCAACCTCAGTCACAATGGGTCCATTGAGGCCGAAGCGGTCTGCGATCATTAGGTGGATCTGCCTCTGGCGGTCCTTCTTTCGGACACTCTCGTAGGAGGGGAGTCTCGGCAGGGGGGCCTCCAGTGTCGGCAGGCTGTAGCTGGAGGGCAGGCCGACGTAGAACAGCTGACCTGCCTGCTGAGACACACACAGGCCCAAACACAGAGGGACACTTATGAAGGGTGGGAAACAGAAGCTTTTATGTGCTGAGGATTTGTGAATCATTGAAACCCACTTTAAAGCTGCAGTCATTGAAACATTAATTTCAGAGGTTTATAATTCCCAATCTACCCAGCGATATGTGTACTGTACAATATGTGTTGTAAGAGGGAACTGAGAGTGTGTCTATATCTGCTGCAACAGTGTACACTGAAGGCAAGACTGATGCTTTAAGTGGCCAATAGCAGATCATACTACAACCCCAAATCAAAAAAAGTTGGGACAGTATGGAAAACACAAATAAAAAAAGAAAGTAGTGATTTCTAAATGTACTTTGACTTGTATTTCATTGCAGACAATACAACAGCACATAATTTAATGTGTTCCTCATGATTTTTATTGTTTTTGTTTCAAAAAAACAAAATTCCTATTTTGGTTCTTGCAACACATTTCAAAAAAAGTTGGAACAGTATGGAAAACACAAATAAAAAAAGAAAGTAGTGATTTCTAAATGTACTTTGACTTGTATTTCATTGCAGACAATACAACAGCACATAATTTAATGTGTTCCTCATGATTTTTATTGTTTTTGTTTCAAAAAAACAAAATTCCTATTTTGGTTCTTGCAACACATTTCAAAAAAAGTTGGAACAGTAAAGCATTTACCACTTTGTAATGTTGCCATTCCTTTTCACAACACTTAAAAGACGTTTAGGGACTGAAGACACCAAGTGATGGTGAAGTGTTTCAAGTGTAATTTTGCCCCATTCTTGCTGCAAACAAGTCTTAAGGTGGGCAACAGTACGGGGCCTTCGTTGTCGCATTTTCCGCTTCAAAATGCGCCACACATTCTCTATTGGAGACAGGTCGGGACTGCAGGCAGGCCAGTCAAGTACCCGTATCCTCTTCCTCCGCAGCCAGGACTTTGTAATGTGTGCAGAATGTGGTTTTGCATTATCTTGTTGAAATATGCATGGAAGTCCCTGGAAAAGATGTCTTCTTGAAGGCAGCATATTGTGCTCCAAAATTTCTACGTACTTTTCAGCATTAATGGTGCCATCACAGAAGTGCAAGTTACCTTTGCCAAGGGCACTGACACAACCCCATACCATGACAGACCCTGGCTTTTGGACTTGTTGCTGGTAACAGTCTGGATGATCCTTTTCTTCTTTGGTCCGGAGCACACGGCGTCCATTGCTCCCAAAAAATACCTGAAATACTGATTAATCTGACAACGGTACACGTTTCCACTGTGTGATGGCCCATCCCAGATGCCTCTGAGCCCAGAGAAGTCAACGGCGCTTCTGGACACTGTTAACATAGGGCTTCCTTTTGGCACAGTACAGTTTTAACTGCCATTTGTGGCTGTAACTATGTATTGTGGTACTTGACAAAGGTTTGCCAAAGTAGTCCTGAGCCCATGTGGTGAATGACGATTCTTGATGCAGTGCCGCCTGAGGGATCGGAGATCACGGTTGTTCAGCTTAGGCTTGTGCCCTTGTCCTTTACGCACTGAAATTTCTCCTCATTCCTTGAATCTTGTAATTATGTTATGCACTGTTGAAGGTGAAATAAGCAAATGTCTTCCTATCTTTCTTTGAGGAACATTGTTTTTAAACATTTCAATAATTTTCTCACGTATTTGTTGGCAAACTGGCGATCCTCGGCCCATCTTTGCTCCTAAAGGACTAGACCTTTCTTGGATGTTGCTTTTGTACCAAATCACAATTACAATCACCTGTTGACATCACCTGTTTCAAATCACATAATTATTTAACCAATTTACCTGATTACTAGCCCTAAATTGCTCTTGTCCCAACCTTTTTTGGAATGTGTTGCAGGTCTGAATGACAGGAAAGGATGTATATTTACAAATTAAATTAAGTTGACCAGACAAAACATGAAATATTTTGTGTTCACATTGTCTGCAATGAAATACAAGTCAAAGTACATTTAGAATTCACTACTTTCTTTTTTTATTTGTGTTTTTCATACTGTCCCAACTTTTTCTGATTTGTGGTTGTAACATACTAGACTCTCTCACCTGAGTGTTGTTGTCATCCATGATCTGAGTCTGCTCCAGACAAGGAGATCCCACCAGTGTCTGTCTGCTGCTGTAGTACTGAGGAGGAGCATCCTGTAAAACAAGCAGTAATGACTGGAACAAGTGTGTCTCAGAAAGCAGAGCCTTTTAGTCATTAATTACAAGCATTAATCCGTTTATATTTGAACTACTAAGCCTACTGCAATTAGTCAAAGATCTACTCGTTTCAGCCCAATTGACCAATGTTCATGCCTTGTTTAATCACTGTAGACCCTGGCTGGTTTAGCAATACCATAAATTATCTGATCAATAAGACGACCACCCTCCAATTTCCGTGTCTCCTCCCAGTCCCACCCACTCTAAAACAAGACCTGTCAGAGTCGCACTGTATAAGGGTGCAAGAATCCTGAAAAAAGGCTGGCAGGAAAACTAGGTAATTGCCTTGAGTCTAAATGAGTTTCCTTTGTGTGGAGAACAATGTGATGTCCTACTGTGGCATCAGGGTCCCTAGGCAACAAACCACACCGTGTGGTCTTTTCAGTAGTGTCTCTCTCTTCCCCTTGTAACTGCAGCAGGTACCTCTTAACGAGCACACTCCAATACACATTATGGCCCCTCGTATGTCATTTGGGCCGGCATTACAACAAAGTCAATTTGTTGCCTGACTGAGATTTAAATCCAGCGTGAGGATAAGAGATGTTAGGACAACTTTTGCTGCTATTACTGAGGAGATTCCCTCTGACTAAGAGGCAACAAAAGTGGGAGTTCAGCATGCAATAAGTAGTATTAAAATGTTAAAATAATGTTAGATAATTTTCCCAGGCCAGTTAAACAATGACATCACTCACACTTAGAGTGACGCACGCTAACGACCTTTGCCATAACCCTCACATCGTTTCAGAGAGAGAGAGACGACACCAAAAAGGTGATGTCAAAGGTCACTTTCCCTCACTGGTTTGTACTTTTAAGAGGCCAAAAAAAGTCCTCAAGAAAGAAAAAAAATAGAAGACTTGTTCTTTTGTCTCCTGCCATTGATTCAGCCAGTGTGAAAAAGCACAACCGTGTAAAATCAGTGTTGAAGTCGGGGGAGGACCCCAGCGGCAGTGTGCCTTTTTTCACCGCCGCAACCTAAAGGAGATCCATTGTCCTCCTTGTGTCCCCAACACCCACAGTGGGGTCTGCCCACTATTCATGGTGCAAACTGAAGCAGGGAAAGGTATGCGACGATGAAGTTGAAGACATGAAATGTCCCACAGGAACACAATGAAAGAGGGTTTGTGTGTGTGATTCCCTCGCAGAATGACTAACCTTTACTTTCAGCATCCTTATAATAAGAACAATAAAAAAAGCTTTTCCTTTTTCAATCACATACCTCAATTTCATGTAAGAATCAAGTTTCAGGAAGAATATCTGATAAGTACTCATAAATGTATTCAGCACTCTGTACCCAGTGTTTATAGTCTGTCACGTGTAGATTATTGTACTGACCTGACAATAGGTTAATATCTTATCAGCTACACTGTGTACAGATACAGCTATAACTAGAGGCCAGCATTGCCACTTTGTACCAGTAAAACGCTCTGTTAGTTCCTTAAATGGGACAACAGGACTTCTCCATTAAAACCACAGCAGAACAGAGCTTCCTGTCAGTTGGAGGGGGGGGGGGAGGGGGGGTATGAGTCTCTGCAATTTGAAGATAACACTCAAACTTCACCCCTGGGACTCACGGAGGTGAGAAACAAGTCACGAAGAGGAAACAGAGAGAATGGGCAACCAATGAAAAGTTACTTCTGCGGAGTGTTTACATTTCCAGTTCACCTCATCCTGCACCATCGCCTACAGCTTTATTCAGGCAGTTATCTTAAGTAGGTAGATACATTTGGAATGTTGAAGATGAAAAAAATATATTATTAATAATATAAAACATACACTTCCTTATTAAAAAACCTTAAAGATTAGGTTGTTTTGCTTCATCTGCTATGCTGATGTTAGCAACAAAATCTGATTTGCAGTGATTTAATTACACTGGGGCTGCTGATGTAGCAGCATCAGTGTGTGTGGTAAGTGCTAATTCTGTCCAATTCTATTAGAGTTACTGTGGCAGATATTTCTGGAGGGCAGCTAATTCAACTGAGGCAAATCCATCGCCTGACAATGATCATATCAAGTGCATTGTAGTCCTTTTCCCACAGCCATGCAAATTGAATCTGACACTTCTTAATGGCGCGACACTGAGTGCACATGGTGTCTCTAGTCTGTGTCCTCTCCTCTCATCAACAACGCTCAACAACTGTGCTGGATCAGGTTCAAATCTGAACATACAAGTGAGTCACTTTAAAAAAAAAACTCAGCACAAAAGAACTTTCTCCCTTTTTTTTCTTTCTTCTTACCATATCTGCATGTGGCCCCTGATAGGAGCGGAGTTTGCAGCACTGAAGATCCTTGCGGTAAATAATGGACAGCAGCACCACAATGACCACAAAGAACACCAGAGAAGAAACTGTTTGCAGAAAAAGCAGAAGAGCAGGACGTGTTTGATAATCACTGTTAAACAGACAGACATTGTGGGGTTTTTCTGGGAGTAAAACAACTTGTAAAAAAAACAGTGTTGTCCTTTTAACAGTTTAAGATTAGCAAGTTGATTCACTTTGAACAGTTTTGAATGACAGTCTTTTTCTACCATTTGAACACTTAAAAGTGTAATTTCTCTCTAACGCTCTATACCTGTCCATCAAAAACAATGACAGCTGGAAAATAACAGACTTGGGCTACTCTGTCATCTGTAATTATGGTTAAGAGCTTTGAGTGCAATATTTGACAAATCAGATGCTACCTATAAAAGAAATTAACACACAGGAATGCACAGGAAGCAGACAAGTAAATGTCACTATCCAGACAGATGTTTCTCTATAGCAGAATCAGCTCTTTTTTTTAATTCACAGTTTGAAGGTTTAACTTACAGGATGCAGCGACCACTGTGAGTTGATCCGATGTCAGCTGTGAGGAGGGGATGGTTGGACTTGCAGTTGTGGACATTTCTTCTGTGTAAATTGTTAATGTTCCCTTCAGAAATCCTCCTGAACTCATCAGACCCAACACAAAGGCTCTCATCTTATATAATATATAGTCAGAGAAAGAAACGGAGACCAGGTCTGTCGCTGCTCTTCATTGTCTGCTCGGTCCCAGACAGGGTGACAGTCTACATGCGCTCTGCAAGTCGGATCGAACTCTCCACTCGGTAAACATGCCACAGCGTGTGTGAAGCTCGTGAAGGCGCACTGACGCCCTCTCCCAGCCGCGTGACGTCGCTCTGACTCTGCGCTGGACGGCAGTTTGGTTTATGGGTGGACACTGGCAGGCAGCACCCACTACGGGCCAACTGATTTATTATAAATCCTCCCCAAAGCAGCAGTATAACACAGACTACGAAGAGTCTAAATTATGTTCTGAAAGTAGACAACTGCTGCTGCTTCTTCCGCCGTCTACTTAATGGCATCCAGAGCAGTAGGTTAACACACCGGATGCCTGAGCTGGAGTCCTGTTACCCTGGAGACTGTGGGGGTCCCATCCTGAGATGATTTCTATACAGACAAAGAGCCCAAATGTAGCATTAGTATTCATGGATGGAAACTGTGGAAAACTTGTATTTCAACATTTCAAACTGCCAGTGGACGCCCTTTAAATTATAGCATCGCAATATATTATTCTAACATTAATATTATTAAAATTATAACAATTTTACATTTGATCTCAAGCATTGTAGATCAGCCTTAAACTTAGAGGATTTATTTTGATCAGAAATGGTAGATCAAATCTTAAATCAAAGTCCTAAGAAGGCACTGATACTGAAACCAATACGTTTAAGTAATGTGGATGAAAATATGAAATATCTTGGTTTATCCATGTGTGTGTGTTCAGTAGGCTATATGACTTGACTGGATCTATCTCATCTAACTATATGCAACCTGTTATTTAAATGCACAGAAAACCATTTGACAGGGTAGAATGGATCTGCTAAGTGGGTGTTCCACATATTTGACTTTGGTCAGTCTTTCTGAATTGGATCAATACATTATATATATATATATGTACAAAAAAGCAGCAGGGAGAAGGAAGTCATTATAACTTGAGTCTGGTAAGAAGCTATACTAATACTGTTAGACAAGGTTAGGTATGGTCCCATATTTTATACATAAACCTATAAGATTCAAAAAGAATTTAACTGAAGATATGTACTGGAGAAGATGTAAGGGACTCCATGGGAAAATGGTATGATAAAACCTTTGAAGTTCTGCTGCATGCAAAAGGAAACATCAAATAGGCTATGGGCTCTCTATTTTGTGATCCTCAGAGAATAAAAGAGTTCAGAAACACCGCATTGGTTTGACTTGTAAAGACAACCTCACATGTTTTATTTATTTTTTTAATATATGATTAATTTATAGGTCTCCAAAACACACCAGATAACATCAAAGTGAGAAAGTTGTCCCCAAATGTTGAAAATTAGATCATGTTAGGGGTTAGGGTTATGCTACATAATATATTTTATTTGTAGTGGCATGTGTAGGCCATATAGGTTTGTCCAGAGGGGGCTGGGAGAGTGTGATGCATGTAAATGATTGGTTAAGTAATTAGGCTGTAATAATTTAAAGGTGTTAAAGATCTTAAAATGTCCATGTTGCATAGGACAGGTTCTGTACCAGACATGTAAATTGTCAGAAGATACTGTAGGCCTAATGTGACTTGTATGGGCCTATGTTAAATGTGTGATTCACAAACTTTTTTTTGCTTGCTTGTGCTATGGCCATATAGTGTGTGTGTGCGTGTGTATGTGTGTGTGTGTGTGTGTGTGTGTGTGTGTGTGTGTGTGTGTGTGTGTGTGTGTGTGTGTGTGTGTGTGTGTGTGTGTGTGTGTGTGTGTGTGTTTATCCAGCAGTTTAACCAACGGGTTTTCGAGGCATGGAGAGGTAGCAGTATCCAGTTTTCCACACACAAAAGCAAAAATGTCTAGTATCAGGTGACCCCTCGAAGGGTTTAAGGAGAAGGGCGTCTTCCTGGGTAGGCTACTGCTGAGGAGGTCACCAACCTCCATGAAAATGAGCAACAAAAATTATAGGCATTTTTCTTTTAACAATTTTGTTTTATACAAAAATACGCAGTATTTAATAGCTCAATCCATCCAGTGTTTATAAGTTTTGGAGGAAAACTTTGCAGCAACCTGAGGATGGCGAGCGGCACCGCGTGCGCGCGCAGTTCAGAATGCGCCCTGCACGCGCTCCCAGTCAACTGGAGTCGAAAAAATGGTGGCCAGCGCTCGAGTACAGAAGCTGCTCCGACGATATAAACTAGCGATTGCCGCCGCATTAACTATCCTCCTGGTCCAGGGGCTTGTGGTATGGAGTCTAAGAGGTCTGGAAGAAGGCGAGGCAGAGGTGAGCGACAGTCCCTACGATTATTTCTGACATGACAGTGATTCGGTTAGGTTTAATTGTTAGCCGTTAGCGCTTAGCGGAGCTCACTGTGTATTATGATACAGTAACGCTAGCTAATGCTAGCTAAGTTAGCAGTAGGGGAACAGCGCCACTCCGAAACATTTCAGTACAACCGGACCAGCCCGGTCTTGTCTGTCTGTCACCGACCACAGCACCAGATTAGTACACCATGCTACGTGTTTATAACTAAGTTAACGGTGTTGATCCTAAATGGTTGTTAACTTGTTTAAGAAACAGCAGTGGTCTTCACACTTGTGATTGTCAACACATTTCATTTGGAGTCACTGTGGTAAAAAATGAATACTAATAAAAAATGTGATGATGGGCAGACAAACCACTACTGCACATCTAAGAGGAATAGGTGGTCTTTGAAGTGATGCAACTTTTTGGGAACATGTGAAAGGTTATTATTCACTGATCATTCATCGGTATGAGCTGAAACGCGTCAAATTGCTGTCCCGGAATATTCAGCATTTGTTCTACTGTTTATATCCAAGAGAGACATTTCCTGTGGAGGCTGCTTTTTGTCTGTGATTTTCATTAAGCTTTGAATCATACCAAAACACCCACAGAGGGAGCATGTCCCAGAGATAAAGGCTCAAGTTAAGCAGAGTTGTCTACACTACATACCATTTAACAATGAGTCCAACGTGGGAAGCCTATCTGTCTCCCTCGCACACCTGAAGTACATTGCCCTCAGGCTGTTCTCCCTTTAAATTAGATTAGATAGATAGATAGTAGGGCTGAGAAAATCAGATATCACGATATTGTTGACCAAATTACCTCAATATCGATATTGGGGCGATATTCTAGAGTTGACTATTGGTGCTTTAACAAAATATCTTCAGACTTAGATTTTAGATAAATAATCAGTAATGTGGACATAATGTCTAAGTGGGGATAAGGCAAATAATAGAACAGTCTGGTAGGTTCAGAAAACGACATCACTTTACTGTAATGCAGTTAAAACCAGTAAAAGACAACACTTCTGTCATATCATGATATTACGATATCCAAAATCTAAGACGATATCTAGTCTCATATCACGATATCGATATAATATCGATATATTGCCCAGCCCTAATAAATAGATAGATAGATAGATAGATAGATAGATAGATAGATAGATAGATAGATAGATAGATAGATAGATAGATAGATAGATCATGTGTTGTTCTCTGTCAGAGGAAATTTGTTTTCACAGCCTTTACACACATAAGAACAATTCATCACAAAAAACACATAGCCTCAAGTAACACAATATGTTCCCAATTACATGGGGTCATGTGCTATGGTGAGTGCTTTGCGTGTGATAGGAGTGTCAGTGAGGGCTGGGAGGTTGGGAGTAGGGAGACCAATGATTTTAGATGCGTTGTGTGTGATATTAGAGTTTGTTGGTGACCGTGAGCATGGTGAAGTAGCATGTGGAATAGCAGAATAGGATGGGTTCTATGATGCTCCTGTAAAGGAGGAACAGAAGGTAGGGTATGACGAATGCCCTGAGTTTCTGGATGGTGGTGAGCCTCTGTTGGCAGTGTTTGTGGAGGTCCAGTGAGTTTGGTAACAGAAGTGACCCATGGATAGATTACACATGTGTGTCTGGTGGGTGAAGCAGGTAGCACTTGTAATGCCTCAGTCAGGTGAAGAAGTTTGACTCAGAGAGGAGAAAAGAGGGATCATGATTTAATTGTCAGTGCAATAAGACAATGATGTGGACCTATTCACCTAACTGTGACATAAACAGTAAGCACAAAGCTAGTTCTCAGTAAGTGCTTTGTCATTCATTTAATATGAGTGACGCCAACCTAGATGAAGTAATCCATTTCCTTTGGACACACTAAAATGTGACATTGGGACAAAACTGGAAGTGTAACATGTCATTCATCATACTGCAGACGCAATGTTCCTTTTGACTTGGACCACCTGTTTGCATTATGAGCCTCTGGGCTTTCTGCTACCTCGTCAGGTGCAGTCAGGCTTTAACATGCTTCAGCAAACAGCATACAGAGAAATGTCTGTAGGGGTCTATAGTTAACTGTAGCTCGCGTATGACTGTGAAGGAGCAGACGTACATACCTCTTAAATCTCAACACAACTGCACATAGTATTTGCTGTCCAGTGCCTCAGGTCAAACTAAAAAAAACTGCATATATTGTTAATTTTATTAATAATCCAATTTCCAATTTAGTTTTTAATAATAATTTAAAGTTGGGGGGAAAAAGCCTCATTCATTCCTTGTGAAGTCTGGCTTCAGTAATGTGACACTGCTGCTCAGTGCACATGTCAGCCTGACATGCAGCTATGTTGGCAGACATCTATGCAAATGTCAGCACGCGGCGTCTCTGCGTGTTTGCAGACGCACAGATGTAGAATGAAATTTCAGCCTTAAGAATGCATATTAATCATCACTTAAAGCAGATGCGAGTTAATGCAGAGACCACAGAGCATGTACGAGTCCATGAACGAAGCCTTGTTCATGTTCAGTCAGGGAGGCTCGCCAATATGGGCAACATCAGCTTCCCTGACTGAACATGAACAAGGCTGGATTCGTTGGTGCTCTGTGGTCTCTGCATTAACTCGCATCTGCTTTAATCAGGGGCTTGCTGTGCATGTGTGATTTATATTTAAAGCCCTTGTACAGAATTGTGAGGACAGAAGAAGAAGACTGTCATCCTTGTGTCACCCTCTGCTTGCCTGTGCTCTCCTACGGAGCTGAGCGTGCGCTGCTGCTTTTCCACTTCATCAGATGGTGACGCTGATATGGTTTCACTCAACTTTAATTGGAAAGTAAAGAGGCTGCCTGGCTTGCCTTTGAATCAATACATTTTTGGCATGATGGTGTTAATTAAAAGCTGTAAAAATAAGTGATAAGGAAAATTGAAACATTAGCCCCCGCTGCATACTTGTCTTCTGTGTGAGAACATTTACTCTGGCAGCTGAAAAGTAAGTGGTGTCTTTATCAATGTTAGCTGGCAAAAGGCATATAGAAGATGTTCACAGTTGTGTTTTTATTAATTTAGCAGCTATGAGACACTAAAGAAAATGAAGAAAGAAAATGTTGAAATATTCATCAGGACTTTGATGTTGAGAACAATTATTTTATATTATTTTAATTATAATTATTGGGTTTCTTTAGCAGAAATTTCGCTGTGTCAACCAGGTGTTTCTTCATCCTTTAGTTTATTAAAGGAACCCAGGTTGGTTTGTTGTTTAGGTGACGTTTAGGGCATCAGGTTTCTGCCGAAAGTGGACAATAACCAGGTTACTCAAGTGCATGTAAACTCACTAAAAGAGGCTTGCACTGCAATGGTATGTAACAGTGCTCCACAATGCCTCTTACTGTAATGGGTTTGAGTGTGCAGTTGGCGATCAGCAGCAGACTGTGCTGTTTGGCAGCTGGTTTATTGGCACTGTATTATCTGGCTCCTTGTCCTACCACACAGCACCAATCCCTCTCTCGTTCCCACCGTCTCTGGACTGTCGGCGTGCCAGTGGCGTGAGGTGAGCGAGCCCGTATTCTGCCATATTGTCTGACAGAGGCAGAAAGCTCTCAGCCCACTTACTGTTCTTCTTCCTCTTCTCCAAGTGCACATTTTGAAGGGCCTTTTGTGTGATCCAGTAATCTACTGTGCCAAAGCTGTGATGCTGTTTGGCTAGAAGATAAAAAAAAGAATTCTTGTTTTTTGTGTGATTTGTGCTACAGTAAAACTGATTCCCTCTATACTCTTGCATTGAAATTATATGATTTGGACATTGAAATTGTAAGTAGAAATCCAGATTAGTGATGGTTGTGGTGTATCTGACACTGGGTCCTCACATCATTACAGTACCTCAGTACCTTTGTGTACAAAAACATGGACAATAAACTGAAATGTTTACAAAAGATGAACTTTCTTGTTTATATTTATATATATATATATATATATATATATATATATATATATATATATATATATATATATATATATATATATAAACTACAATTTTCTATTGGCGGAACACACAGCTCAACACAACCCTTGGAGTAGATCTTTCCCTTATATCGTTGATTTTCACTAAACCACAACTATATGACAAATGCGTTCTCGACTTATCCTTTCGGGATGTTACAGCCAAAGATTCAAGTTATGGGACACCTGAACAATTGTATTACTTCAAAGCAGATATACTGTAAGAGGATCATGTTTTGACATTTTAGGGAGTCTATCAAGTCTCAGAGGATGATTTTGAGATGCAAATACACAAATCATGATGAAAGATGTTGAAGATGTATTAATCATATTAAGGAAGAATAATAATACAAAGCTGGTTCAAAGCCTGTGCATATATCAAGCAAAGTGCACGTACGCATATATTAATATATCTGCCTTTGTACGTTCACAGAACAATGTGTACACACACGTGACATACATTTGTATGCATTCTTCCTGCATTTTTTGCCAGAGGGTGCAGACAGAGATTGGTTGAGGTCTCTACCGTGAATCACTGGATTCATTATGTGTCTTTCAGTGCATGTGGCTATCCATAACTGTGCTTTTTGCAGATTAGCTTCACAAAAAGGCAGAGGCTCAGCTAAAAATAACCCAGATCAGAAAAATGAGGAGAAAGCAAGTAAACACATCCTTCCCTCTGGGGCTCTTTCAGCTGTTGTCTTAGTGGTGGTCTTAGTTTACCTTATGACCTTCCTGGATGGTGAATCAACGCCTCCCCCCACACCAGTAGTCTTTGTCCAAGATGTTCTTATGGCAATAACGCTGGATTTTAAAATGCTGCTGCTTTCTTCTTCTCTCTCTCATCAGAGAAAAACACGACGCTCTAAGCTGCCTGACCACAACAGTCAGGACCCCAAAAGAGACCCCGCACTTTGGAAGAAACAAAACTCTTTGTCGGGGAGGGGCAGATGGAGCGGCAGGTCGGTGAGGATAGGGGGCACAGCAGCCAGTGCGCTGAGGAGAGGGACCAACCGCAAAGGAGAAAAGCCCAGCATCAGGCTGAAGTCTCCCCAGGAGCGGGGGATGACGGGAGCTCGATTGGATACTGTGGTCCTCCATGACCTGTCCAGCAGCCGTAACTTCAGCGAGACCCGAGGTGGCACTGACGGGGCGGCAAAGTTACCCACTGCAATACTGGGGGAGCCGGGCAGCGTGGACGGGGCGCACCAAGCCCCCAGCAGCAACTTTGTGCCTAAGTGTGATATCATAGGCAAAGACGCGCTGTCTGCCCTTCATCGCGCCGGGTCACAGCAGTGCCGACAGGAGATCGCCAACATCGTGTGTCAGCATCAGGCCGGGAAGCTCATGCCAGACGCACTTCCTCAGTTCTGCCCCCAGCTCGGTGAGAACATGTGCACAGGGGATTTCTCATTTTGTCCAATTTTCACCCACTGATTGCCAACTTTTCTTGAATATTTCATGAAATTTGTGGTTAGGTTTGTTTTTTTAAATCCTCTTGTCATATCTAAAGGAAGCCTGGAAACATTTGTTAACATATGTGTGTGTCAGCAGGACTGGGTAATAATTGAATATAATCATACTATAATACATACATATTGTGGTTTACACACCAAGTAAGGGTTGGACGTCATTGGCAGCCAATTAAATCAATATCCTTGTGCATAGCTGTAGTGCACGACTGTAGTGTAGTGTAGGGGCACTGGGGCAATACACTCAACCCATGCCTCTGGTTTGTTTGTGCGTTCCAGTGAACACAGTTGGCGGTGTTCATGTGGGTGATGACAAGCTTTGTTGGAGGAAAAATTAAAAACAAGGACAAAACAATCCTATACATTCCATACATGGACCTATTATGTAACCCACTAAAATAAACTTGTATCCATTGTTATTATTGTTGTTATTGAACAGTGTCTTTCTCAACGCCCAGCCTACAAGATAGAATTATTTGAAACTCTCGAGACCCTACTGAGTCGGTCCTTTATGTCTCCGTCCTCTTTGGCCAGGTATATCAAATCCGGTCCAGGGCGTTGGCGAGATGGACAACAGCCTGTCCAAAGTGGAGAACCCTGTCAGAGTGGCATTCGTTCTGATGGTCCATGGCCGTGCTGTACGGCAGCTCAAGCGCCTCATCAAAGCGATATATCACCATGACCACTACTACTACATCCACGTGGACAAGGTATGCCCTAAAAGGAGATCACAGGGCCTCAACTACTATTCAGTCTCCTTAATATGTACATGGCATCACAATTGTCCTTCCTTGCATGCAGAACAATGCAATTCTGCATGATAGAAATATCCAAATAAGAGCCAATCCATTCTTTCTGCTGGTGAAACTAGCTTACAATATTGTTTATTTATGCTTATGCTGAACATTGAAGAGTGTATTTGGCACCCTGCGAGGTTCTGGCTACACTGAGCTTCCATTTGCTTTTACTGGTTAGGTCTTCTTGCATTATGAAGGTTAAATATATCCTGTGGGTCTCACAGTGTGGTAAAGGGGATTAGCCTGGATAGAGTTAAGTGTGGTTATTCTTAGGGGCTAGATTTAGTGGAGGAAAAGTCTGCTTTAATGTGCAGCTAGAAGGCAAAAGACAAATGTACGGCTGACTGGTGATACTGAGGCAGAGACCTCAGGTGTGTCCAGCGCAGACAGCAGAGAAGCGGTTGCCCATGGTCAGTGCACCTGTGTAGCCGGAAAGGTTGTTGAGTCCTGGGGCTTTGCTCTGTTCTGCTGCCAAGGGACGGTGGAGGCTCACCGGAGCCAGTGATGAATAAGTAGTCAGTGGGACAGGCACACCACCACAGACACAGTCTTAGACACTTTGCCAACCTAACTTCATTTATCTCTGAGGCAAAAGCCTGTTTGAGAGATGAGGCTGTAAAACAGGTCAGGTTGTACTGGAGTCAGTCTATCAGCTCCTCTGCACTCCGCCACACAGACCTCTTTTTTTTTCTCCCGACGTCTACAAATGACCACGGTGAGTTTAGGAATGTTATTCTGTTGCTGTTGTCTCTTTTATGAACACGACCAGGATACCCACAGATTCTTGCAGTGTCCCAAGAAGTTCTGGCTAAATTTAGGACTTGTTTAACACAGGACAGAGTCAGTAGCACACAGTTTGTGCTTCACTAAACAAAACAATTGGACCTAATGTCCCGGAACAATTAATTTACAAGTGTCCTTTTCTGTTAAACTGCCCATTTAGCGCTTCACAACCTTTTATTAACCGTGTTTATTTGGAAACAGGCTGCTTGTTAATTAATTGGTATTTAATCTAATTTAGCTCCAAAGGGAAATTAAAAAAAACACTTTTTAACCTACAGATTTTGGCTTCTTGCAATCTGCAGATAAATGGTCACACATGCTCACTCGAAGCTCTATCTCTCACCACTTCTAATGTCTCGCATAAACCTTGACAGCAGCTCGGCTCTTTGACTTCCTCCATCTCGTCCTTTATTCTCTCTTAAAGTTTAATCCCTGCTTTCTGTCCTTTATGCTCAGTTCATTTTAGTTTTGTGTCGCTGTCATCTATTGCCACTTTGAGAAGGACATTTGCTGCAAGGCAAAAATAGCCAATTTTAATTTTCTCTTTCTGTCATCATGTTGACCCACAATACGAAGCACCATGTGGCTGATGTTCTGCTCAGATCAAATTCTCTTTCACTACGAGCCAGCTTTGTGTGGTTGTCTTGGCACAGTGGCAGCTGCGGATCTGTGGGAACTGGATTACGTTTGTGATGCAGAAACACAGTTTTCACTAATTAATTAAGTGTTTGACCTTTTGCTTTGAAATTCTCCAGCGGTCCGGCTACATGCATCGGGAGGTCCTGCAGATAGCCCAGCAGTACCCAAACATACGAGCCACTACCTGGCGGATGGTCACTATCTGGGGTGGTGCCAGCCTGCTAAAGGCCTACCTACGCAGCATGAAGGACCTGCTCTCCATGCTGGACTGGAAGTGGGATTTTTTCATCAATCTCAGCGCTACAGATTTCCCCACCAGGTCAGCAGAGTAACATTATTGTTATGCAACTTCCTTAGTCCACAGCAGAATTCTCACATATCCCTATGTACTCGCTGAATTGAACCTTTACTATGGTTAAAGGTGGTCCCCAACTCCATTCAGTTAAATACTCTTATGTCCATTGCAAATACTGGTGTTGTGCATCAGATCTTGTCTTGACAACTTTTGTGTTGATTATTTTTGTGATTGCCTTTTTACATTGGTGGCTTTCAGTACTTCATGGATTTTTGATTTTGTTGCTGGCTAACAGCAACTGCACAATAAGTAGCAGCCATAGCATTTGCCAGATGAAAAAGAGAAAAATTGGATTGTTTTTGTGTGTTATTTTAAAGATTCTTTTTTGGGCATTTTAGGCCTTTAATTGACAGGACAGCTGAAGACATGAAAGGGGAGAGAGAGGGGGGAATGGCATGCAGCAAAGGGCCGCAGGTCGGAGTCGAACACGGGCCCGCTGCGTCGAGGAGTAAACCTCTATATAACCTATATATGGACGCCCGCTCCACCAACTGAGCTATCTGGGCGCCCTGGATTGTTTTTTTCACTGAATTACAGAGCTGGTAGTAAATGGTCTGCTTTCTTGCTGACCAGTATTGCTGGATTTCTGGGGATTCTTTTTTTTTTGGTTGGATGCACAATTCTATGTCAACCAAATCCTTTCCAAAGTAGCTCATTTCACTCATTTATATTATCAGACCTAACCCCTCCTCCTTTCAAATGATCCCTTTATCACCTTCCTGCAGGACCAATGATGAACTGGTGTCGTTCCTGTCGCAGCAAAGAGACAAGAACTTCCTCAAGTCCCACGGGAGAGAAAATGCCCGGTGAGTGTACCAGCTGTAAGATACAAACCAGCTAGTAGGCGTTTTTGCTTAATTTAATCTGACACCACACACCAATAAATGAAAGGGATAGTTTTTTTTGACAGCAATGTGTAGTAACTCAGTGGTAAGCGATGCATGTCGATCCTATAGCGATATTCCAGTGAGTCGGCAGCAGCTAATAGGGCCAATTAACAAAGCATTTTAAACTCCGTGCTGTTGATATCACACGAGGCAAAAAGCAACATGATGAAGTGATTCTTCAACCATTATTTAATACAGCGTGGCAGCTCAGACAGAAATCGTTTGTTTGGTCATTTACTTTGATGAATGCTGCACATCGCATCACAGTGTCTCTTCCACACATCAATTTCAACTGTGTTCTGTGTTGAAGGTTTATTAAGAAGCAGGGCCTTGACCGTCTCTTCCACGAGTGTGACAACCACATGTGGCGTCTCGGCGAACGCAGCATTCCCGAAGGCCTGGAGGTCTCAGGTGGCTCTGATTGGTTTGCGCTCACCCACCGCTTTGTGGAATACGTCATCAACTCCCAGGATGCCCTGGTGTCAGGGCTGAAGCAGTTCTATTCCTACGCTCTGCTCCCTGCTGAGGTAAGTAAGCTTTAGGTGGTCTGTTTTTCTCCCACAGTTGAGACAGTTTGATATACAAGTCTGACTCAAGCTTGTCCTCCCCTGCCAATTTAGAAAAGCCTAGCAGCAGAGATAATGTAATACTTTAAGCTTTCAGGCGCAGCGTGCAGCAGTGGTGCCAGACGAGAGAAGGGTTCACTTGAGTTTATCTGACTGTGCGGTTTAATGTCTCTAAGGACGTGCAGTGGTTTGCTCCCTGTTGTTTGTGGCTATATAGGCATGACCCGTTGCAATTTAGAGTCAGTGGATATAAACTGTTTATACTGTAGTCTTTGGCGGTTTACAGTAACTTAATTTTCACGCAGCACAGTTGTTGCACATTGCACAGCACTGCAGACAATGATGTATTTACTCCTGCTACCTCCTAGTCCTTCTTCCACACGGTGCTCGGGAACAGTCACATGTGTGACACCCTGGTGGACAACAACCTGCGTGTCACCAACTGGAACCGTAAGCTGGGCTGTAAATGCCAGTACAAGCACATTGTCGACTGGTGTGGCTGCTCTCCCAATGATTTCAAACCGCAAGACCTCATCCGGATCCAGGTGGGTGGGCCAACAACTCATCCATTTCTTTCTCTCTTTCCCACTCCCTCATGTTTTATTAGCACCAGTATGGTTCAGGAGCTCAAAGGCTAATTTCTGGTATTTTCTGTTTTATCCACAGCAATTGACCCGTCCAACATTCTTTGCCCGCAAGTTTGAGTCAACAGTGAACCAGGAGGCCTTAGACATCCTGGACACTCACCTGTATGGCCAGTACGCTCCGGGCACCATTGCCATCAAGGCGTACTGGGAGAGCCTCTTTGAGCAGTTGGATGGTGTGGGCTCACTCAGTGACGTGGCTCTCACTGCTTACACCGCTTTCTTTCGTCTTGGCCTAAAGAATCTGGTGACCACTCAGAGCAACGTGGAGGCATGCAGGTCTGTCGACACGGTTTACTTTTTTTTTCTTCCGGAGGTTCTGTAAATGATATAGCATAGGTTTGTTTCTTTGCTGAATACAATAATCTCTTATGTGTGATATTTCTTTTTCCCACTCACTGCAGGTTTGAACCAGTAGGCTACCCTCTATCAGTACACATGTACTTTTATGACGACCGTTTCCAAGGATATCTGATGCGTCAGGAAGTCCAGGGTGTGGGTTCAAAGGTCAGGGAGACACTGGAGATGTGGGCAGTGCCCCAGGCCACGCTTGTCCTCGAGACAAACCTTAAGGAGTTTGAAAGGCTCAAGAATCTGGAAGTAAGTGTACTTCTTGTCTCAAGAAGATGATGAGGATTCTTCATTATCATTGAACATTCTGTCCTGTGCAAACTTTTAATATCAAGGTACCTTTGAAGATTTTCTTCTTGATATGAAAAATTGGGGTGGTTTTATCAGGGCTTGATCTGACCAAAACTAAACTTTGAAGTTTAATTAGTTTAAAAAAAAAAAAGTTAATATTGGGAGGAAGGCTAGAGCAGAAAGTGCTAACATGTTCTTTCTCCTTGTCCTCAAAATAGGAAAGTCAAAGACGTAGGAGACATTGTTTTGCTGCATTGTGTCACATAAGCTATTGTTACTTCAGGACTCCACAGACTATGATTCATCTTGTCTTTGTCCCTGGCAGATCGGCACAGAGTGGGATCCTAAAGAAAGAATCTTTCGTAACTTTGGGGGCGTGATCGGCCCTTTGAGTGAACCACTTGCAGTCCAGAAGTGGGCACGTGGTCCCAACCTCACAGCCACTATTGTATGGATTGACCCAGCTCTGGTGGTGGCTGCAACTTATGACATTACCGTGGATGTGGATGCAGAGTACACCCAGTACAAACCCCCGCTGGAGCACCCCCTACGGCCCGGTACCTGGACGGTGCGGGTGTTAAAACAATGGGAGCGCGTGGCGGAAGTTTGCTTCCTTGTCATGCCCTTAACCTTCAAAGATAAGGAGCCACTACGCAAAGGTGAGTCGTGGCTTCAGAGCATGTGATTGTTAGTTTACAGGATAAAACTGGCGATATTCTATATTTCTCCAAAACCAACAATGCATTAGTCTGTCTCTAAATGCTTCCCTAAGGCATAAATCTTAAAAAAAAAAAAAATAGGTCACAAATATTTAATTTCAATTTTAAAAACAGCTGGATAGTTTTTGGATATACGGACGATACGATACGTTGGTCTTTTCATGGTCATTTTCATCACTAATTGAAGGTTTAAAGTTTAATATGGGATAACTCACCTGGAAAGTTTCATTGGATCTTTTAAAAACTAATTTTGCCTTTCACTATTTCTTGTCTGCAAATATGAATGTTCACTCCAGAAGAGGACAGCTGGCTGCATGCAGGTCCTGCAGGTAACCTGTACATGGAGCAGAGCTTCCAGCAGCTGAGCTCCGTGCTGAAGCTGCCTCCCCAGGAGTCGGCCATGCAGGAGGCCCAGCGTAAAGCCCAGCTTGTGGGTCAACCCCTTGAAGCGTGGTTGGACAGCAGCATAGAAACCTTCTGGGTTACAGGCGGCCTGTGCGCCACACAGACTTCCTCTTGCCGAGCCGTGGGACCTTGCTCCAAGACCTCCTGGAGCTCTCTGTCCCCGGACCCCAAGTCTGAACTGGGCCCAGTCAAAAGTGATGGGCGGATCAGGTAGCCCCAAGAGAGGAGAGACTGTAGACTTCATCATATACACAGGAAGACTAAGGGAGAGCTGGACCTGCACTGGAGAGCTCTAAGAGAACCTGTGTGAACCGGATATGTCTCAGAGCTCAAGGGCACATAAACAACAAGACATCTTCCTGCACTGAGGAGTCAAGACATTCTCAGTCAAGTGGTTATACAGACTTAAAAGAGGAGGATGTGACTGCTGGGAATTTGCACATAGAGGTTTTCAAGCGCAAGGACTTGTCATTGTTTGCTGAACAGATGCACGGCTGCCAGATGTATTGTGTTGTTTTGCTGGCACGCAGCTTGTCAGTCGTGGTCGGAGTTTGAAAAAAAAAAACCTCTGTGCATGTTTGACTTCTGTTTGGGCACACAGTTTTCAGTTTTTCTCTGCTCTGAAAGAATCAGGAAGCAGTTGTCTAAACTCAACAACAGGCTCCTCTTCATTTCAAGGGAGAGTGGAACCTCTGAATCATGTTATTGTGCTTATTTTGAAGCATTATGTATGCATAAGGAACAGACAGATGAAGTGCACTTTACTGTAAGACTATAATGTTACACAGAGGTCACTTGGTTATAGTGCGAGGAGCAGAAGTCATGAGTCATGGTTAAGGTGGTCATATCACTTCCATTTCCATAGACTCTAAAAGCAAATACTTGCACCATCACTCTCCTGCACAGACATATCACTAAATACTCAGACTTGTAACCTGTACTAGGAAAAGATAAGGAAAGAGAGTGTAGAGAGAGTATTTCATGTTTATTTCTGTTTACTGTGACATATCATTTGAACATGTTATTTTCTTTTTAAATTGTATTTGTTTTGTCTGTTAGTTCCCTGAACTGTATGTAAAGTGTTAAGTTGTCTTTAATGCCCATTGTTGCAAAAAACAAAAAAGCCACTGAGTTGTTTATCTGGTCAAAGGAAGTGCAGAGACAGCTACAGCATCAAGGCTGCAGATAGCCATGTTACATTCAAAATTCCCTTGAAATACATGACAAAACAATCTCACTCAAAACAACCAGCTACAGTTCTATGACCAAAAACCTGCAGCAGGTGGCTGCTGATGAATAGTCGAAACCTTCAGCACAAGTGGGTAAGTAGCCCTTAAAGTGCTTTATATTATGCTTTTTGGCTTTTCCCCTTTCCTTTGTGTTATATATCTTTTTGTGCACATTATAGGTTTACAAAGTGGAAAAAGCCCCAAATCCATCCCGAAGGGACTTACCATCTTCCAGAGAAAACACTTTTCACAAACTGCTCCAAACAGCTCTGTTGTAGTCCAGCATTTACTTCCGTGACGAACGTGCATCACTTTGTAACACACGTTATAATGCTCGCCTAGCTGCTAGCATGGCACGCCCTCATACTCTGCAACTGACGGGCTAGTAGTCCTTACCTAGCTACTGCGCATGTGTGACTCACAACAAAGATAGTACAGAAGAGAGATGCCTCACTCTGTAGCTAATACAGAGAGCTCAACACACAGGGTGAAAAGAGGAGCTGCAGCAATGTGCAGTACAACAAATATATGGTGTTTTTTGAAAATGAAACCACATAAACTTATTCTGTTACAACCTCTAAATACAATTATGAACGTGAAAATGAGCATAATAGGAGCACTTTAAGTTGAGATTGTTTTGCCAGCTTTTCAAGGTTAAGAATGAACTGTCAATGTGAAATACTCTGGCAAAATGTGTTGTGCTCTTTGGCATCAGAATTCTTTTGAACTAAAGCTGATTTAGCAAGAAATTTTGAGAAGATTGATACTACTGTCATGTTTTGTAAGGGTGAATACGAGGCTACAGCCGGCTAACCTAGTGTAGCACAAAGACTGTAAAGAAAGGGAATGTCTAGCCTGGCTTCCAAAGGTAACTAAATCAGCCTACCAGCACCTTTTAAGCTCAGTTTTCTGTTTAACCTTTCAAAGAATCGAAGTGTGAAAACGACAAATCGTCGTTTTACACTTGTTGATGTGGACTATTTCCTGGTTGGGACTAGCTAGCTAGTTACCTCCGGCAGTCTCCGCTGGTTGTCTGGCAACTAGTCTCGACCAAGAAATAATGCTATCCCGACCCGTAACTGTGAAATTAGTTGTTTTTACACTTCTGTTTTTGTAACTTTTAAATTAGTGAGCTTTAGAGATACTGGTAACATTAGGTGGATTTAGTTACTCCTAGACAGAGCCAGGCTAGCTGTTTCCATTTTTTATGCTAAGCTAACTGGCTGCTGCAGGTAACTACAAAATTACCGCACAAACTATGAAAGTGGTATCCGTCTTCCCTTCTAAGGCTCAACAAGACAACCAATAAGTGTATTTCCCAAAATTGTAAACTTTGTTAGACACACACAGTTGTGTATCAGCTTATATGCAGTACACTGTGTGTTTGTGTGCTCTGTTTGCTTCACAGGTTGGTTATTGTTCTCATTTCAATTCCTACGGTGAATTTCAATTCAACTCTTTAAGTCCACCAACCCAAGATGTTAAACCGTACACTGTATGTTTATGTTTGTATTTTAGCATAATCAAGAGAATCTAAGCTGCCTTTACTTAGTGCAACGATGAATTGTTTACTACGGGATGTCAGCTTCCAGAGATGTGCAATGAATGCCTTTTCAGAGGATAGTGAGACCCCCTGTCTGTGTCTTAGGTTGCATTTATACCTAGTTTTAAATTTTCTTATCTTAAATAATAGTTGGCCACCATATGAGTTTTCAAGTGACCTTGTTTACCTTGCACAGTACAGTTGCTTCAGTGAAGCCCCAGTTTTATTGATAATGAGAGAGCAAGAGTAATCAGCGGAACTAATGTTATTTTTCTATACTGTTTGAGTCCGTTCATCTCCAGTGCTCTGTTAAACAATTCATAACTGCTGTCAAATAATGTATTTGACAGCCCCACCGGATTGATGGTATTTGAAGCAGACCTTGTGTTTTTTGGGGGGTTGATGTCTCTTTCGGTCCGTGCTGCTGTGATAACCAGCAGCAGTCCTGGTTGGTAAGTCATCCTGAGCTATGACTCTTATCTGAGTAGGCAACCTCAGCATGTCACAGTTTGCCTCTAGGAAAGCTCATAGGATAGGCATCCTGACTGATGACTCAATAAAAAAAAAAAACACTTGAAGGTTTTGTTATGCTGTTTCGTAGTTTTTTTCCTTTTACCACATATTTCATCTCTAACTGAATTGTGGCATTAGGATGGTAGTTCTTGGTGTTTTTTATATTCCAAATTCTACATATATTCAACTTTTTTTATTTTAAAGGTCCCATGGCATGAAAATGTCACTTTGAGGTTTTTTAACATTAATATGAGTTCCCCCAGCCTGCCTATGGTCCCCAGTTGGCTTGAAATGGTGATAGGTGTAAACCGAGCCCTGGGTATGCTGCTCTGCCTTTGAGAAAAAGTAAGCTCAGATGAGTCGTTCTGGAATCTTGCTTGTTATGAGGTCATAACAAGCAAGGTTACCTCCCCTTTCTCTTCACCCATGAGAGAGAGACATCATGGCTTTCAAACGAGAAAAGTGGCAGTTGGTCAAGGCCAACTGCCCCCCCCTCCCCCTCAATAGCTACAGACACAGAAATGGCACGTCCTGAGTAAAGCTCATTGTGGGACTGGCTCTAGTGGCTGTAATTCTGCACCAAGGCTGAATATATCAGAATATAGTATTAGGGGAACACTAAGGTCTATATAAAAGAGACATCAGATATAGTATTAGGGGACCACTAAGGTCTATATAAAAGAACCATCAGATATAGTATTAGGGGACCACTAAGGTCTATATAAAAGAGACATCAGATATAGTATTAGGGGACCACTAAGGTCTAGATAAAAGCATCCAAAGAGCACCATGTCATGGGACCTTTAAATGAACTGTTCTCACTGGGTTTCTACGGTTTCTTTCCCTTTAAAGCAGATGGAGATGTTTATGTGAAGGAGAGGCGCTCTCCAGGGTGCTGAACGCTTCCTGCTTGTCACTTCCTTGTAGAAAGACCCAACATGGTTTATTCACCTTCATAAATACTGTAAACTACACATTTGTGTTTGTTTGACTGGGACGCTTTCATATAAATATTTAGTGCCTTTGTTCAGGATGTAAACCCGAGACATGGAGAGAAGGAGGAGCGGAGGATGTGATGACAGACGGACAAAGCTGAAGGAGAGGAAGTTAAAACGTTTAGTTTGTTTGCAGAAGCTCGTCTGCTTTTGAACAGAAAACGTGTTTAAACTAGAGAACAAACGAGATGGAGGACACCTGTAATACACAGAAGCAGGAGGAGGGGAAGCTGGTTTCCTCGGACAGTGCTTACGGGTCATCTGCCGTGGACACGGACACAGAGGATGGACAGACTCCCACATCCAACACCTTCCCCTATAATGAAGACCTGACGCACAAGGTGATCCGTTCACTACATCTATGATGTCTTGATTAGAATTTATCAGGTCTGAAATTGCTCCAGATGTAGAATTACAGCTAGTCTCGAAATGAATGATTTTAGTAATTTTTCAAAATATACAATTTATGGTGGGCCCAGAGTGTGCTCCCACTGCATGTAAAGACATACCCACTGACAGCTGATTTCCATAAAAATGTAATTTGGATAACTTGCAGTAAACTGGATATTTCATTATTGTCAGAAAAAAATGCTTTATGAATCAAACGTAGAAATATAAGTAAGTAAACTTCATTTATAAAGCACCTTTCAAAACCATGGTTACAAGGCTCAGTATTGATTTTGTCTATTGCCCAATTAGTACAACAATTAAATTATGTGCACGGTAATTAAAAGCATGTTTCTGCAGTCTGACGGGACTTTTACTGCTTTAATATTGCAGCTATTTTGATGATTTGATCCCTATATAAGCTTCCCTCAATCATTCAATATTTGCAATTTAAGTAGTGCATTATGTGTGAGGCTAACAAACTCACGCTTGCTCAGTAATCACATTTCTGGTTATATTTGTTTAGCAGGGTCACAGCCTGCCAGAAACTACACAGCTAGTACTCTTGAAAAATGTGCATCAAGAAATGTCTGAGAATATACAAAATGTATATCCCAAACTCTTGTCAGAACTCCTCATTGTCAGACAAGAAGGAACTTGGTACACATGAAATGAGATGTGGTCTTATAAGCTAATGTGAAGGCTGAATATAAAGTTCTCACCATGTAAAGACATCAGCTGAATGGTTGGGAAACATGAAAGTAAAAACACGTCCTGTTCTCTCTTTCTGCTCCACACAGCACTGCTCAAGCCTGGCTTTTTCTTAAATTATAAATTCTTTGAGATGAATTTACATTTTTAAAGGAAAAATATCTCAATAAGGGCCTGAATCTGTGGACAAAATATACATTTGGCAGTCATTCAAAAAGTACAAAAAATTGTATAAAAGGTGTAATTTAAGTAACCACTGCTGTGCAATGATTTATGTATGATATGATGATGACCTTAAGTGGTAGATACTTCCACCGTCCACCTGATTATTTGGACACTTGCACATATGAGAGTCTTGGGTTTCCACTCCGCACGATGAACCCAAACAACTCGGAGGAATGTCATGTTGCCTTGAAGATGTACAGTATTCAGCATCTCTACCCCTATAGGGCTCTTGTCACAGTAAACCCCCCCACCTCCACCTCCATCCTTACTGCATACATACATTCAGCCCCACATGTATTTCCTGGAGATAAACTGCCCCCTCGCTGCTGCTGTGTTCTCCACATTTACATGCCAGCATTCAAATTTGATGAAGGATGCATGAAATAGTAATATGTTGATTTCACAGTGGCCAGCTAAACACTGCACAGTGATCACGGACAAAGCAGCTTGCCTCTGGTCTGCATCATTTGTTTTTCAGGGCAAATGTGTGCTTCTCACACTATGAGAAAAGAAAAACATTTCTCTTAATGCCTGCTATTCAATATTCCTATATTATTTATATTCTATGTGCTATGTGTCCACTGTCTATTTGCTGAATTTCTGAAGCTTTTATCTGTATTTTCAGCATAAAAATGGTTGCTTTCCTCAGCATTTTAGGAGGCTACATCTTCAAAGAGAGCTCTGCAAGCATCCACTTTTAAGCACCAGATAGTCTCGCATTTTCATCCTGTATATCTGCTCAAACTGGATCAATGTTATGTTTTTAATGGCAGAGCAAAGTCAAACGTGCAGAACTCGTGGATGTCGGTGATTAAATTGAACGTATTGCGAGCTGCAGAGCGCTGCCTGCTGTAATGCTGCACAGCATGTGGGCTCTTTGAGACTGCTGATAAGAGGCAGGCAGTGGGGCCGGCCTGCTGCAGAAAGAGGAAGAGGAGTAGGGGTTTGATAAATGTCAACAAGAGAGGCATCTGCTGCTGGACGCCCCCAGCAGCCTCCAATGACACAATAACCATGACGACAAGGCCAAATAATGCCTACGTCCAGTGTTGTGGTGTCAAATCAGTGACGCATCACCCTCGGCAATGAGCACTGAGGGTTATCACACCGGCACCGGTTTGTGTGTGTGTGTGTGTGTGTGCGTGTGTGTAAGGTTTGAATATTTTTTTTAACAGTGGTGGAACTCAGATCCTTGATTTGGGTATAAGAATACAGCTATATAGAAATACTCCATTACAAGGTACAAGATCTGCATTTAAAATCATATTTACACTAACTAAAAGTACAGAAGGACAATCAGCTAAATGCACTTAAAGTATCAAAAGTAAAAGTCTTCAGTAGAAGCGGACTGTGACTGATATTGCATAGATTATTAATAGTGATGCGTCAGTGTGGAAGCAGCATTTTACTGTTGTGTTGGTCGAGGTGGAGCTAGTTTAAATAACTTTATATACTGCTAGGTATGTTCATTTAGTCCATTGTTACCCAACCTAGGGGTTCAAAGGGTCACAAGTATGTAAATCTGAGGGTATTTTTTTTTCATTACTTACCTCTAATTTATGCTTTTTTTGTAAAATGTTGTAGTTGAGTAAACAGTACAATATTACTCTCTGAAATGTAGTGAAATGGAAGTATAAAGTTTCATAAAATGGAAATACACAGTTGCACAGTACAGTACAGTACTTGAGTTAATGTACTCCGTTACTTTCCACCTGTGGTTAGTGTTCCCTTGTGGGTGCAAGAACAAATGCAGAACATCAGCCTGAGATGTGAGCAGCCATCTCTGATACAGTGACACAGTTTCAGGCCCACACACACACACACACACACACACACACACACACACACATCCTCCAGTACCTTCCCAGTTCACCGCTGTACATTGCCTTTCCCTCTTGAAGGCATTCAGCCATCACATTGCATTACAAAACACTGAGCTGTGCACTGAGCAACAGATGTACGTGTACAGTAACCAACACAATGTGCCCACACACAGTGTCACAGTGTACATGGCCTCAGGCGATACGAGACGAGGCAGCAGTGGAAACATGATGTCGCATCTCTCTGTGACTCTCTCTGCAGACGATTCTCGTGGGAGACAGCGGAGTGGGCAAGACCTCTCTGCTGGTTCAGTTCGACCAGGGCAAGTTCATCGCAGGGTCCTTCACCGCCACTGTCGGCATTGGTTTCACAGTGAGTCCACACTTCCTGTCCTCTACACACCCTCCATGGCATGTTTTCTCTCCCTCTTCCTCCTCCCCCCTCCCCCCTGTAATGCTGATGACTTCATTCGAGTGATGAGAAGGACATGTCGCTGTGATGTGCTGTTTGTACTGAAGTGGTGACGTGACAGTGAAGCAAATCTTATCCGTTTCTCTGCTGTAGAGTGAATCAGTGCTGTTCTCCAGTGGGGCGTGTTGTGTCTTCTCATTACATTCCTTACAACCCTTAACACTCTCTCTCTCTCTCTCTCTCTCTGTGTGTGTGTGTGTGTGTGTGTGTGTGTGTGTGTGTGTGTGTGTGTGTGTGTGTGTGTGTGTGTGTGTGTGTGTGTGTGTGTGTGTGTGTGTGTGTGTGTGTGTGTGTGTGTGTGTGTGTGTGCTATGATTAAGCTAGTGTGAAGACAACACTGCTAATGAAAGGCATGGCAGCAGGCTGTTTTAAACAAGAGTGATTTAATGTTTTGTGACACGCGAGGTTGTTTCACTCTGTGCAGGCAAAAGGAGACCAAACAGGAAAGACGTATGGCTCATTTAATGGATGATTCTTCAGCTGATAACTATGGCTTTGTGTCATTGCCTTTAGAGCAGCACTAGAAGGCAGAAATATGTGAGAAAGTATACAATTGGCTTTGCCATTTTGCATTAGCATAAGATTGTGGTAGTGTATGATGCATGCTTAAAAAAAACCCTGCAGAAACAAAATAAGTCACTCCGCTGCATATGTGTACTGGATTTAAAGTCAAGGGTAAGACAGACTTTGATCATTTTCTATTTTCATCTTTATTTTTCTTTTCCTTAAATCCAGAGAAGGTAAACATCTTAATTTTTATATAATCTTATTATAGACTTTCACCTTTATTTAAAGCTTTTCAGCCTCTTTTCAGATGCACTTCTCATCACTAATTTCTTATAAACTACCATACATAATAAGGCAGTGGGTTCCAGTCTAACATACAGGAACAAACAGTAAATCTGAGAACTTCTTTTTGACCCTAATCATAATTAAATCAACCATTCAATCAGCTCCATTTACAAATGCATGTTTCATGTTCATATCGGAGGGGTGAGGTGACACAGAGTGATGAGTTCATATGTGTGCATGTCAGTTATATAACATTTAATCATCTCTGGCCATGTGTCATGAGTCCTGTCACCATAGAGAGGAGTGGAGACTTGGCTTGAACACTGGGGGGAGACAAACACTGCAGGAAAAGATTCATTTTTTTCAGACTGTTTCACTCTGTGAAATCGTTTTAGACATGTATGACATGCTAATTAAATGAAGGGATTTTGATTATAGAATCATATGTTCTTGACAAGAAGAGACTTGGATCATTGGATTGGATTTTGATCATTGTTTGGCTGCTGTGAGGAGGGATGTTTAAGAAAACAAATGGGTTGATAAAGAAGCTACAAAAATAAGAAAGGATAGGAACTACTTTATGGTCATATAAGATGGTCTTGTCCGCATTTACATGTTTTTGGGAAAAGGTTTTTGGACCAGGTGTGTGTGCCATTTTACGCACCAAGAACAGCTGATCTATCTTGAGTAAATTCACGTCAAGTGTATTTAAACTAATAAACTGTCACAGTTGAGCATCTTTCCTCCTCCCTGCTCTCCTCTCAGACCCTCTCAATGACCGAGCACCACCTGTGGCGGATGAGTCCGCCATCAGCGCGCCTGACCCCCGCAGCTGTTATTGGGGACAATTTTAGCCTGTAAAGACACTGGTGTTTTCACTCATAGGAAAACACAAGAGTTGTTTGAGCTGTCGACATCCTCACGCGCTCAGTTAACCACCTGCCCACGCCAGGATGCAGAGAAAGGTTTCCGCCTGCTATTCATCATCTTTCTTGACTGGTGGATGCAGACGCCGAAGCGCTGCCTGCCACTGATTGTTTTTCAAGTTTTCGACCTGTCGCATCTGTGCGATATTAAAGGTGTGATTTCTCTTTCCCCGGAAAGCGCCCGGTGATCATTTTGTGGCCACGCGCAGTAATGCGAGCAAAGGTGCTGGAGGCTGGCGGAGACCGGGACTGAGTGGCGGAGATCTCACAGACACCGCGCGTCTTTCTTTGGACACATCTCGGAGATAACTGTGGTTTGGCTTTTCTTTAGCCTGCGCTTTTTTTCTTGACATTGCGATGTCCACAAGAAAGACATCGTTGACGGACAAGCAGGCTAAAAACGGAACATCAAAATATGTGTTGGAGAGATGCGCTTCTGTTAACGAGTATTATGATATTGCCTTCAAGGTGTGTATTTCCGTCTCGTCTTGTGCGTTGCTTTTTGTTGTTGTTTTTGTTTGTGGTGCTGCTCGTGGAACAGGTGTCTAAATGTACTGTAGGTTTAACACAGAAACCACTGGGTGTCTGCTGCAACAACATGACTCTCCACATCTGGAGAATGAGCTTACTGAGTCAACCACATTTAACTAACAGTTGATTAGCCTGTCCTTATGCATTCTCCTTGTTAAACTGGCAATGATACCTAGTCAGCGATTTGATTTGAAGAAGTCTCTCTGAGCCTTTAAATGTCTGGAGGGAGCTTTGTCCGCCCTTACTGATAGGCAAATATTTGCTGAGGGTGTACTTGTTGCTCCATCCCATTAAATATTTACAAGAGCTGCACAGGCACACCTGTTACTGTTTAATAAAGACCCACGGACAGAGGACAAAGTTAAATTCAAGTTTAATCGCATTGTTATCTATGAACACTGTATGTGTATGCAGCTATGACTCACTGTGTGAATAACTGTGCTGGATGGACAACATCCTGTTGTTGTTATGCTGATTAGTTTTTGAATGCACAATGATGAGAGATTAAATTACAGATTTGGTTCAAACATCTTGAGTCCTCTCTGGAGTGTCACATGTTGGTGGCAGCTCAGACATACAGTGGATCACAACACTATCTTTAGTTGTATTTGCCATATTATATTATTAACTGAAATCTTACCAAAACAAGACATTGCACATCTGACTCAAACATCATGATCCCAGTTGTGAAATATATTTCCTCACTCAGTTGCAAAATCATTTATGCAACATGTCCCTCTGCTTTAAGTTCCTCTTCAGGGGAGACTGTAATTCTTCACGTACAAGCTGTCAGTCATGTTTTTTTTTGCCAGCTGTAACCTGTTGTCCTTCTTCTCTGGTGGTGGGTTTGCTCTAGGTGATGCTGCTGGGTGACTCGTCCGTGGGGAAGACGTGCGCGTTGGTGCGCTTTAAAGATGGGGCATTTCTGGGTGGCAACTTTATATCCACCGTTGGAATAGACTTTAGGGTGAGAGAGATGCCATCGAACAGTCTCGCAAAATGACTCATTATACTGTTTGTTATTTCTATGTTTGTGTTATAGCCTATTCTTGTTACTATTATGAGGGAACATTTAGCATCTGAAAAAACAACCTCATGATAATTATAAAGCAACAAGGGATCCACTTGTTAAAGTGACTGCGGCCCAATTATCACCTTATTTCAGCGCAGAACACTTTGTCATTCTGCGATGATAGCACCAAATGTACAAATCCTCCCACCAATCAGTCAAGTTCACAGACTGCTTGTGCTGCAAGGCTCTGTGGATGACTTCATAAATGCCTTGGCAGATGCCTGCCCACGTCTCTGTCTCCTGGAAAGATTGGCTGCGGCTCAACACGGTCCTGGAGGAGTCACACTGCTGACAGACCAGCTCCTACCTAGTCACATATACTTCACACACACACACACACGCACACGCACGCACACACACACACACACACACACACACACACACACACACACACACACACACACACACACACACACACACACACGCAGTGACTCTTGCTGAATTCAGAATCTTCCTCTGCAGGGATGAACATGAACATAGGCTGTTTGGAGTGAGTGTTTTGACCTTCTGTTTCCCTCCAATCAAGGCAAACACTTACACTAATGGCAGTCAAGTAGATCCGGCTTGAGGAGGAAATTGTGTTGCATTAGTGTTGTATTGTCTTCTTTGGATGGGGGTGTAGACAAAAGAGAGCATAATGGATGTCTGACAGCTATATGGATGTTGTCTATTCAGAAGCATGGACATGTCATCTTGTCACGACTCAAGCAAAAGCAACAAGGACTGCAGCCAATACCCATTCATAAAACGCATTAAAAACGGAACTGACACTAGTTTAGACTTAAATTCATTGGGAAAAAAACATGATGGATTTACTGTCACAGTATTCATTCAGAAGAATGGCTCTTAATGTAAGCAATTTCCGTTTTCTCACTCATGTTTATGAAAAGGGGCAAAGCTGCTTAGACACAGAGTCATCTGAGAGGAGCAGTTGAGTCAATATGCTGAGGTTGTCTTTTGTGCATGGATAGGCAGGCAGGCAGGCTGTTGTGGCAGCTTGTAACATGGCCGGTCTATTTTCGGCATGCTTCCTTGTAGCAGTTACTCAGCATGCAGACTCCTCTCACGTCATAATTGAGGGTAAAAATGGAAACCCATGGCAACTAATGCAGCGGTTGAACCATGTCCATTTTGCCTTGACAGGATTCAGAAGGTGGCAGATTTGCACACATTGCAGAGGTTTCCTTTGTTACTGTGTAACTCTGTCTGCATTTATGTTGGGTGCATTTCTGTTGCGTTCACAGGAAAGGCTGGGGCTGTTTGTGATGACCTGTCACCGATACGAAGTTATGAAGTGATTGAAGAAGTGCTGCAGAACATTTGCTAGTCACACTTCCTTTATCTCTCTTTGGTGGTTTTTGCTGTGCAGAGTTGAAATGTGGTTGTGACTTGGCTTGTTGCTGTTGCAGGTCATGGTAACAAAAATAACCCCCAGCCCCCATGAAACAGACCATGGGAGAACCCTGTGTTTCTGTTGTTGCATGTTGGAGCATGCATGTTAAAATCCTGCATGTTACCTCAACCTTTATTTGTACTTCACTCCTAATTCAACACTTTCAGTCCCTACACGTAGCTTCTTTTTTTTTAGCAGTGTGCCTAAACTATTTTAAGCCAATCTTTCCTCTACAGGAAATCAGAGGGCACCCCTACGGGGCTGCAGGAAATAACGGGGGAGTCAGTTGTTATGCTGCCAGTCGTCGTTCTCGCTGTTGTGTAATTAAGTCTAATCCCAGGACCTTGTTGTTGTGTGGGTGTTGCAATTTACTTTCTCTGCCAGCATTCAAAGCCACTTTTAGTTGATCTTCTTTCTTTTACCACATGCTGAGTCCCTTAAGCTTTTTTTAGTCTGCTGTGATGTTCCTCATTCATTCCTGTGGAGTTTTTCACAGCACTAAAGCATATGTTGGATTGTCAGACTCTCACAGCTCTTCTCGTTTCTGCAGAATAAAGTGGTGGATGTCGACAACCTGAAAGTCAAACTCCAGGTGAGAACAAGGGCCTTTTTTCCAGACCTGTCTTTATTTCAGTTCACCAAATGTCAAATCATCTTGGCAGCTATTGACCTATATATTGACTCGTGGTTGTGGTAGATTATGTATAATCAAAATGAATCAGAAAAGTAATTTACAAATTATAGTTGACCTAAATATGCTTTACTCACTGTCACTTGACAGTCATTGTTTGCCGTGCCAATCCAGTCAAAGTCTCGGATATTGTAGTAATATGAGCGACTCTGCAGGATTATGCGCCAGCAGCACGCTGTTAATCTAAGGCACATACCCGTCTATTATCATAACCTGTTCATTCAACACTGAGTGGGAGGTGCCGAATTTATATTCCTCTGCTAGCTTGAGTAAATCCTTATATTTTTTGTTCTTGCATGGGCCTTAAATGTGATAAAATCCTGTTATTAATTCCAAAATAGACTTTACCACCACAAGTCTATACTATAGAATGGAAATACGTAAAAGCTTAAATTGAGGGAAAGGGCTTTTTAAAAATTTTAGGCTGACTGGATAAACAGTGTAACAGATTAATAGGATGTAATACTGTCATTTCATGTTTATTTGAACCAATTATTAGATACGACCTAAAAGCTGCACTCTACCTAATATGAGGAAAACACAGTAACAGCAAACAGTGTGTTCTCTCAGCTTTCCAACTACTAGTAATTACCTTGATGTCGTTCATTCATTTAATTGAATACATGTATTATGTGATTTAAAGAATCTTAACCTTCAAATCAAGACTCCACAAGAGTCAATAGCCTGATGGCAGTAATTGCTACTTTACTAAGCTAGGCTAGTTAGCTTACCTTTTAGCCTGTTTTCATTCTCTATGACCAGCTTTACCTTATTTAGGCTTATGTCTATATGAATAACTAAACCAGCAAGGTGTAAGTTCATCGAAATTGATGTATTTCAATTATAGGAAACGGCTACAGGACAAAAAGTAAATTTACGTAGCTTTAGCAGCCAGCGGTTTCACGGTTTGGTTTGTTTTTTAGCTGTTTTCTGCTGTTGTTTTCTTTTGTTACAGATAAATGGCATAGACAAACAACGTCAAATCTAAATAAGTTTCTGCATTAGTTGTTGCCTGATTGCTGCAAAGATGTTCAGTTTCTGTGCTATGCAAAGCTAGGCTACTTATCCTACCTTCTAGCGTGTAGCAAGTAATTCTAATTACCAATATGTTAGTTTGACATAATTGATGTATTTCATTTACAGGAAACAACTAGGCACAAAGTAAATTTAGCTTTTTTTTTTTAAAGCTATTTTCTAGATTTGTTTTTTTATTCTATGTCAAAAACAAGTCAGATTCTGGTCTTATATTATTGCAGTATAAGTATAGTTTCTGCATTTTGGCTTTTTTATGACGGTATAACGGTAGGCCCTATTTTTTGCTGTAGCCGTTGGCGGATTGTTCAGGAGGTTCAGTTTTTCGTTTTCCCACGTTAGCTGCTGTGTAATTATGTGGTGTGTTACGCAGATCTGGGATACAGCTGGCCAAGAGAGATTCCGAAGCGTAACGCACGCCTACTACAGAGATGCCCAGGGTGACTTTTGCTTTTTATATTTTCACTTCCTTGTGCCGTGTGTGTGTGTGTGTGTGTGTGTGTGTGTGTGTGTGTGTGTGTGTGTGTGTGTGTGTGTGTGTGTGTGTGTGTGTGTGTGTGTGTTAGTGTGTTGGAACAGGTGGTGTAAGGGTGCAAGCTGGCTGAGACGCGTACTTTTTAGTGTGCATAGAAAGTGTGTGTAGGTGTTGATGTGTGTGTTGCCTAAAACATTGTGCAGTAACAATAAAGGTATTCTGTTTTCTTTCACAGCGTTACTTTTGCTTTATGATATCACCAGCAAGCTGTCGTTTGACAATATCAGGGTAAGCTTGTATCAAATGACTTTGCCTTTCCTCTTTCTCTCTCCCTCTCTCTCTCTCTCCTCTCTTTCTTCTCTCTTCATTTTCACTTTCTAAACACTCTTTCTGTTTACATGCAAAGTACTGTGAGGACCTTCAACATTTTCTCAAAGCCCTCTTTGGAAATGACATGATGTTATTGTTTGCTTTGCTACACAGTTTCCAATTTCAGTAATGACAAACAATAAAAGTGCTCAAGGATAAGAGTGTCTGAGTCTCACCATGATTAATTGGAGGATGGTAATAATGCACAGCTCAGGAGGAGAGTGGTATTTGTTTTGTGTATAGACCAATCTTTTTCTCTCTCCCCCCCCCCCCCCCCCCCCCCTTCTGTATCCGTCTTTCTTTTATACTTTCAAAGGCTTGGCTGACTGAAATACACGAGTATGCCCAGAAGGATGTGGTCATCATGTTGCTCGGCAACAAGGTGAGCAAAGCTTCCTTTTTTGCGCTACATAAAGATCAGGAGGATAACCAGTTTTACAATTTTAACACATTCTTATCATACTCAAACAGTGAATTCTTAAAAGCCAGAGAAAATGTCTCCACTGTACAGCACATGCATAAAATGCAAACTCTCACATGCTTATCTTAGCATTCGTGAGCGATTTGCGGTCTTAATTCTGTTTGTGTGTCTTCAATGATTTTGTCTGTGAGAAGAATTTCCCTGCGGCCCATTTACAGAATCCACATCAAGTACATTCATTTCTCACCCTTGACGCAATGTAAGTTGATCATTGTGACTGGGAAGAATACATGAATGAATCAATTAAACCATTGCCTCCACAATGCTGCTGGTGATGAAAAGAGAGAATTTCATGTCTCGTTGCAGCCAGTAGTCATTGCTGATATATTTCTAAGCTCCCTCTGGTGGCTCAGACAGGACTCGCCCTTCTGCAGGGTCAGATATGTCACACAGCAGCAGCTCAGATCATTTGCTGTGAGAGCAGCAGGACTGCCGGCATCAGTCTGTGGGAGCGCTGCTCTTCTGCCAGAGGTGGAGTTTCTGACATCTCATCAGTCAAAAGGAGCTCTGGCTCAGCAGCTGGCGGCAGATAAGAGGACGTGCGGGTTGACACGATGGTGCATCACTGTAGCTAATGGCATGGTGAATCTGTGACCCCTCATCTCCGCTGTTATGCACTGTTTTCTCTTCCCGCTGCTATCTTTGCAGGCAGACATGGTGGCAGATAGGGTCGTGAAGAAGGAGGATGGAGAGAAGCTGGCGAAGGTAATGTACTGTATGATGGCTCCATGTGGTCATATTCTCAACAACAGACACTGACTCCTCTCACCCGTCTAATGTTTTTTTTTATCGTAGGAGTATGGTGTACCATTTATGGAGACCAGTGCAAAGACAGGAGTCAATGTGGAGCTGGCCTTTCTTGCTATAGCAAAGTAAGTCCTGAAGCTGCAGCACTGATATAATAATATATAGCAGTGGATGAAATGATTAAGTGTAATGTAAAAGGTGTAGCTCAGAGAATCACCATCTGACTCTGCAGTTCTCCTCAGCTCTACAGAGCGTTTCTTTTAGCTCTTAGTTTTGGCTTCCCGGCCCAAATTGTTACTGTTTTGGTTCACTCAACAGGCAGATATTATCACTGTAGAAGCTCTAAAACCCCACTGTACACTCCCTGCCCAATGTGGCATACAGTTAGCGACTAGCTGCTGAACATAGTGGAGCATTTAGCGGCTAAATAGCCTGATGATTCCCTCAGGAGTTGGTAAAAAACAACTAAAAGAGAGTGAATATTGGCCAGAAACACAGTTCCAAATGAATAATGTAGCTTTGCATCTTCTGGATATAATATTATGATTTTATATTATAATATTCATATTTTGTGTGTTTATACACTACCGGTCAAAAGTTTGGGGTCATTAAGAAATTTCCATTCCACTCCATTACAGACAGAATACCAGCTGAGATCAGTTGCATTGTTTATTTATCCAGGGCAGCAGTTTTCAGATTACATTATGTGCTTACATAATTGCAAAAAGGTTCTCGACTGTTGTAGAAAGAAGTAGCTGATCTTTAATGCAATATCTACATTGCCCATTATCAGCAACCATTCATCCAATGTTCCAAAGGCAAATTCTGTTTACTAATCTGATATCATTTTAAATGGCTAACTGAGAAAATATTGGAGAACCCTTTTGCAATTATGTAAGCACATAATGTCATCTGAAAACTGCTGCCCTGTGGTTGCGCCACACTAAAGTGAAAAAAATGTATGATCAGATGCTAATTTTGCCTATATGCATAATATTTTTGCCTATTTGCTTGCTTTCTTAATGATGCACAATAGAATGTTTCCAGCTTTGTGGCAGCAGCTCAGGGAAGACCCTCTTCTGTGTGGTGTGTGCTGTGTATGCACAACAGGAGAGAAATCCCTGAAGAATCAAATACAGATGTTTTTAGTGTCACAGACACGATTGGTTAATCGGTCATGTGTCTTTTTTCTAAAGAAGCTTTGTGAGATTTTTCCTTCATGTTTTGATTGCAAGATGGTGGAAAGAAGCGACAGGTGGAAAGTCTGTAGAGTAGACCTTTCTCTACGCCCCACAACCCACCTAAATGAGAGAAACAAAACAAATACACTCAGGGATCACACAGAGAAGTCATTTGCACTTTTCTAATTTCCAGAGTCATTTACAAGTCAAGTGATCCCCTAAACAAATATTTTACGCTTCAAAGGCTACATCTTCTTTTAAATAGTCCTTTGCAGTGATGAAACCAATTGTGCTTCCTGCTTGTAGAAGAAAGGCCAAAATGAAATGAGGTTTCACATAAAGGGTTTGTATTTTAATCTGCGTATGTAATGCATACAGCCGACATATTGTTGCAGACTCTTGTCTTCTATTTTTATACTTTTCTTTGACTTGGCATTAATGCTCACAAGCCTCCATCTGATTCCTGCATCTAATACATTCTAATGGTTTTTAGCTTATTCCTTAGTCTGTTCCTGTTGACTCGTAATGAGATTTTGCATATTTGTGGCTCCCCGTGGATCTCTGTGTAATTTCTGCTTTTGACTGACTTCCTTGTGCCTTATTGAAAGGCAGGAAATGTGAAAATGATTGTAATTTAGTCTAAAAATGAGTGGTTGTGCAGCATGTTCCCAGAGCTGTGGAAGAAAGTAATGTGTGTGATTTTCTATCTTCATGTGTATTTTAAGTGAATGTTAGATTAAATGAGTCATGCCAGAGACGTTTTGATTAAATCTCAGTAGCCTACAGATAGTTGTTTCTCTCCCTCGCTCTTTTTATTTCTCTTCCTTTCTCATTTTCTTGATTTGTTCACCCTGTCTGTGCTCCATCCCACACATCCACCCCCTCTGTTTCTAACTTCCTGTGTCTCTCTCCATCAGGGAGCTGAAGCATAGAGCGACACAGCAGCAGAACGAGCCCAAGTTCCAGATACACGACTACATCGAGTCTCAGAAGCACAAGTCTAGCTGCTGTGGACTCATGTAACTGATCCTGATCACCAGGCAGAACGAGACACACAGAGAGAGAGAGAGAGAGAGAGAGAGAGAGAGAAAGAGAGGGAGGGAGGTAGGGAGGGTGTGGGAACGAGATAAAAAAAGTCAGTTCTCTTACGAAAAAGCCAATCCCAGCACCAAACCTGAGAAGCGGACAACCTCGCCTTCTCCACTGAGCTTTTAGCTTGAATGGAAAATGAATGTGGATTGGCTGCCATCCCTTATCTAAAATGTGAATTTAAATCTATTTTATGTCATGCATAGAAGTGTTTGTGGTCTTTGTGGTGACAGTTGTATTAAACTACAAGTCAGGAGTTGCAATCTGAAATGCTATATCCATCTGCAGGGACAAACATATATATTTATCTTTCTATTCTGCATAGGTGGAAACTCAAAATGTGTCAGTTTGAATGAAAAATATGGCGCCCAAGTTATTTGTGTGGATCCAAAGAGTTTATTATTTGGGCAGAGGAGATGTTATCGCTCCACATGGGCAGACACATTGCACTTAAAGGGTAACAACACCCTCAAATTCTGCTTGAACTTGGAGTGTCAGTACAAAATATCTATCAGTTTTCCATGGGGCACATGTGATTTGTTTACTGCCACTGAGGAGAAATAAATCTTGCTCATGTACAGCGTTTCTTGGCACTTGCTAATGCTAACGCTAACAGGGGTCAGAAAGCATAATACACCTCAAAGTCTTTTCTATTTTGTCACAGTTAAAGAGGAGCCAGAGAATATGGCTGAACCAAACATTCAAATCAGAGCAGACAGAAACAAAATACCTATATAAACATCGTATGCCAACAAGAGTCTTTGTGATTTATGTGTACTGCACATAGTTCAGAACCCAGCTTGACTTCATTGTAATGAAACTGTTTTCGGTTGCTGTTAAACTGAGCTTCAGTAACGTAACCTTGTCCACAGTGAGCTTAATTACTTGGGCTCTGTTTGGTCCTGCGGCAGAAACTGAACTTCGGCCCTATTCTTAGAACTGTCGCCTTTTTTTTTTATCTTGCAGTTTACAGGCCCGACTTTTGATAAATGACAGTTTTATATGAACAATCAATACGATTGTTGATGTCGATATAGCATTTTGCCCTGCAGCTCTTAGTTTGTTTCTGTCTCTGTTTTTCCAGGCTGTGAACTGAATCTCTTTAGCCTTTTCTTTGATAATTGAGTGCGTTTGAGAAGTGGACTTCCGTGTCACAGTCAGATTGTAGCTAAAATGATTCCATCTGTTCACATCTGTACTGCTGTTAGATAAAATAAAGCCAACTTTTTAAGGGCGCTCGCCCACTGTGTGTCTGTCTGTACTACATTCAATTCAGGCCCACTGAAACTTCATTCAAAGTACTGTACATGTAATAGTGCTGGAGGATCATCCCAATGTTGCATCAGGCTTCATACAAAATGATGATTATCATTATTTTCACATCTTTGGTTCAAGATTCCTAAGCATGCTATTTGCCTTTTACCATTCACACACTCAGAGGGCACTCCCAAACATTGTTGTGTCTCCTTTAACGATGGATTTTGCTGTACCGAAGCTGTATTTGCTCACGCATCGTGTAACTCGTTTCTTTGTACAATGGTCATTATGAATTGCTCAATGTCACATTTGTCCCTCTTCTGAGTCGTAGGAGTGTCACAAAGTGCCATGAAAAAGTGCTTTGTTATCATGTTGTATAAAAAAAGTATATTTTGTAATGTATGTGGTGTTGTTTTATTGAAGTCAGTCGTGTGTGTGTGTGTGTGTGTGTGTGTGTGTGTGTGTGTGTGTGTGTGTGTGGTGTGTGTGTGTGTGTGTGTGTGTGTGTGTGTGTGTGTGTGTGTGTGTGTGTGTGTGTGTGTGTGTGTGTGTGTGTGTGTGTGTGTGTGTGTGTGTGTGTGTGTGTGTACACATGTCTGCTTTGAAGAATTTTCCTGCAGGTCAGATTTGACTCAAATACCTCAGAGATGCTTTGCAACGGATGTAGTGAATTAAATTGCTGGTCTGTCTTTCCAACTCTGTCCCCTAGCCTACAAATAACACAGGTTTACAAAATACATGCAATGTACGTGTTACAGGCCTCACGCATGAGTAACCTGTTACAGGCCTCAAGCATGAGTAACCGGTTACAGGCCTCAAGCATGAGTAACCTGTTAACAGATAAATATGCACTGTTTTGATTCAGGAAAAGGAGAGACAGGATACATTAGTTGTGTTCGTTCAGCAGGCGCTCCTCTGTCTTTATTAACAGGATTTATAACTTTCTTTCTCTTTTCTTTTTCTCTCATTTTAACAACCTTCACATTTTTTTCATATTAAACTTCTTGTTCACTTCCTTCACAAAAGGATCATATTTGTAACCACTGAAATAACATAGTATATTCTATGAACTTACAAATCTGTTTTTAAGTTGCACAGTCAGCTACTGAATATTACTAACATTGTTGCAACCTTAATGTTTTCTATGACATTTTACTAGCTGTAGTTAAGCATATTAACTTGCTTATCCTGTCACCCTGCATAACACATTTATCAAACCTTAATAAACAATAATTTTTTACAAGTAGAAATTGCAGTATAAATAAATAAAAGTACAACGTTACGGCCACCATCTTGTGACTTCATTTACATATAGCTACCGGAGCTAGGAAAACTGCACAAATTACAAGCTCCTAATGCACAATTGCACTTTGACCTGCGTTTCCGACTGCAGTAGCGATTGAACTGTAATACTGTCAAAGATGAAAGTTGAAATGAATTACCTGAAAAGGCTGAAAGATTATATTAAGGCATCGAAAATGCCTAAATATGGATTGTTAGTTTATATGTGATCTGAAGTTTACTGAAACAATGAAAGTCTGAGGTCTTTAAAGTAACTTTTATATTCTGTCTGTGTGTGTGTGCGTGCGTGCGTGCGTGCGTGCGTGTGTGTGTAAGGAGTGGGAGTTACAGGATGTGCTGAAGTTAATGAGCCACTGTGTGGCAGCAGTTACCCTGTTTATTTAGTATCTTGCACTATAAGAAGTGTTTTATCAATTAGACAGGTTCAGCACATGTTGATTCTGGTTTTTTAGAGTCTATTTTATGCCATTATAAGATAAGATTAGCTTTTATTGTCTCCCATAGGAGAAATGTGTTGACTTGTATTAGAGGTGCACTGTTCTAAAAGGATGCTCAACACCTGGATGATGATGTTTTTGTTAATACTGTGGTTGCATTAATGTGTTAGGTGAATTTAGTGGACATTATATACATGGAGCACAATTGCAATTAACTGTACTGGGCTATACACCTGCAGCTCGCCTCCTCTCCCACTCACGTCTGTGAGTCACACTGCAGACACATTAGGAAGCCTTTCTATCCTTTACTGTGGATGACTTTCCATTAAATAAACTAACAGCTACCCTTAAACATGCTGCAGTTATCAGTGCTGATGCTGCGGTAGCTTTAAATTCCCAGGTTGGAGAGTGTTGAGAGATCCTGTCTCTGTCCTCTTATCATGTCTGGAAGCATTCTCAGCTGAAAAGTCTAATCCTCCCTGAGGCTTTATTTCTGCAGCTTCCCGCCGGGCTCATATTTATACAAGCTTTCACTCTCATATCTCTGAACGTTCAGAGGGGTTCTGGCTTGACTGGCTTCAAAACACTACGTTTTAAAAGTTATGCTGATCATTATTGTTAAATTAAACTCTTGATAGGGTTCTCAAAATGCCTAATTCGTGCATATCAATCATTACAATTACATTTACATTACAACCTATCTGAAGACTGGGATATCAGAAGGCCATAACTACGTCTTAACAGCTTACATATTATTTAATTTCTATTCAGTGCTTGTCTATAATACCAGGACTGATAGAGAATAAACTAGTTATGCATTAGATAATTGACTGTGCTAAAACACACAATGCTAACTGAAAACACAATCGGTGAAACATAGAATGGCAGCATGCAAGTGTGAAAAAGGGGTTTTAGGCCAAAAGTTTTAAAATGAAAAGATGCCAAAAATAAGGAATTATTTGGAGCAGTAAGAACAAATATGTGACAAAATGAATGTGCAACAAGTGTTGCTCACAGAGGGGAAAGAAGGCAACATGTGGGGGGAAACTGCAATGCAATTTTAGGAAAACTTAAAGAAAACAAACTGAGAAAATTAAAGAACGGTAATTATAAAGGGATTTTTTTAGGCTATCACACAGCAGGGTTTGCAGGTTTGTGCATCTGGGGGCGAACAACACTCGTTTTTCTTTCATCCAAACACTACCTAGTCCTCTGATCATCATCATCATCATCATCATCATCATCATCATCATCTTCATGTTTTTTCCTTGACAGCCTCGGTTTGTGTTTACTCATCCAAGTCTGCTTACTTTGCATGAGGCAGCAGCTGGGCTGTTCCTTGAACGCACCTCCCTCTTCCTGAGTGGCTTTTGTACTTGTGTCGCACACTGAGAGGGAGCTGCTGTGTGAGTCTAATCAGCCTCAATTCAGTCCTCGGGTCAGGTCCTCCACTGTCTCATAGCAGGAGTCACAGTGAGGATTTACACAACTGTGAGCCTGTGGATCAAGTCAGACTTGGACTCGTGTGTGAAAGTGGAACACCAGCACCGTTTCCCACGGACTAATCTCCCCAAGAGGGCGGGGGTTGGGTGTTTTTTTTAAGGGGTACCACTCATTCACACACACCCCTCCCCAGCAGCATCCTGGAGCAGGTCTTGTAGTCATTTCCACTTTAAACAGATTGAGAGACACAGTCCAGAAGCAGTGTGAAGGCGAGTGAAGCCTATACCATGCCGAGCAAAAGCCAATATCTGCGTCCCCGGCTGTGCACGCTGGAGAAGGGGGAGAACGGCTACGGCTTCCACCTCCACGGGGAGAAAGGCAAGACGGGGCAGTTCATCCGGTTAGTGGAGCCCGACAGCCCGGCCGAAACCTCGAGGCTCCGCGCCGGAGACCGGCTGGTGTTCGTCAACGGGGAGGACGTGGAGAACGAGAGCCACCAGCAGGTTGTGTCCCGGATACGAGCCACCGTGGGCCGGCTGGAGCTCGTAGTGGTGGACCCGGACACGGAACAGTTGCTGAAGAAACACAACATGAAGTGTCTGAAGGAGTATGTCACTGACGGTATCCCGTTACACTTCGACGAGGATGAGAATGAGGAGGAGGAGGAGGAGGAGGTGGTGGTGGTGGAGGACGAGGAGGATAGGGAGATGGACGGGACGGTAAACGGGGATGAGCGGCACGTCAAGGGGGATGAGGAGGAGGAGGAGCGGGAGGAGACACCCAGGGAGTCCACGCCGGTCCCGGAGAGTAACGGAGAAGTCCACGTGCACGTCGAGAAAAAGCTGAGCATAAACTCAGAGAAGGTGAGTCAAAGATGGAATAAGTTTCTGCAGCTCTTATTTTCAGGTTTTCCTCCAGCTGTACTACACCACACAAAATGCTAATGACAATAAAGCCACTGAATGCATCACTGAGGGAGTGTTTTCCTAGAGATAATAGGTGCTCTATAACATGGACAACTGCACCCACATGCTGCCAGGCTGTAGGCAGGGTCAGCTGGCTGGACATTTGCTGTGGGTGAGAGGACAAACAACAACCTGGTTCAGCTTTGGGGTCAAGAAAAAACTAAACAATGACCCCCTCCCAACCACCCTCTGTCAAGTCTGTAAACCTCAAACTGTTGCTCTACTTTCTCCTCTCAGATAAATGTAACGTAAGGCAAGGCTGTCCTCTGTTATTACAGTGATGCCACAAGGTTAAGCATGAAGTCAGCATCAATGACGACACAAACACACTTTGAAAAGAAATGGTGTTGTGTGCTTTCCTCTAGAAAACCACCATAACAAATATCTGACATTGCTCAACCCTCCACAACAAAACAAAAGGAAATAGTGTTTTTTCAATCTCAAAAAAATGAGTCCCACGAATGAAAATGTTCAAGCTTTGATCTTTGTCTGCAAAACATTATGGGTTTATTCTCACTCCGCAGTGGCCACTTGTTGCTGTGCCCTTATTTTCTCCTGCCACGCTCTCTGTCTGTCTGCACATGTGTCTGTGTGTGGCTGTGAACTCAGGACCAGGGTTCATTAAAAAGCACTCGAGGAGAAGAGGGTCCTTCCAGTCTGGAACATCTGTGCCCTTCGCTACATCCTGGATGTTTACCCCCGAGGCTGTTTCTGTTTGTGTCCAGCTCTCCTGTTTGGTACATTAGTGTAGTTGGAAGTGAGTTGGGAAGAAGGGCCACAGTGTGCAGAGAGCCAGCAGCTATCAGAAACAAAGACGTAGAAAAAGACCATCAATGTGCAGCTCAACTCTGTCTCTATGTGATGGCAGATAGTATAACCATGGTTTGATGGAGGCAACATTGAATAACACTGAAATTGTTGTGCAACAAGGCCAGATTTAAGCTTTTCTGCAGGATGTAATAATGGTTGAACCATAACCAGGATGTTGCTGCTGTTCAGTGTATGTTTTGGATGATCTCTGAAGCTGATGGGAGGTCAAGAAAGTGGTGACACTTAATGATTAAGTGATGATGAGGAGTCAAGTTGGGAGGTATATTGAAGTGATCTCTATTGTGGGATGAATCTAGATATTGTATTTGTAATTTGTGACATAGCTTGAATATTGTTCTTTTCCTGGTATTAAGTTTTACATATTTACTTTCTGTCTGAGAGTTAGATGAGACAATCGTTAGCATTCCACAGTAAATAGATAGACATATTTTTGCCACACTAGCTGTTTCCAGTCTTTGTGCTAAGCTAAGCTGTCCAAAAATATTCAGTACAATATCATAGAAGACAAAGAAAGCCAGCACATGTTCACATTTTAGAAGCTGGAACTAGAGACTTTTTGGCATTTGTAAAAATTACTTAAATGATTAATCAATCATCAAAATAGTTGTAGATTTAGTTTTGACTAATTGCTTTATCGGCTAATTTATTCAGCTCTAGTTTCTATGCAGAAAGAACGTCTCTGTGTGTTTGTTTATCATAACATGAATAGTTTTTATTTTCTCAGAGATTTGACCATTTATTCATAAGAACGACTTCAGTGGTGGTAACAACTAAAATTGTTCACATGATGCTGCTTGGCTATTTGTACTCCCTCACCTTTATATGAACCCAGCTGTTCAAGGGAAAGCATCATTGTTTTAATCCATCAACCTGCTAGGGACTGCAGATGTAAATCAGCCTGCATGGCTTAATCTGGCACATTTACATGTTGGACTCTGTGCTCATGTCGATTAATGTGCATTGTCCCTTTCAAATAAAGAAATCTAAAAAAAAAATGTCTAAAATGCCACATTGCCATTACTGAAGCTTTGGCATTTTTATAGGGGGCTACGCACTGCTTCCTTACATCGTTTTTTTCCCTGCAGGACCTTTTGGAGTTTCTGGCATTTAAGGCCCACACTTGTGTACAGCTCTTGGACACTGCTGGGTTATATTGTTTGTCCCAGGAATATACAGCGATTGTTCCCGTGTTTACTCTTGATACTCCCCACAGATGGCCTAATGGAGCTGTGGCAGTACAATTCACACTGGCACGCAACCCAGAGGGAACTGGCATCCCAACAATCAATAGCACTCCTAACAATTTCATTTTCACCACTTAGATTTCCTTTTCAACAAACTGCCAGAGTTTGACATATGGAGCAAAAATCCAGTAAGAGTCATTTTTTATGTTAAAGGCGTACAAAACACAAGATTTCACAAGCTGCAGTAGTTACTTAGGGACAGAGAAAACAGCAGTGTGTGAGTGTGTAAATTGGACTCGAGGGATGCCGTTTTAGAGTCGGCTCTCTCTATGTTACAGTCAGATGCACCTCAGGGTGTGTTTTTTTTTTCAGTGACTCTACTCTTTCTGGAATTTTCTCCCAACATCCTGTCCGGCATTCCTGTGCCCGAGCCCTGTGGCCTGGCCAATGACAAACACACACACACACACACACACACACACACACACACGCACTCACACACACACAAACAGTCCACACTCTGGCTGTCTGGCCTCAGTCTTTGAAGCGACACAAAAGAGGGTTCGAAGAGCAACGCCTGCCCCGGAAACCGAGGAGCCTCGCTCACGGTTGCTATGGTTACGCTGATGTTGTATGTGTGCGTGTGTGTGTGTGTGTGTGTGTTTGTGTGTGTGTGCAGCCCATGTGGAGTGTATGTATGTGTGAGGATGGAAGTAGGCGAAAGTGAGACAGCGCAGGAGAGGTGCGAAAAAGTGAACGATCAGTGACGAAGGTTAGAACATGGAGTGTGGCCCGGGAAGAACAACAAACCGCTGTCGTCATCGTGGAACAAACACACACACACAAAAGAAAATACTGTACCATCGGTTCCAAAGGTCGTTGTTTTGTTTACCAGGCAGTAAAAGTTTTACTCTGCATTTGTTAATGGCAGTGAAGTAGTAGCAGATGCTCTCTCAGCTCATATTACAAATCTAGATCCATCAGCTCATCCAGAACAAAAAAAAAATATTTCAGTGACTTTTGTGAATGAAGACTTGGGATTTTTTCCTCCATTGCTTACATTGGAAGCATGTTAGGAGGGGACCTTTTAATGGCCAGTATGAATAGGAGGAAGGATTACAGCAAGATAAACCTGTTTCACTGTACATATGGGCACCTAAACTTTTGTTGTAACACAGACTTGAAAAATTGTGAACCTTTCCTTAAATATTAAGACATGCAATTAAGAAAAGCGGGAAATCAACATATTTGAGAGGTTGGAAACACCTTATGTTTGAAATTCATCTTTTATACATAACACTAATGAAAAACACATGAGTCTACTAAATTTGTTTATCAGTATTTTTAAAATGCAAATCGGTAAACTCTAAAAATGGGGCGATTGTTCCGTACAGAAACATCTTTGGCCATTAAAAAGGTGTTTTTCTGGAGCTGCATTTGCTTTTTTCTTCAGTGATTCACACATATTCGAGAGAGTGAGAGAGTGCTAGGGTGAGAATGTTTTTTTTGGGAGTCTTCCTGAATGGCTGCTGGCTGCTTACATAAGACTGTCCTTAAACACTAATTACAGGAGAGGAAGAGCGCTTGTGTGAGATGAAATTGACTGCAGCGAGATGAGATCTGGTACTAAGTGTTTCTAAGTGTGTGAATGTGTATAATATCACTGTGTATGTTTCTACAGTAGATAAAAAGAGGACACTCACACTTTGTAGAGCCCTGAAATGAGACAAGAAGGCGACTTTGTGTCTGTCATTTGTCACTTCCCTCCTCTAATCTGAGCCTCTAATCTGCACATTCAAATAAAACCCGCTTATTAAAGATCTTGAAGCCTCCCACTGCTTTCATCACACAGGCTTGGCTTTTTACACTGGCTTCACATGGAAGCGTCCTTTAACTGCAGGGATGACGTGTTTTCTCTAAACAAATCACCCTGAAGCTGCTTTGTGGGAGTTTGTATGGTGCAGTCTATCAACAGTGGTCTTTCTAACTGGCTTTCATCGGCTGTCCTTGCTATATGTTGTGTGTGTGTGTGTGTGTGTGTGTGTGTGTGTGTGTGTGTGTGTGTGTGTGTGTGTGTGTGTGTGTGTGTGTGTGTGTGTGTGTGTGGATTAGGACATTCATATACTATTTCCCACAGTGGCAGATCTTCACTGACCATTAGCAGGAATTATAATTTATGGCACAAGAAAGGGTAACATCCACGTGACATTCCTATCTGTGTACTGTCATATCTTCTTCAGCGGGACAGAATTACTTACTTAGTTTTCAGAGTTTACCGTTCACATTTATCTGATGTAATGCCTTCCGGAATAGACTGCTTTTTTTTTTTTGCCATTTTCTCTGAATAGAATAAACGTCAGCTTTCAATGATCGTTTGTCATGCATTAGAGGCAGAAATAGCCACACCTATAGTAGCTATTTGAGCCAGGATGGTCCGGGGTGTGTTTCTGGCTCCCTGCTGCTGTCTATGGGCCTCTGCACAGACCTCAGGACGCTTGCGCTGGTTTCCTGTCATTGTTGTTGGTGGAAGATATGCCCCCCCCCCCCCCCCCCCGTCCGCCCGTCGTCTTGATCCTCCTCTCACCCCCCTGGCCTGCACTTTCAGCAACTCGTAGCAGGACAGTAAAACTACAGCTCAAAGGTTAGAGGCATCGCTGTGTGTCTGAGCAAAAGTAGCAGCTAAATGCCTGCGATGAACAGGATATATGATGACTAAAATGAACACAGGTTGAATAGTCGTTCCAGCGACAGACACTGAATCATGAAAGTAAACAGCGTCTCCAGCTGTGTTTGTTGGTATTTGTTGGTAAAGCCATTGTGACAAAGCCAGGTATTGTTCTGGCTCTGTTTGGGTAAAGGAGTACGTGTCATTGTGTTTCTCTGCTCAGATATACTTCATAATTCAAGCTGATGGACGGTTGATGTTCTGCTCGTACAGTAGGCTACGTTTGGCCATGTGTTGCATTTATGTTTGTTTTGTGTGGGTGTTTTCACGTTAGTGTGTGTGTGTGTGTGTGTGTGTGTGTGTGTGTGTGTGTGTGTGTGTGTGTGTGTGTGTGTGTGTGTGTGTGTGTGTGTGTGTGTGTGTGTGTGTTTGGGTGTCACCCTTCCCTTCCCTGCTCTTTGTTGATCGTTGAGCTGTGCGTTTCAGGGGAAATGAAGGGTGTAAGGGGCTTCATTGCGTTTCAACTCAAAGATTTGTGTATTTTATAAGTAACATGTTTCCCTGCACCTTATTTGTTTATGAGAAAGTATGAAAGTAGCGATAATAGAAAAGAAAAAAATTATTATTACAGGCCAATGTTGCAAATCAATCCCCAGGACTGCAGTATTACCCCAATGGCAATATACCAGTATACCTGTATGCATCAAGGTATTTTATTTAGTCAAAGACAGAGCCATGTTATTTTATCCTTAAAAACTCATCCCCTAATGAGTGGTACTGACTAAATCAAATATCACCGAAACACATCATTGATAATGTTTATTTATCGTTAGCCGCTAAATAAAGATAAATACACTCAAAACATTTGTACCACAGCCATTAAGATCAGGAAAAGATAACATTTAATCTACATTGAAATAATCAAAACCACAATTTCTTATCTTTTCTGTTCCAGATTCATCCAGATGTCTTAAAAGCCACATGCAGTGGTCAGACTCGCTCTATTTGTTGGCACCCCCCTATTTACACAGTATCTGTCGAGTTTGTATTTTAGTAACCACCCCCTGACATGTATGTGTATTATGGGCGGGAATCTCAAAACAACTCATGACACAATACTATCACAAAATGTCGCCCAAGATAACAAGTATCACCAGTGTTTTTGCAAGACAGTCACGCACAAATCATTACAATACCTGTTTAACAAAGAGGTGAGGAAAACATAGAAAACAATGAAAACATACTATACCAAAGTCCATAGAGTATTTGCCTTTTTGTAAGTATTTGATGGCCTTTTCTGGCTTTATATCAGCAGACAGTGGAGCGATGACAGGAAATAAGGGGAGAGAGAAGAGTGGGGAGGACATGCAACAATGGTCGGCAACCAGACTTCAACCAGAGACATCACGATTTTATGGTCAGCATTTTAAACCTTTATAGGCCACCAGGGCAACCCAGTATTAGTTTCATACTGTTTCATAAGTACATATGCACTATTGTTTAAATGTCAGACAGTCATAAACTGGCACAACCGTAATGTTTTAAGCAAAGAAAGGAGTTCTACATCACAAGTGAACATTATATTGCTCTGTTGATTAGGGGCGGAACAAGTAACCAATGATATGTTGTCTTTTTGCAAATCACAGCACTCTTAGTGAAACTTTTTAGTGACGTCAGTCCAAACAACAGCACCTACTGTCCTGTCCCTGCAGCCAAAAACACTGTGGCCTAGGTCAGGGGTGGAACCTGAACCGTGTGTGTGTGTGTGTGTGTGTGTGTGTGCATGTGTGAGAGAGAGAGAGAGAGAGAGAGAGAGAGAGAGACTCTACAATGGCACATTCCAGTTCCCACTCCATTCTACTGAAGGTTCACCACCCCGGCCGGACAATGAGCCGGAGGGCCGCGCCCTGCCGTGGGGGGGGTGGATGAGGGGGAAATGACTGGCTGCTCGCCTTGAAATACACTCACCCCCTGCCGTCCACCTCCCTTCGCATCGCACAAGACGCAGATGCCATACAACTAAGACAGAGAAAATGAATGTACATTTTTGCCGTGCATATTTATGTACCCGAATGGTGCAAAGGAAAAATATATCCCAAAATAGTTACTTTTCTGAAATTGTAATACAGCTGTTATTTGACTTTAGTGCTAATTAGCTAATGTTAGCATGCTAACACGTTAAAGTAGGATGGTGAACTTGCTAAACATCCACGTAAATACACCTGCTTAGCATCAGCATGTTAGCATACTTACATTAGCATTTAGGTGTCAAAAGTATTCACATTCATTACTCAGGTAGAAGTATAGATACTAGCGTTTAAAAAGTATCAACTCAAGCTTTTTACTCAAGTGAAAGTGTAAAAGTACTGGTTTCAAAACTACTTAAAGTATAAAAGTAAAAGTAATGTAAGGGGAAAAAAATAATATAGAGTTTTGGAAACAATTAGCTCGTGGTACTTGGGTGTGCAGAGCTTGCAGCGCATTCGAAAGGAGTTGTTTTTGCATCCAACCATTTTGAAAAAATTCTTCCAGGTACGGCCAGAAGGGTTGGCTGGTCTTCCTGGCTACCAACCTGCTCGCTGGTGCTGGGTTGGGACATTTCACTCGAGTTCTCTTGAGTCTCTGCCACGGACATCTTCGTTCTAGGCTACATACGTCTGCTATTTCCTTGCTGAAGTGTGACGTGATTTGTGTCATGTGCAGGTGCAATGAATCACGTACAAACCAATAGGCTGTTGGAATGCTATATGTTTATACTTCTCATCCAACCACAATCAAATTTACTCTATCCGGATGGCGCAATTTATCTGGATAGGTTTTTGGTTTTTTTTGGTGTTTTTTTTTTTTAACAATGACAAGCCGGAATGAAAACAAGCCGAGCTGAGATAGGAGTAACGAGGCTATTTTTAAAATGAAAGGAGTAGAAAGTACACATAATTGCGTGAAAAGTGAGTAAAAAGTGTGCTGTAAAATAGATAGACATGTTTCCACTAACAGATAGCCTTAATAATGCAACACAACCACAGGGCAGGTTGTGATTAAAGGGCACGACTTTTTCTTGGATGCAAACGCTCAATCTTGTCTCTGCTAACACATTTGCTGTCATTATTTCCCTTCACCTATGTGCTCAACAGTTGGATACAAGAAGTGGCTGGTGGGATTGTGAAGACACATTTAGGGAAATATAGAATATCCCAAACTTAAGCCAAAGTACACAGAAGGAGAGCTACATGAGGAATGTTCTTTAACCTTTGGCTCATTCTTGAATTACAAGAGTGTAGTGTCTATGATTAACCATATTATTTGTCCCTGACTGAAAAGCTTACACAGCACTGGTTATGTAATAAACCACTGATGTTTAACGTTTGCTTGTATGCCACAGTGGAAAATGCAATGCTGAGTGTGACTACATCATGTTGTCACTTCTGCTTGAATGTAACAATGAGGCTCTGACTTCTTGTTTCAGATATCTATCTATCTAACATCTATATTTTCTGCCTTGCCTTTCCCTCTTTCTCACACTGCAGCGCTCTGTGTGTTTGTGTGTGTGTGTGTGTGTGTGTGTGTGTGTGTGTGTGTGTGTGTGTGTGTGTGTGTGTGTGTGTGTGTGTGTGTGTGTAAAAGGTGGGAGAGAAACTTGTGTTAGAGGTTGTTGAGCTGATGCTGATTTCGTGTCTGCAAGGGTGGAGGGTCGGGGACAGGAAGACTGGCCCAAGGAGATAACACTTGTTGACTGTGATAGGATAAAACTGACTGCCGGGTGGATGAACTAAAGATGGAGACCCCTTGAGGAAAGGCAGACCCTACTAGCTCTATTTTTGAAAGATCCTTAAAGCGATGACGAGGCCTCCCTGGTAAATAGGACCACTCCATTTGGTCTTACCAGAGCCTAAAGAGGCTATTGTAATGGGAACCCTCAGCAGAACCTTTCTTTGGTGTCTTTTGTAGAGCCAGTTTATCCCATCCTCAAATGGTAGGGGGGACAGTAGGGTGCTTTGTTCCCCCCTCGGCCTGCCTCGCAGCTGGCTCAATGCTCCAGCTTGAAATCCAACACCCCCGTCCTGCCTGAGAGAGTGGTGCGCTCCGTACACTCAAGAGCACAAAACTTGTGCTGTGGTGGTTAAAAAGGAACCAGGTTTACATCAAGCATTTATTAAGTCTGTCCTTAAAGGCTGTTAATCTCTGTCAAAGACTGCACATGACAATCACAAGGACCGGGCAGGCCAATGATTTGTCATGTCACTGAGTAACCACAGTGCCTGGCACCGTGTCACTTTAGTGGTTATTCTTTGCGCTGATCAAACAGGCCGAAGAAGTCACGGGGGAGCTGCCCTCTGTTATTAGAGCGACACGAGGGATGAAGTAAGCAGAAGGAGTGATACATAAAGAGAGGCTTCTTTAGAAGACATGTCTGCATGCACAGAGCAGCTGAGTGTGACAGGTTTCAGTTGATGATTTGCAGGACTCGTGAGTTTATCGGACGTTAGATGGTTAAAATATGTCAGTGAGGTGTTTACATAATTATAGGAAATTTTGGCATGTGATCTTTTTTTTCTTTTTCTTTTCCCGGGTATGTGAAACAAAACGAATAGTTGAGTCGGGACCCAGAGCTGTGCAGGAGGCCTACATTAATAGATGTCCTACATATGTTCTCCTGTAGTTACACATCAGTCTGCTGGCAAAGCATGGGGAAAATATGAAGAATATGAAGTAACTGGCAAGTTGAGTGGCAGAGCTGCAGCCTCACACACTCAGACTGCTCCCTCCATGCCAGAGACTGAGTCGCTCGCAGCCACAGCGCTCCTCTGCTGAACAGAATCAGCAGAAAAGCCTGACAGATGCAAATCTCCGGTGGCTGAGTCAGAGGGTGATAAACATGATGGATGGATATTATGGAGGTAGTTGGCTGTCTTTTAATTCTCACTTAGAGGGTTTAGAAGATGCACATCAATCAATCAATCTGGCTTGTGAGACACTCAAAGGCAGAAATGAGGCTCCTGTGCTCTTTTCTTTAGCAGCAATACGCATATACCGTAAATGCTGACATTAGATACTTTTTTAAGACGCTAGTGTCATGGCTCTGCGGATGGCAATGCCTATCTGTTGGTCAATCCACCACTTTGGTCTAACTATTGGATGGATTGCTATGGAATTTTGTACAAATATTCATGCTTGACAGTGGATAAATCCTGCTGATTTAACGATAGCGCCAACATGAGGTGGTGTAAGGTAGTACAAGCATGAATTAAAATAATCAGCAATGGCTAGTAATCTCAACCCTTGTTACTTGGCCCATTTGTCTTTCATTTTAAATATTCACCAGCATTCCAGGGAGCAAAGATTTTCCTAAACTCATATTATACTAGATTTGAAAAAAAGCTAAAAGAGCTCCCCATACATGCTGCACAGAGGAGTTGCAGCTGCATCAAAGAGACATAAGTTGACATAAGTTGAACTTTGCCTCTGTATCTTATCTATTGATAATCGCAGCTTCCTGAGGAAAACCAGAACCAAGTCTAAAACAGGGTCACATTAACCTCTGGGTGGGGAACCTGTGAACTCTCAAAAACACAATGATAGTGGCGACCTCTAGCTCACCCAGTAAGAGCGTGCGCCCCATGTAGGCTGAGTCCTTTGCAGTGGCCCAGGGTTCAAGTCCGACCTGCGGCCCTTTGTTGCGTGTCATCCCCCAATCTGTCTATCCACTTTCAAAAAAAATTATCTAAAAAAAATAAACTCACAACGTTAAACTGTGGGCTGTAGCAGCAGATGCAGTAAGATTTGCGAGACAGCTTCAGTGTGACTTGTGACTGCGTTTTGAGAACATTAACACCGGCCCTGGTTTTGTTTTGGAGTAATTGGTATTCAAAGCAATTGCTTACTTGTATTTGCTAAATAATTAAAGTCTGTGCAGGGCAGATAGAAACTACGCTAGCTGTCTGAAACTGTCTCTTCAAGAAATAAGAGGCTTAACAGCAGCAGACATTAGAGTGAATACAATGGGTACAAGAGAGAGAGAAGTGTCTCAGTGAAAACAAATATGATGCAATTCTACTTTCTACACGACAGGAATAGGTTTCACTTTATTTGGACTGTCCAGTGTTACTTAACTTTGTATGCAACATATTATTAAGTCAGTTGTAAAACTCCACTGATGGTCAGTTTAAGTTGAAGAGAAACTTTTTAGGGGTTTGTCCACATTTTGGAAAATACGCCTATACGTTATTGTTGTTAGATGAGAAGATCAATACTCTGGTTTCTATTGTGTAAAATATTTCTCTCGGCCCAGAAAAACAGCGTTTCGAGGTGGAACACACTCTCTCAGTGACACAAATTTTCCTTTGAGGAGGGAAGTGTTGAACAGGAACTGTTGACACATCTTCCTTCAATATGCTTCCCTCTGCACTGGCTCAACTTCCCAACATGAGAGAGAAATTAAAATACTGAACACACCCAAACATATGCACAAAAACACCGATGCACGCACACACACACACACACACACACACACACCGTGATGGGAAAAGAGGCTTTCATTAGATAGCATGTAGAGGATGAAATGAGAGCAGGGAATAACATAACTGTATTTGACATCTAATAAAAGAAGCCAGGCATCAACAAGCCACTCTAAAAAATGCTGGCTAGCGTGACCACGAGGCAAATCTGATACGCATTAGCTGTTATTCCCTGTAAACAGTCAGAAAATTGATAATGAGTATGGTTTGTGGTATTTGAGTGTACCAAATATGATTTCATGCCACAGTGAGTGTGACTCATATTATTTGCTTGATGGTCCCAGAAACCTTTTTTTCATTATTTGAAAAAATCTAAATGAGTCGATGATTTTCACAGCCTAACAACCAAACTAAATCTGAGGAAGCAGCACAAGCAGATGAATTAATCCGTGTTTTCCTTCCTCACATCATGTGAACGTGCAGATGCTTTAGGGTCTGGGAAGTACTCTAAACAAAATGAAGACTTTGAGAGGAAGTATACGAATTAAGCTGACCTCAGGGCAAAGCTAAGCCTGTCTGCAACAAATATTTAGCTGTACTCTTGTAAAGCTTTGTAAATTAGGGAACACAGATTTGTGTCATTCAACAGCAGATAAGACCCATTCAGTATGAGTGTACGTGGAGGAGTATTATGTTATCAGTTTGTTATTTACAGAACGTCCCATCAACGTTCTGCGTTTGTATCTTTGATGTGCCCAGTTTATTTGCGACTGGCAGCTGTGTTTATCAGATTTCTGCTCTAACGTTGCGGAGAATTTACATTGTATTTGTTGTTTAACGCATGAAACACACACACATACCCACACACACACACACACACACACACACACACACACACACACACACACACACATTTGACAAGTAGTGGGTCCTTGGTTCCTCTCCTGGCTTGTGTGTATTCAGCAAATTCCACAGATTACAGACCCTTGTGGAGATTCTTCAGCCCTCCACTCCTCTCTGACACAAACCCTCCTCTGTTGTCCCTGCCAGAGCCTCTCTCTCCCTGCAGAGGGACGCTTAGCATCAGCCAGAGCACACGATGCGTGTCCGAGAGTCTAATGCCAAGGCTGTAGTGTATGTCGATGGCACTCAGTGTTTCATTTGCTTTCGGGTGTCTAACACTGGGCACATGAACTGAGCAATGATAGATCATGGAGTGTGTTCCAGAGAATGAGAGCCTCCTAAGTTCTTGCATGAATCTTTAGTGCTTTACTCTGCCATCACAGATAACGTTGAAGACAGAAAGCTCTGTGAGTTAAAGCTATAGTACACAACTATTTTATATCAATGCTAGTCCGTTACATTCAAGCCATTGCCAAATGAGTTGATACAAAGCTAATTAAGACTATCAGCTCCACAAAACTCGCTCTGTATTTCTCAGTATGGCTTTATTTACAAAATGGTGCCGCCTGGCGACTTTCACAGAAGCTTGAGTGATGTATTTTATGTCATCGCTGAGAAAGGACAACAGCAACGTTCAGTATTGGAGATAAGGAGGACATAAAAAACTACAAGGTAATTATCTCTTCTGAAGAGTCCATCATGCTTTTTAATCCTCGTGTCCTCCTTGGCTACTAACAACTGCGTGGAGGAGGGGTGGGGGTGGTGCGCGATCACTGAAGGCTTGCGTCATGTCGATGCCCCGACAGTGTTGTTGTCATTACTTAGAATTTCTCATGTGGGCGACAGAAACTACCCACTATAGTTTTAATTCCAAGCTTTCAGAGGAGAGAATGTCTTAAAACATTAAGCTAATCCAACTGTTAACTAAAATGAAAGACAGTCTGTACTTTGGATTTACATATAAAGGACTCGTAAAAGAAGGTGGTTTCACTTGAAGTTTGGGTGTAACACTTGAGAAAGTGAAGGACGTGCAATCAAAGACAATCCCTTTTGTGTAATCAGTTACCATTATGATGAAACTCTGGCTGAGGACTCTTATCAGGAGCACATCTGACCTGCAGCATAAATGTTCAGCACACACTCCAGCTGCTCAGCTGGCTCTTGATGGACACAAAGATGAACAATCTGCATGATGATGAGAACAGACTGCTGTTAGCATTACATGTCATTACATTTAATGTTTGTATATCTGAACAAGTGTGCGACACTGTGTTGTATTTTCCATGTTTTTGTTTGAGGCATTTGCACATTATGGGTAAGAACCTGTTGTGAAGAAAGTTTAAAGGAATACTTTGACATTTTGGTTTCATGCTGAGAGTAAGATGAAAAGATTAATACCCCTCTCCTATTTGTCTAGTATATATAAGTAGTGCAGGGCCCGTTTAGAATCGGCCGATTGCTTGGCGTTCTCGAGAACCGCTCATCCGATCGATTGCACACTTGGACTTCCTCAGCTCGATTGGATTAATATTTAATAATACATGGATACATACACAGGCATAGTTATGAACATCACAAATCTGAAAAGGTTACTTTTTCCAGCTTAGTCCAGAGATGCTCTGTCCCAAATGTGGTGAAGATCGCTTAGAATTGGCAGGAGGAGTAGCGAAAGAACTGATTTGGACACAATTAAAAATGGCAGAGAATCTATCTAGACGCAAATGGGCGTGGCTTTTATGGATAGATCCTTCTGGATCCACAGAATCCAAGTTAAATTATGTTGGAAGGAAATATTCTTAATAATTAATTAATTAAGTCTTCCTTAAGAAATACAGTTTCCAGTTCCACTTAAATCTCATTTGGAGCCACAAAGTTTACAAAGCGTGTTTTTTTTTTTTTTTTCCGGATGCCTTACTAAGAGAAAAAGGAAAAAGTTCATTCTTCGCATCTGGTTGGGTGTTAGCTTAGAACAATGCAATGCAAGTCTTAAATCACTCATTGCTTGTGTTAAGTTGTAAACGAGAGAAAATGTTGAGTCAGTTATTGTAATGACCACAATTAATTTATGTCCACTGATGTTCTGAAGTAGCTTAAAACAGTCAGCCTCCTGTCAGTATTATATATCAGAAAGTGAGTCAGACTTATTTATAGAGGTTGTTCATTGTCTTCGAGTGTTCAGTTGACAGAGGGTGGGAGCACACAGCCGCTCTGATGTGGAGGGAGTGGCAGGTCAGATTTGGTCACACTGACAAAGATTATCTTGACCAGTGCTGCGTCTCCTGAGCTCTGTAGCTCCTGTATTTCGTATTCTCACCTCTTTGATGACAAAGCCATTAAAAATCCCTTTTTCTAAATAAAGAACCTGCTTCTTCCACACAGCGGAAGGGAGGTTCTGGGGTTGAGCTCGAGTTTTTTCCTGGATGACAATACAGCTTTAACTCTTCCTGCCATCCCAGAGTGGGACTGGACGGGACTGGATGGGGCGAGGGGAGCCGGTCAGAGGTCAGCGCCCAGCTTCCATTGTCCTCCTCGGGCCCTGGAGCGAGAAGGGCTGCGGACCACACCGGAACCGGTTCCTTCCTTATGGCCAAAGCAGCGCCGATTGCCCCCCTCCCTTAATTCTCCACAGACCTTCCCAGCAGACCTCCAATCACATGCCTCCAAGACCCTCTTCCTTCCTGGCGAGCACTTTGGAATCACGTGGAGTCGAACAGCAGCTTCAGTTTACACACAATTGTTAATAACATACTGCACAACACATCAGCATGCAGCAGCCACCTGTATGTTCAACCTCGGCTCTATATTCATGGTTAACGATTCACTGGAGCTCTCCGTAATCTTTGTGCCTCTTGTTCTTCCTGAACTCATGGTGGAAATATTTTTAAAACGCTAATGTTCTGGTTTATCAATGCATGTCACATAACAGTGTATTAACATACTGTATCTGTTTTTCTCTCCTCTGGTCTCTTCCAGGAGGTGTTGTGCACTGAACTGCGGCCACGTCTCTGTGTGATCCAGCGAGGGCCAAACGGATATGGCTTCAACCTGCACAGCGAGCGGGCGCGTCCGGGCCAGTACATCAGAGCTGTGGATGAAGACTCTCCAGCAGAGAGGGCAGGCCTGCTGTCCAAGGACAAGATAGTACAGGTACTGTAATAAGTATGATAATGCAGTATGGTGTAATAAAAGGGACATTATTGTTCTGGTGAGTTGATTTTCTAGCTTAGAAACTCCTTGAACAGGCTGGCAAATTGTTGTCTTATGTAAGAAGCATTAATGTAAGTCCTTGGCAGTATTAGCAACATTTACTTTTCAATTTAATAGTTTCAGAGTCATCTCTATGAGAAGTAACTGATTAGATACACAAGAATATCCATCCTGATTAGTCTGCCATACTTCCGCTCTAAGCAGCCTGTATTGATTTTTTTTAATACTTGGATAAAAATAGAGAAGAATGGCGTGGCATGTAATCAGGCCTCACCTATAAGGTATGAAAGAGAACGCTGTGTGAAAATGTACCCAAAGTACTGTCACAACTGTCAAAACAGTTCCATGATCAATAAAAAGAGACAAAGACAAATGCTATAAATACCAATTTAAAATCAGTGTTACACCTGGTACACACTCATGTTACCTTGTAGTTGCATCATTGCCATCAATGATTGATGCTGAATATCAGGTCTTCAAATATGGAATAAGACATTTCATACAATTTTAGGACGAAATAGTACATAGTACAAAGTACATAAAGTATATAATATAAGTAATATAAGTACTAGTCTATATCTACGACGTTCCACTTCCGGTATTGCTCCGGTGCCGCTGGAAATTCCACCGGATGTCCCTCCTTTCGGCCGGATGTTAAACGGGTGGATTTGTGAGGACTATGGTTAACTGCTCCTCAGATCTCTGCAGGGTAAATTGAGACAGCTAGCTAGACTATCTGTCCAATCTGAGTTTTCTGTTGCACGACTAAAACTACTTTTGAACGTACACGTTCCATCAAAACAAGTTTCTTCCCGAGGCTATTTTGCAGCAGTCAAATCTGGGGAAAAGCGCACCCAAAATGGTTGTGATTGGTTTAACGAAAAGCCAATAAACCAGAGCACGTTTTTCTCCCATTCCGAATTGCTGTGTGGACTAGCCAGACCATCCTCCTCAGCGCTGTGGAGGAAGGTCTAATGCGAGACTATATAAGTACATACATAGAAAAGGTTTTATTTTAAAACAGAAAAGTAATCTGACTTATCCAAATCCACCCCCAAAAATATTCTCCAGTAGTATCAACTAGGCCTTCTGGTAGTCAGAAGTGGTCAGGTATTTTTCCCAAAGTTAACTGTGTTTTCAGAGGAATGTGTTGTGAATTAACAGCCGCTGTGTGAGGTCTGAAATCCCCCAGAGGACTCTGGTGTAACTGTCACTGTGAGCAGCCTCATACTGGAATAATCTTAACTGGTCTGGGGTCAGCTCTGCCCACCTCATTTATTTAATGTACACTGGCCTACAGAGAGATGTGATGTGTCTGTAAACAACAACTAAAATTACAATGTGAATTCCTGCAATTTCCAGATCACAAAGTAAGATGTAAGATGCTCAAAATAAACTGCAGACAATTCTGGTGAAAACAGCAAGTGTGTCATTAAAATGTTTGTTCAAAGTTCTGACGTTTTGAAAAATAGTCATTATGATACTGTTATGCTCAACAGCGATAACATTTTGAGCTAATGTATGAGAGACACTGCTGTACCTTTAAGCCTACCACAGGCCACATGCCCACATTTGTAATGTCCTCTAATAGACATTAAATTCATAAAACCTTGTGGTTGAAATATCATAAAACCAACCATACTTCCACATGTTCTTTAGCAGAAGCAGGATATACATTATTTCAACACATGGTTAAATCAGAGCTAATGATCCTTCATTCTCTAAGTGAATGACGACAAGAACTAGAGTGAAATGGAAAGGAAGAATCAGAGGAGAAGGAGGACAAAAAGAGGACAGAGGGATTAAAAGTACCATAGAGATTGGGGTCTGTGAGAGAGTCTAGCGAGGGCTTTCCAGTCCCCCAGAGGGCCCCAGACAGCCACACCACCCACTGAGGAGCGGGGCTTTGTGGGGAGCGGACAGCCATTGTTACTGCTGTTACTGGCCAAGCACCTATTGTCCAACTTCCTCTGTGGGACTGGCTTAGACGTGCAGGTCCACCCTATGACCTAAACACACACACACACACACACACACACACACACACACACACACACACACACACACAGACAGACAGACACACACACACCCTTCAAGACATTTCTCACAAGCTTTCCCATGGTGATTTTATTCCAGAACACTCAGCTGGTGTGGGAGTGAGCCACCTGACATGTTGAGTTAATGTATACCACAGAGTTAAAGTACCACATGTAAACATGGTGGTAAAAGTTGATTTAAAGGACAAAATAAAAGAAGAAATATGTCTTGGTATTGAGCATGTTATTGTTTCGCAAGTTAGTGGTTGAAAGAATGTGTGTGTGTGTGTGTGTGTGTGTGTGTGTGTGTGTGTGTGTGTGTGTGTGTGTGTGTGTGTGTGTGTGTGTGTGTGTGTGTGTGTGTGTGTGTGTGTGTGTGTGTGTGTGCATGCGTACGTGTGTTTTCTGTGCAGGATTTCCTGCCCTGGAGACAAAGTGATAATATTGAGAAAGAAATCCTTGACAGTGATGAAACAGTTTGTTCGCTTCTCTGGGAACAAAGACAAGACAGCCCCTTCCAAAAAAAGAAGAAGAAGAAACAATAGCAACTTTTTTTTATTTTGAAGTTTAGTTTAGTTTATTATACTGTAGGATCCCCATTAGCTGTGCCCTTAAGCACAGCTACTCTTCCTTGGGTCCACATTTAAAAACATACATCAATCATTACAGTCCACATCATTTAACACATTTAAATAAATACATGAAACATTACGCAGGATTGAATGGAAAACCAGCCAGGGTAAAAAGGTAGAAAAAAACCTAAATCTAAAATAATCTCTTTTTCTCCTCAGGTGAACGGTCTGTCAGTAGAAGGGAAGACACATTCAGAAGTCGTGGCCGTCATTAAAGCCGGTGGGAGTGAAGCACGTCTGCTGGTGGTGGACCCCGACACAGACGCCTACTTCAAGAAGTGCAGAGTGGCCCCCACCTCAGACCACCTCACTGGTAAGAGGACACACGCACAAACACGCACACACACACACACACACACACACACAAAACGATTTCACCATCAAGAGGCAGCACAAGTTCAACTGCAATCGTCTGGCAAGGGCGGAGTGAATGACTGCAATTAGCTCGTTATGCTTCACTCCAGGTTCATTGTCGCAGTTATAGACATGTTGTAGACACTAGAAGCCGCCTCCTCCTGTCCTCCTCTTAACTCTTAACAGATTAGAAGTCTGTCACACAGTTTCTTGGCTCTCTCCTTAAATTCTTTCTATCTCTCGCTCTATCCTGCATGACCTTTTTTTTCCTCTTTCTTTCTCTCCCTGCCAAGAAACGCAGACAGAGAAAGAGACACTGAGCCACTTCCTGCCCCCCCAGTCCTGTGGAGAAAGTTAATCTTTTAGACATAAATAGATCAGATCAGACAGATCAGAGTAACAGTGTTGATTGTGAAAGGCTTCAATGTTGATCTTTCACTCTCTCGTAAAGGTTTAATATCTCAACGCAACTTGACAAAAAAAGATTCGAAAAACATCACCTTTTTGCAATTTTTCCAGATGTTTCAACTGCATCCCGTGGTCACATAGACACCTTAAGTGTGAAATTTCAGACCTGTGATAACTCCATCCACTGATGAAGGCCACAAGAGTTTGGAGCCCCGAAAGCTCCAAAAAACGTCCCATAAGAGGATCATTGTCTAGACTTCTTTGTCAAAGATCAATAAATGAAGACATGACTGATTCAATGGATCCTCTTTTTTCGCAACCTTCTGATCCAAATCAGATATGGTAATCCCAGGAGCTGGTAGGGGATTCAGTGCCTTGCTCAAAGGCACTTTGACATGACACAGGTCTTGGTATATCTACCACGGCCACCAGGGGGAGCCCTAGTACAGTCTGTGATTTAGTTTCTGTGTTTGAGGGCTGTCCCTCCACAGAGAAAGATCCTCAGGCAGGTGGTGTGTGTGTGAGTGTGTTTGAGTACCACTCAGATGCCTCACGTAAACATGCTGCTGCCAGTTGTTGGCATGGCAACAGTTGGAGAATGGGGTTGTGGGAGGGGGGCGGGAGAGATGCAGCCCTTTGTATCCGGGACAGAGGAAATAGATTTGTCTTCCGTTAATATTTCAGTCGATTTCAGTCGATTAATATTTGTCGATGTTTTAAAAGAATGTTTCCATTTATGAATAAATTAGGTAGATCTATTGGTAAGCATGTGGGTGTACTTTTGTGCGATGAACCACATTGGGGTAAAAGAGAAACTGAACTGCCTTCACTAAATGAGAGGCAGATGTTTCATCATTTCCTGGACTCTCAAACCCTCCAGTGTTTCCGTCCAAGAATAAAAACTATGCCACCCTACAGGGGAGAGATTCCAGTGAGGCGTTTCCCAGGTAACTGCCTGCACTTCACATGCTGCCCACTCAGAGGGCACCTGCCTTCAGTGACTTTTAACGTCAACTCACTCATACAGCCTCTCCCTGAGCAGCTTTGTTTGGTTTCCAAGGCGCTCACTCCAAGTGGCCTCTCAGCCTGGAGCTGGAGCTGTATTGGGACTTGGAGAGACTCCTCTCAGACTCAGGGGCACAAACACACACAGCAAAGACCTGTGGAGGACTCTAATCTCAGATTAAGTCTGGAGGGCCAGCTGCTATCTCCAGTAATACTCATCACTAGCTAGAAACACTTTTTTTGGCTGCGCGGAGGATCAGAAGGATGGAAGGTAAGACATGTGTCGGACCTCTGTGATGCGTTACCACATCTCAAAAATGAGGTTTGTGTTCGAACATGGCTATATGCCAATGAGGAAAAACTGCAAGGAAATGTTCCACTACAGCTGTCTGATATGTGGAGGGTCTGTGGATGCATTGGGAGGATGAGGAGGAGGATGAGGGGAGGTATAGAGCACCAGGAGGAGCCCCATCTCATAGAAGATGAACCATCTGTGAATAATACATGATCTGCTCACACTTGCGCTATGTAATAGAGTAAGTGTTGGTAGAATGAAAGGTGAGCTGCAGAGAGACTCTTGATCTAGCAGAGTGGAGCTGATGGTGCAGGACTGAAGGACTGCAAGTATCATGACATGATATAAGTCCTGACAGACAGGGGAAGAGTTGTGTTTTTGGAGTCCAATGACTGATTCTTGTGTCATTTTCATGCCTACAGGTCCGCTGCCTGAGCCTGTGATTAACAGAGGAATGGAGGGGAAGGTAAGATTACACCACCAGCGAATATATCACAGAGACACATTATGCAGGATGACACTAAAAAGAGTGTAGCGCTATCATTTGGTTTGGAGATCTCCTTTAGAGTGAAGCCAAAAGTGGGATTTAAACTGTGAAGTGTGTGAAGAGCTGTCTGTCTCCCACAGCAGCAACTTCCCTCTTCTCTGATGGAGCCTGTCCTTCCTGACAGAGAGGAGGACAATAATAGTTCTGCTTTGAATACTCTGTAGCGCTTCGTATGGCACACAGACCAGCAGGCCAAGGTCACGCAGGGTTTCAAAGAATCATGCAGTATTTTGGCATGCAGGTCGAATCAGAGAGCTGAGACGCTGGTGAAGTGAGTTATTAATCACGGAGACGTGTACTCGACGGACTTCCTGTGATTGTCTAACCGTTGTGGCATTCATTGTATGGTGCTTTGAGGAAAACCGCACCCAGCTAGTACTCCATTAACTTTAAATTATTTGAAAATGTTCAAGGACAGATTGTGTATACAAAATAAAAATCTGCCAGTAGATGAAGTGGCTTGACCCACAGTTTATAGCGTTTTGTATAAAAGGTATATTAAAACTAGAAGCAACACTTTTGAGCTGAGACATAAAGAATGTAGCAACTTCATGTTAATCCTGCTTAAAGGAGAACTATGGCTAATTTTTACGTTAATCTTGCTAAATATAACTATGCGAGACCTGTCTATAGCAAAAACAGTTAGCGTAACAGCAGCTACATATAATTCAAAAGCCAATGGAAAAAAATCCCATTGGCTTTTTATCGAGGGGAACCAGGCCAATGCCAACTTCCAGGTTAGCCTACAAAAGTGCGTCATCTCTGCAACACTATTATCCATCCATCGTCGTCCGCTTATCCGTGGTCGGGTTGCGGGGGGAGCAGCTCCAGCAGGGGACCGCAAACTTCCCTTTCCCGAGCCACATTAACCAGCTCTGACTGGAGGATCCCAAGGCGTTCCCAGGCCAGGTTGGAGTTGTAATCCCTCCACCTAGTCCTGGGTCTTCCCCGAGGCCTCCTCCCAGCTGGACGTGCCTGGAACACCTCCCTAGGGAGGCGCCCAGGGGGCATCCTTACCAGATGCCCGAACCACCTCAACTGGCTCCTTTCGACGTGAAGGAGCAGCGGCTCTACTCCGAGCTCCTCACGGATGACTGAGCTTCTCACCCTATCTCTAAGGGAGACGCCAGCCACCCTCCTGAGGAAACCCATTTTGGCCGCTTGTAACCTGGATCCCGTTCTTTTGGTCATGACCCAACCTTCATGACCATAGGTGAGGGTAGGAACGAAAACTGACCGGTAGATTGAGAGCTTTGCCTTCTGGCTCAGCTCTCTTTTCGTCACAACGGTGCGATAAACTGAATGCAATACCGCCCCCGCTGCGCCGATTCTCCGACCAATCTCCCGCTCCATTGTCCCCTCACTCGCGAACAAGACCCCAAGGTACTTAAACTCCTTCACTTGGGGTAAGGACTCATTCCCTACCTGGAGAAGGCACTCCATCGGTTTCCTGCTGAGAACCATGGCCTCAGATTTAGAGGCGCTGATCCTCATCCCAGCCGCTTCACACTCGGCTGCAAACCGATCCAGTGAGTGCTGAAGGTCACAGGCCGATGATGCCATCAGGACCACATCATCTGCAAAGAGCAGCGATGAGATCCCCAGACCACCGAACTGCAACCCCTCCCTACCACGACTACGCCTCGATATCCTGTCCATAAATACTACAAATAGTATTGGTGACAAAGCGCAGCCCTGGCGGAGGCCAACCCTCACCTGGAACGTGTCCGACTTACTGCCGAGAACCCGGACACAGCTCTCGCTTTGGTCATACAGAGATTGGATGGCCCTGAGAAGGGACCCCCTCACCCCATACTCCCGCAGCACCTCCCACAAAGTCTCCCGGGGGACCCGGTCATATGCCTTCTCCAGATCCCCAAAACACATGTAGACTGGATGGGCATACTCCCAGGCTCCCTCCAGGATCCTTGCTAGAGTAAAGAGCTGATCCGTTGTTCCACGAACAGGACGGAATCCGCATTGTTCCTCTTCAACCTGAGGTTCGACTATCGGCCGAACCCTCCTTTCCAGCACCTTGGAGTAGACTTTACCAGGGAGGCTGAGAAGTGTGATACCCCTGTAATTGGTACACACCCTCTGGTCCCCCTTTTTGAACAGGGGAACCACCACCCCGGTCTGCCACTCCTTTGGCACTGTCCCAGACTTCCACGCAATGTTGAGTAGGCGTGTCAACCAAGACAGCCCCTCCACACCCAGAGCTTTCAGCATTTCTGGACGGATGTCATCAATCCCTGGGGCTTTGCCACTGTGGAGTTGTTTGACTACCTCAGTGACCTCCACCAGGGAAATTGACGACAATCCCCCGTCATCCTCCAGCTCTGCCTCTAACAAAGAGGGCGCATCAGCTGGATTTAGGAGTTCCACCGCCCTATTACCTCCTCAGTTGAGGTCAACAACGTCCCACCCTTACTGTACACAGCTTGGATGGTTCCCCGCTTCCCCCTTCTGAGGTGGCGGACGGTTTTCCAGAAGCGCCTTGGTGCCGACCGAAAGTCCTTCTCCATGTCTTCTCCGAACTTCTCCCACACCCGCTGCTTTGCCTCTTTCACGGCAGAGGCTGCAGCCCTTCGGGCCCTTCGGTACATTGCAACTGCCTCCGGAGTCCTCTGGGATAACATATCCCGGAAAGACTCCTTCAGTCGGACGGCTACCCTGACCACCGGTGTCCACCACGTTGTTCGAGGGTTACCGCCCCTTGAGGCACCTAAGACCCTAAGACCACAGCTCCCTGCCGCAGCTTCAGCAATGGAAACTTTGAACATTGTCCACTCAGGTTCAATGCCCCCAGCCTCCACAGGGATGCACGAAAAGCTCCGCCGGAGGTGTGAGTTGAAGGTCTGTCGGACAGGAGCTTCCTCCAGACGTTCCCAATTTACCCGCACCACCCGTTTGGGCTTACCAGGTCTGTCCAGAGTCTTCCCCCACCCCCTGACCCAACTCACCACCAGATGGTGATCAGTTGACAGCTCCGTCCCTCTCTTCACCCAAGTGTCCAAAACATACGGCCTCAGATCAGATGAAACGATTATAAAATGGATCATTGACCTTCGGCCTAGGGTGCTCTGGTGGTCAAGTACACTTATGAGCATTCCTATGTTCGAACATGGTGTTTGTTATAGACAATCCATGACTAGCACAGAAGTCCAATAACAGACAACCACTTTGGTTTAGATCAGGGAGGCCGTTCCTCCCAATCACGCCTCTCCATGTGTCTCCGTCATTGCCCACATGTGCGTTGAAGTCCCCCAGCAGAACTATGGAGTCCCCCTCCGGAGCCCCATACAGGACTCCATTCAAGGTCTCCAAGAAGGCCGAATACTCTGAACTCTTGTTTGGTGCATATGCACAAACAACAGTCAGAGTTTTCCCCCCAACAACCCGCAGGCGTAGGGAGGCGACCCTCTCGTCCACCGGGGTAAACTCCAACGTTGCGGCGCTCAGCCGGGGACTTGTGAGTATCCCCACACCCGCCTGGCGCCTCACACCCTGGGCAACTCCGGAGAAGAAAAGAGTCCAACCCCTCTCCAGGAGTACGGTTCCAGAACCGAGACTATGCGTAGAGGTAAGCCCCACCAGATCCAACTGGTAGCGCTCCACCTCAAGCACAAGTTCCGGCTCCTTCCCCCACAGCGAGGTGACATTCCACGTCCCCAGAGCCAGCCTCTGCTGCCCGGGTCTGGTCTGTCGAGGCCCCTGACCTTCACCGCCACCCTTGTGGCAGCGCACCCGACCCCAGCGGTTCCTCCCACAGGTGGTGGGCCCATGGGCTGGAGAGATAGGTGCCACGTAGCTTTTTCGGGCTGTGCCTGGCCGGGCTCCGTGGCAAACCCGGCCACCAGACGCTCGCTGACGAGCCCTCCCTCTGGGCCTGGCTCCAGACGGGGGCCCCGGGCTTCCTCCGGGCAGGGTCTCTCTATCCCTTCCTCGTTTTTTCATAGGGTTTTTTGAACCATTCTTTGTCTGGCCCCTCACCTGAGACCACTTTGCCATGGGAGACCCTACCAGGAGCACAAAGCTCCAGACAACACAGCCCTCAGGTTCATAGGGACACCCAAACCTCTCCACCACGATAAGGTGATGGTTCCCGGAGAGGTGCAACACTATTATATGCTTCATAAACGTACAGTGTCGAGAACAAAAAAGGAGAAATACTGGAGGGAAATAGCAGAAAGAACACCCAGTCACGCTCCCACTGGCACGGTCTGGGCGTCTGTGTCTGTTTACATCACAGCTAACGTCTGTACACTTACATTACATTACATTACATACATTAGCTGTTTGACAAATAGTCAAATCACGCGAATGACGCAAGGCGAAAATATGTTTCACTTTTTGTCTGAACAAACCTTAAAAAACAACAAATGACTATTTTGTTATGGTTATGTGACAGATATATCTTGGTTCTGAGACTCCAAGATGTTACTGCTCTCAACCAAGAAATAGTCCGACAATAGCGCCTACGTAAAACTCAGAATTATTGTTTTTATACTTTTTTTTGTACACAAACAACTTATAAGAATTTTATTCGAGTTTTAGACGTGCTGGTGAGTGAATTTTGTTAAATTTTGTTGTTGCTAAACTAAGCTGCAGTAAGTGTCTGCAGGCTGTAGCTTCATATTTGAAATACAGATGTAAAAGTTGTATAAATATTCTCATTTAACTCTCCAACAGAAAGAGAATAAGCCTATTTCCCCAAAATGTCAAACTTTTGCTTTGAAATCCTGTACTGTATATTCCAACGAACACAAGCTTCATGTATGTGTGTGTGCTTTTCTAACCTCACAGGAATGCTTTTTAAGTGTCTCTCAGGTTACCAGAGTGTCTTGTTCCCAGGTGGACACACTAGACTTGGATGTAAATCATTGTTGATGAGATAGAAATAATTCCAGACTTGTATGAGGACACTAAAACACCAACTAAAAGAATCTACTGTGCCAACCGTGGCTGCCTTCCGCTAAGGCGTTTGGCCAAACATGCAAGGGCAAGTGAAGCCTGACCGGGGCTTCCCGTAGCTCAGGGACAGTACGTGCAGCAGTGAAGTTACATGAGGGAGTGGGTGCCAGAGGTCAGGGAGAAGTTGTAAGATAAAAGATGAACTCATTCAAACTAATACAAAACACTGGGGGCAAGAAATAATCTGAATCAAATGATGAGCAATGCAACCAGGTAGAAAAGCAGGATGAGTTTCTCAAATTTTGCCAGTCACCACTCTTACAAAACTAAGTTTAAACTGCTTTTGCTTTCTCGCCACAGATGTACTAAATACCTCTTATTTGTGATTCCCACATCACTAAATTAGCAGACGTGTTTGACCGTAAAAACACTAAGAAGGAAGCTCAAAACACACCATTTATTTGTCTTACTTATTTGCATATACCTCCCAATATTTAGCTTTTCTTAAACTAATTATGTGTTAGAGAAGCACTTCATTGGTGCCTCTAGCTAAGGTAAACGTGTACTCAATAGAAAAACCAACTCAAATCCAAGGTTGCCCCCCTGTGGTGAGGTCTGGTGCTGCACCGAGGCTGGAGTAGTTTTCCAATCACACTTGTTGAAATGTACAGTGATGTGACTGCCTTGTAAATGTTGACCATATTAATAAATGTCTATATTTGTAATGATTTGATAGTATAATAATTAAGTGATGCTGATGCTGAGTCTTTGTGTTCCCAGGTGAATGGTAGAGGGGCCAAAGAGGCAGAGAGGGACTCGAAGCTGTCAGTCAGTCCTTCTCCATCCAATACCTCGTCCAACACCTCGCTCACAAGCCCGGCCGCTAACACCCCACCTGAGGTACGTCTTAGGAAATATCCTGCAGCACAACTTTATATGATATATATATATTTTTTTTAAATAAACATAATGTAACATAATTTGTTCCCGTTTCTCATCAGAGTTTCATCCCAGCGCTCAACCTGTCCCTGCAGCAGGTCAAAGAGCGCGCCCACCAGAAACGCTCCAACAAGAGAGCCCCGCCCATGGACTGGACCAAGAAAAATGAACTCTTCAGCAACCTATAGGACAGCTCAGTTCACCACACACACACACACACACACACACACACACATTTACACACAGATTTTATAGTGATTCTTACAAAGAGACATCAGAAAGATATTTTTTATTGTCATGACATTAAAAAAGCAGTTTAACTACTGGCACTGGACAAATCAAGCCTGTAAAATATAGTATTCTTCTTATTATCACTCATGTTATTATAAAACAGATATTATATATGTATTATGTGCTACTAACAATGAAAGATGCATATGCCAATGAGAGAACTGGACCATGTTGAAATTGTGTGATTGTATTATCTTTTTGTGTGTGTGTGTGTGTGTGTGTGTGTGTGTGTGTGTGTGTGTGTGTGTGTGTGTGTGTGCGCGCGCGCGCACGTGCGTGCATGTGGGGGGGAGGGGGACCCTGACAGTCCCTGCTGGCCAGAGTCTGGTGCCTGTGGAAACTAGGAGGAGTTGATCACTGTGCTCAGTTTATGGCCGTGCTCCACCGTCTTCTTTCTACTAACACTTAAAACATCATAGTCAACCAATCATCAACCAAACCGACAATCAGTTAATTAATATCTCTAGTTTACCTTTTTATTAGTTTGTTGGGATCAAACATCTGACTGAACAGTAATGTTTTATTGGCGTAGATTTCAGTTTACACATTAAAGCCCTTTTTGTGAATAAGAAACTTCCTCACTGATGGCTTTAAACTGGAAAGAACTGTTTTAAATAGGTTCTCTTATGTATTGGTTATGTTTCTCTCATGTATATTTTAATTTTTTTTTTACATAAATTCCACTCTGAATTGAAAATGAGTTCAGCTTAATCGTTTCTTGCAACAGTACTATCCACACGTTGTCTGAATACATGATATCATCTTTTATTAAATGTGAACTACAGTTTATTATGAGTAACTTATACCGTCCTCACTTTGCTATCCCGTTGGCTGTGAATAGCCATTCAGTTACATATGGAATATTTTATTGCTCCTGGAGAAATGAGATTTTTACACATTTCTATCAATGTCTTAAAAACCATAATTATGTAACTTTGAGATGATGTATTTCTAAAAAATGTCCACTATTGAGAATAGTGATTTTTCAAAATGAATGATTTTATTATATAAAGAGTTTTGTTGTAGTTTATGTGTAAGAAGTAAACAATTTCTATACTGTAATAAATCAGTCATCACAACATCATCCAGTGAAGTTGGTTTTTATTCAGTTTTGTGAGAAAAAAGTTCTGGCATGCTATTGAAACTTAGGCCAACGTGTGTGTGTGTGTGTGTGTGTGTGTGTGTGTGTGTGTGTGTGTGTGTGTGTGTGTGTGTGTGTGTGTGTGTGTGTGTGTGTGTGTGTGTGTGTGTGTGTGTGTGTCTGTGTGTGTGTGTGTCTGTGTGTGTTTATGATAGTACTTTTGTTTTTAATAAAAACCTTCGCTCAATAATTCAAAAGGCAGATAGGAAAATAGTGAAATATGATAATAATCTCTGAATGTGGCAATATGATGGTCTACACAGTTTATCTTACAGTGATGCATTGTATCATAACTTGCTTTATCAAACAATAATAACCACACACAGCACTACATATATTTTTAGTATATTGGTCAATGCTGTATATGTAATTAAAAGCATTGCATCAGAGATTTAATTAACTCTGCACATTCATCATTGCAGTCATTTAATAATCCAAAACATTTGACTGATATGAACACGCTTCATATGAACAAAGCCCAGTGCAACAAGTATGAACTTCACTGTGTGTACATGTTTCTGTACAGATGATTTGCATTGAAGCAGCTGCAATCACTATTAGGATAAGGTTGCTTGTAATGATGAAACCACATTGATACATGTGCTTGTTGCGGTACCGATTGCAGCTGATGTGGAAGAAGCCTGAGAACCAGTTCCAAACCACATGTCTCCTTAATAATAATGAAAAAAAATGCCTCTTCAGTTATAACAAAATGCCTCCTCAATGATAAACATATGCCTCTTCAATAATAAGTAAATGTGTCTAAGGGAGTTTCAATGAATAAACTAATAACAAAATAAAGCCTGCTGGTTTAGTTAGTGGAAAGGTGTTCTTTAATATTTACTCAAGCTTGGTTTCACAACGCTCAAAATCACCCCCAATCAGAAAAGCGAAATACATTAAAGAAGTCTCAAAAGGGCCTAAAGACCCGAGTTTCTGGCCGACAACTTCTGCTAAAACGAGACCTGCGTTAAGTCAAGGCCCTAAAGACAGGGCGTCGTCACACCCTATTGACCGAGAGGGGAAATGCACCAAGCTGTTCTTAATTTGTTTTTAGGAGCCAGTCCTGACACCCAGCGCAACAGGTGATCTGAATAATCCTCCAATCAAGTCAGGAGAAATGTGACATTCAGCTAAAACAAATTTGGAAAAAGGAAATGACAGGAGTTACCAAAGAATGAGGGAGTGCTAAATGCTCATAGCTTGTTTCCACTGCCTTTAAGTGACCAAATCTATTAGTTATTGCTGATTTAAAGTGTCAACATTGACACACACAGGACAGAAAACTGCTCAATTCTCTCTGTGAGACCTTTTGATTCATCGGTCAAACGCAAACATCTGATCTGTGGTCAGAGATGCAACCAGTTTCATCCCATAGAGAACAGCGCAGCAGCAGTTTTCTCCCCTCTGTGATTCACTGATGATTTTGACTTTAAACCGTCAGAAATGGCTCGCTCAATCTGTTTGATCTGCTATTTCAAAGTTGAAAAAGTTAAGGAACAATCAGAGTAGTTGTTTCTAAAAAAAAAATATCCTTTGCATTCAATATTAAATCTGACCCCATTAATGTACAATATTATTCCAAATATCAGCGTCCTTACGCTGCTCCTTTAACTTAAACATCACCACCCATTTTGACCCTTAATTCACTGGCAAATTCTGTGTTATTGTCGTGTTTATTTTTTCACAGGACTCATGCTTGCAGTTGAGTGTCTGTGCTCCTCTTCTGTCTTTCAACATGTCACTGTCTCCAGCAGCTGTCTCTTTCTAATGGCCTCGACCTTTCTGCTCCTCCTCTCTCCTTGTAGCCCTGCCATCCTAATCACAGCTCACTGTCACACTCTTTGCTGCTCCCCAGTGTCTCGCTGGGATCATTAACATAATTGGACTTTATGACATGATGGACATCGGGGGTAAATGGGATAAAATGGTGACTCGGCATAGAAAGATAATAATGATGGTTGTTATAATTGGCTATTATGAGAATCCTGGTAACAGTGTGATTATGATTATAAGGATGATGTTCAAAAGTGTGTGCTCAATAACTTCAAAGCCGATTGTTGAGATAATGATGATGACATTTATCATTGGATTAAAGAACCGTCTGTCTTTTGGGGCCAATTAATCCCCTTTATTGTGCAAATAAAGGCAAATAACGTGCAGCCAGTTAGCTTAGCTTAGCACAAAGGTCTAAAAACAGGGGAATGGAGATAGCCAATTTTATACAAACAAGACATATCTTAAATAGTAAGCAGAGGTCCTGGTACGCAAAGTTTATTGGACAGAGCCAGGTTAGCCGTTTCCCCCTCTTTCCAGTCTTTGTGCTAAGCTAAGCTAACGACCTGCTAGCAGTTTAGCTTTATATTTAGAATACAAAGAGGGAGTTAATGATCTTCAAATCTAACCCTGAGCAAAAAAAAATCAAATAAGCATATTTTCCAGTAATAATATATATGAACTTGATATTGTGATACTGTAATAGGCTACATATCATCAACTCACAATATTCTTAAGATGTTGCTGTCATGTCACTTGAGTCAGCTTCTGTTGAGTCTGAAGACTGCAAGTTTGAAAGTAAAAAAAGAAAGAAGTGACCACTTACCTGACCTCCTCGTCTCTTGCTTTATAAGCTGCTACGAGCATAACACACCCGAAACTCAGACAAGTTGAATTGTGGGTAATGTAGGCGCCAGGTTTTAACAAAGAAGAGGAATGCGTGGAACTGTCCATCTTGAGTGAAATGCTAAAATGGCAGAGTACTTTTTAAGTATTGACACTAAATAATTTAATTCATACATGAAAGGAAAAGAGGAAAGAATCCTCAAATAATAATCCTTTTTTATTTAGTACACCAAATGCATTTTCATACATTTTATAGCTGCCACTCCACACTCACACTCTGTTTCCTCACAACAACTGGACACACAATGGGCACAACTTCACATCTCTCCTTTGTGCTGCATTAGCACACCGAACCACGATCAACATGATGATGATGTGAAGGAGATTGAGAGATGGGGGATGGTGACTTTAATAATTAAGATAATGAAGGGCAGGTGCAGGTCGTGCGCTGGACCTTCACAGCTTAGGTGCAAACACAGCCGGTTGCTAGGTTACAGTGTCTGCCGGTGGGTCCTTGTAAGGCCTGGAGTTGGGGTGAGACAAGGGGTTGATACAACTCTACCTTTAAACCCCACAGCATGCTAAAAATAGACCTGTGTGTGTGTGTGTGTGTGTGTGTGTGTGTGTGTGTGTGTGTGTGTGTGTGTGTGTGTGTGTGTGTGTGTGTGTGTGTGTGTGCGTGCATGCATGCGTGCGTATGGAGAAAATGACAGACAAAAACAGAGAAACATGGACTAAGTGACATAAAGTGTACGGAGAAGGATGAAGAAGGAGATTTGGGGAAGGTGATACAAAGTCTGACGCATTAGCCGAGCGGTGCGTAAGGCTGCTGTAATACGAGCTTCTTTCTGTCTGTCTTCTCTTAGAAAGCTTTATCCCCTTCTGCCTTACTTTCCTCATGCGCACACTCTCACACATACACATACACACACACACACACACACACACACACACACACCATACACCATCTCCTTTTATAAAAATATCCAAGGACAATCCTCACTATTAATAGGAAGTGTTGTCAACTGGCTCTGGAGAAATGAGACCTTCTGTTCAGCTAACTATTTTGGCGGTCCTTTGCAGCCATGACCCCTTACACTGTCAATTACATTATTTTTCGAGACTATTAAAGACAGTAAAATCTAGTTTCATATATACGACATAGACAAAATATCTCTTTTCAATTAAATCTTTACTGTTATGTCAAAAGAATCTCAAGACTAGCAATTAAATGAGTTTTTCTTTCTTTTATAAACAAAAATCATCATTTATTCTAGCATTTAATCTGTTTACGTTTTATCTTCCTAAAAGGCCATGGCCATTGTTTTCTGCTCTGAGTGCCCATCATAGGATCCCACAGAGAATTGTTCCAGAGCAACAGTGATGGACTCAGTGTTATATTATTTACTTGGCTCCTCTTTCAGCACTGGGCTCTTTTGGTTCCAGCACTGGAGCGATAATCGAGCTCCACGCATACTGCGGGTGATTTATGGGCCTTGGGGTCACCATCCTGTAGCCCTGCCCTCCCCCGACCGCTACAATCTGACTGCATACAGTTATCTGTATCCAGTGTTTTTGAGTCAGTGCATGCACACAAGTGAGATGTGGTTGTTAGCTACTTAGGTAGCATACACCTTGACCCATTTGTCACTGGTTAATGAGATGTGTTGCAACTGCTTGCACATGACAGAATTGTAATAGTTTAACCTATAAACATTTACAATTACAACACTTAAGCCCTATTTACACAGGACTAGTATTACCTGGGGACCTCAAATGATTTGTAACAATCTCGTCTGTGATCTTAATCCCGTGCGAATCTGCCATGTCTTTAATTTGTAAGTAAAAATTCCACTGCAGATTACCTACCATGTTTCACCAAGTCCCATGGGAATTGGCATCTCTGTGACAAAAAATGTGATTATGCAATGAGGCAGGCCTGCTTGGTTCTTTCTGTAAATGATTGTAAAGATTTACAAAAACAATGTTTACGGCATTGACTGTCTAAACAGATATACTTGCCCATTTTATAAGCATGGCCTATCATCTGCACTGAGCTAGCAAGGGTAAAAACCTTGCTGTCAAGGGGGGTAGCTGCAGCGTATTACTAGATTATTAGATAAAGACACGGTTGAAAAAATGCTGCTGGCCAGATCTCCATCGTAAATAGACCAACATAAACATTCGTTGGTTAAAGTAGTTGGAGAGCCATCTTGCAAATGCCAACATTTCGTGGCAAATTATGTTTAACCATGTATCTAGCTAATTTAAATAGCTAACGTTACTGTATTGTGTGAACTGTTAACTTCATTTAATATTGTATGTGGCATTACCTTTTGCAGGGAATTAGCCATTCCAGAGCTCGCCACCCTAAGTGCAAATGTTCCATTAAAACAAATTTCTTCCTGAGGCTATTTTGCAGAGGCACCGTCGCTGCACCAGGAGCTTAGCGCCACCCATGACGATTGTGATTGGTTTAAAGAAATGCAAACAAGCCAGAGTGTTTTTTCTTCTGTTTTAGAATGTATGTGTGGTGTAACCAGACCTTACTCCATCGCTGACACAGCGCTGTGGAGATAGGTCTGGCAATTCCAGGCTGCAGCCCCATAAACCCCGGATAAATCCAAAGACAGACCTCCATTATCATAGTTATAGTTACAGTTGCTAAACTATGATTGGACAATCACTGTTTGAGGGAGGGGTTTCTGTAACTTATTGAAAAAATTATGCCCCTTTATCAATAATTACTCGACTGTGTGTGTGTGTGTGTGTATGTGTGTGTGTGTGTGTGTGTGTGTGTGTGTGTGTGTGTGTGTGTGTGTGTGTGTGTGTGTGTGTGTGTGTGTGCGTGTGCGTATGTGTAAACCCAGAAATAGGGCTTGGTTTGGAACAGCACTTAAAGCTTAGCACCATTCTAGCTAAACACCTGTCTCACACACACACACACACACACACACACACACACTTGCATGTGCACTCACACTCGGATGCCGCACACACACCCGCCTGTCTGATGCATACCATGCTCTCTGTCTGTCTCACACTCACACTTGAACATACTGTGACATGCTCAGAAATGATGACACTTGTGTCTGCAAGGTCACATTTCTATATTCTCTCACATGGCTGCTTGTTTTTCTGATTGCAGCCTGCATCCATACTGCCAACAGCTTCTGACAGACATTTTTGGGGGGCTGGGGTTGTTTATCTTTATTGTTGTCTTTATGGTTTGTCAAAAGACACATCAGTTGATAAAAGCCACCAATCAAATGCAATTGAGCCTGCAGCTCGAGCATCTTTAAGTCCTCCTCATCGCTTTACCAAGCAGCCGTTTTCATCCTATAAACCTAAAAACAAGCAAAGGAGGCAATAAACACTCTTGTCCACGTCACACTCTCTCAACTTCTTCATAGTGGACTCCCTCTATCTTGCTCAACACTCAGCCATCATCCTGTCATCGCTGCTGTTTCTCCAGCCCATGTGCACCCAGTCATTCCCAGCCTGCCTGCACTCAGGCCCGTATATGGCGGGGCCATCCGGCAGGGGAGCCACAGGGTTAAATATACTCTGAAGCTCCAAGAATGCCAAACTCCTCCAGCTAACCTGCCAGAAAGAGATGCACCGTGGAGCAGAAAGGGGTCTAACACACACAATGGGCACACATTTCCTCATTGTCTCATTAGCATAAGGATTTTCTGTAACGATTATGATAAAACAAAGTACCATGTGACGGGCATACTGGAATGTTAAAACTCTTCACTCTTCACTCTCCACTGTGGCAGGGCAATGCTCAGACCTCTGTACACAGTATGACATTATAGGGAAACTTACTTAGCAAGAGGTACAGATGCAAGATAAACTTTAAGACAAATATTTTGCTAATGTTGCCAATATTTCCCAAAAGTTTTGGTATGTAGAATCAAGTTAGAAGAAACATGAGAACTAGTTATTTATCGGCTACCATCAATACATTCACATAAACTGATTTAAAAAAAATCTCAAACTCAAGACAATTTGTTTTATAGCTGCATCAAAGTCTTTTGCAGAATTCTATATAGCACATTTCATTGTTATTCACTATGACATATTCGCTCTCTTTGCAGGGCCGTAGCCAGGATTTTAGAAATACTTAGTCACCCCAACACACACACAGACATTTTAGAACAGAAATTAAAAAGGTCCATATTTTTTTATCATTTTGATTTATCCTAATTCATTTGTCAATTTAACTTTTCCATTATAACTTATTTTTTCTTTCTTTTTTTTCAACATAAGGTCTGAAGTATGTATTTAAAGCCCTCTCCATACGGCCAGGAATAACATCTGTTGAATAATGTTGACACCTTTATTTTATAATTTTTTTGTTGGTCTAACAGTTGGAACATTTAACTGAACTAGCTATAGCAAACCCAGACAAGTTCCCACACTTCCACAAGTTATAAATCAAAGACATTCAAATGTGCAGCTGTGCAGTAGCTGGTACTGAGCCATTTATTGATGTCATACGTCTTACAAAAGACTGGCCAGGCCTCTGTAAACAAAACGTGTTGGCTCTGCTTCATTGCAAAGCCCAAACAGATCTTCTGAGGAGGAAGTGGCTCTTTATCAGTTTCTACTCTCTCCTTGGATCAGAGAGAAGAGGAGTGTGTGTGTGTGTGTGGGGGGGGGTGGGGGCTCCCTCAGCCTGAGATGTGGTGACATGACAGAGCAACATGAGAGCCTGAAGTGTGTCCTCACTTTATGTGGAAAGGGACACACTTACTTAAGAGGAGCCTGGCCTTGGTTTACTTCCAGGACAGTTTTCGGGGCACGTGGCAGCAAAGTGATGAAGTGGGTGCAGGAGAGGACAAGAATCATGGGCTGGTGTAACGGAGAACAGGCAGATCTCAGCCAAGAGATTGTTGGGTTGGCAGGAGATGGGAGTATATTCACACATGAACTGAGATACCATGGTTGTCATACTCCAGCACTATTGTTTTTTACCAAAACATTACTTTTCAAACTTATTAAATCACCTTTTATTTACAAGCACATAGAAAATAGATTTATCAGCATAGTGATTTAAGGTGTTGTATTAGTCCCATTAATTAGGCCCTGACACATCAACCCGATTATCAGCCGTCGGACAGTCCAGCGAGGTCAGTGATTTGAGTCTCTTCGGTGTGTTCCGTGCCGTCGTCAGTCGGAGGAGCCGTTGGCCTTCATTTGGGCCAAATTCAGAAACACTTTCGGTGAACTATTTTTGTAAAATATGAGATTGTATTCCGAATGACCATTATGGTCTGGCTTTGAAATTCGGGAGAAGCCAGACCCACGTGACGCGTTCGTCTAATCAACTGCCGGTTTTAATTTTTTGGGTGACAATACAGATTAGCGCCGTCTGCTGTTATGGAGACGTAATACGTCTCGCGCGCGCAGAACGTATGCTCAAGTAGGCGTCGCTTCAGTGTGTTCCGAGGCACTTTTTGGACCAACTCGGGTAAGCAGTCAGTCCGACTGCCTTTTCTGTTGAAGGTCGGCCATCGTGTTGATGTGTCAGAGCCTTAAAGCTCCAGAGTGCATGTTTTTAGTCAGTAATCAGAATTCAAGTCATTAACTAGGATGGACCCTGCAGAGAAGGTGATGAAGTTATTATTTTTCCCATCAAATTACAACCTTTTCCCAGTCGCAGTGTTTAATGTGCACCCTCACTTATTTAAATCACCATATTCAACATGCTGTTACTTCTTAGCTGCTAGCCAAGGCTTGAATGACCAAGTTATTGGGTTTTCTCAGCAGAACTAGCTGAGTTAAAGGAATAGTTCAACCTTTAACCTTTAAAAAGCTTTTCTGCTTTCTTCCTGAGAGATGAGAAGATTGGTACAATTCTCAGACATGAGTGGTATATCTATGTTAATCTTTATAATGTTAAAAAGCAAAGTGTGTTTTCTGTTTACACGGAGAAAGGGGAATAATCTGGTTACTGCCGTGCATGTAAACGCTCTGCACACTTATCCTCACATTGATGTAACCTTCAAGCCTCAGGGTAGCATCTAGGGGGCTCCTCGCCTACAGGGTGTCACATTCTCAAACCTCCCTGAAAGAACACCGAAATTCTGCCATTGTGTCATAACTGCCTACCCACATGCCCACTGCACTATTTATACCAGAGGAGCACAACTGCTGCTATAGGTACAGTTACAGTGGAGCACTTCAAACCCCAGCTGCCCTGCCTCCGCTAATAATACAATGCAGTACACACGCACGCACGCACGCACGCACGCACGGACACACACAAACACACACACACACACACACACACACACACACTTACACAAATGCACCACTGCTCTGCTGCTACTTTTGGCACTCATCATCCTCCCTCAAAGTGCTTCCTGTATCTATCACTGTGATGAGCAGCCACAGGCAGGCAGTCCTGACGTGCCCACCTCCCACTCCGAGCCACCTGCCAACAGGCTCGTTACATCACGACTGAGCCTGTCCATGTCCCAGCACCAAATCATTATTCACATTATCATTTCAGGGGGAAGGAGAATGTGGATGTCCACCGTCAAAGCTATAAAACAAGCAAAAAGGCAAAAAGACATTTATGTGAAAATCATGAAGTTGAGGTTTTTTTTATTTTTAACTTTTGCACGTTTTATGAGCCCACCACAACTCCTTCAGCCTCCCCGGACACAATTTTGAAAACATACTTTATGTCTTGAAATAGTAATACCTGTTTACGGTCAGACATACAGTGCAAAAAAAGTAGGGCTGCAACTAACGATTATTTTTTATTGTTGATATTTATCTGTTGATATTTTCTTGATTAATCGATTAGTTGTTTAGTCTATAAAATGTCGGAAAATAGTGAAAAATGTGGATCAGCGTATTTTCCAAATTCCAAGATGACGTCCTCAAATGCCTTGTTTTGTCCACAACTCAGTTTACTGTCGTAGAGGAATGAAGAAACCTTTTCTTGTTCCTTGTTGTATTCATGAAGTCATTTTGAGTTGTCTGTACATTCCATCATGATCCTCATGTGTTTTTGTAGCCCTGCATGTCTTTTCCTTGTATACCTGTTTTGTGTCTAGCCTCGTCAGCGGGCCTTGTGTTTCAGCCTATCCTAGTTGTTCATTTTGCATTCCTTAGAGAATAAATAGTTATTTCCTGTACCCTGCATGTTGCTGTCCTGCCTGCTATTGGGTCCAAACCTGCACCGACCGTGACATATAGTACATAATACAATCAATTGAAACCATGATTACACACGTGATCTCCATTTAACTATGTGCCTTCTAAAACCAACTGGCTGCTCCAGCAATGATTTAGGTGTATCCTATTAAAGAAGGCTAATACTTATGCAAAAATGTATTTTATATTTAAAGGGATATTTCACCGCTGGAAAGCTGAATATATCTTTAAATTGGGTCACTTATGTAGCAGAAATGTGATTTTTTTTTTTTAATTGGTGCCTTCTAGGCCGAGAAAAGCCAGAAAATGTGTTTTTGGCTCATATGGATGAAAGACACCAAATCCCAGAATGCACTTCGCTTCGCTGCTTTGAGTCCACTCCCAAGCCACGCCTACCGCTTGACAGACAGACAGCGAGGCATTCAACTCAACTCAATGTGTTTTATTGTTATTTCAACCATATACACGAAACAATGTTTCATCGTGGCTCAAGTGGTGTTACACATTTAAAATATATAAAAACGACATTATATAAAAACGACATATGAAACAGGCTACATTTAGTGCACACACACATTATAGGCTCCGTAAAGTTCAGCTAAGCATACTAGCATTAGACTTGGTGGGCTGTAAACACCGAGTATAAACACAGCCGTGAATTAGCGTGGAATGTCGAATGGTCACAAACTCCAGCGGTTAGCAGTTAGTTGGATACAAATCACCTCATTTCTGCACCAGTCTGTGTTAACACAGCCCACCTTCATACAGAGCACCTCTAGCTCGGATCGTCGGAAGGCTAGCAGGCCTGGTAGCTGGACAGTCCGGTTCACTGTTGTTCAGCCATGTTTCCACGAAAACAAAAAACACAGTCTCTGAACTCGCGTTGGGGGCATCGTTGAAGTTGGATGTAGTCCAGTTTGTTTTTTAATGAACGGACACTTGCAAGCAGGATTGATGGGACAGGTGGCCGGCTAGCATTAGCTTCCCACCTAGCCGATGAGGATGTCCCCTACCCTGCTCGGGGCATCGAGCGAGACCGCTGGTCTCCGTGCAGGCGAAGCTCTCGTAGTGTGCCGATTATTCCGTCTGTAATAACGTTCCCTGCATATTCTCTGATCTGTACCAATGTATCCCGGTGGTACACGTGCGGTAGTTTGAATGCACATAATTGTTGTAAAAGTTTGCTGCTGAGAAGTTCTCTTAATACATCCATGAGAGAGAGCCCTGTTTAGCGAGGATTCAAGATGGCTGACATTTCGTTTTTTTCCGGCTGAGATCGGCTCGCTTCGGGTGATGGGCGGGTTGAAAACATGCGGAAGTAGGTACTACTACTGGCTGTAGTCTTCTGCTCTGGCCAAAAAATCTTCCGATGACACAAAAATCGTAATTTTACGTCATCGGAAGATTTTTTCCAGACCCCCCCAATGCAGAGATCTCCCGTCTCAGGGGGATATGAGGGAGGGACGCACGGTCATTCAGAAATACTACCGGGTTTCTACTGATACAAAGCTGAATGCTAAATCGGTGAAGTATCCCTTTAATTAATTGAGATCACAATCTGTGTTTACTTTCAACTTTATATTGCCTTTTCTTGTTGTTCAGTGTAAAAAGAAAAAAAAACACATTAAATCTACTTTGTAATACAATATAAACATGAAACTTCACACAGTAATATTTTTGTTTTCTGTCTGTTTTGAGCTTGTTTCATCAGCAGGTACATGCATCTGACAGGTGTAACAGTTTTACTATGGTCAAGCTAAGAGAGTCAAACTACTGTATAAGACTGGATAGGTGGATGTTAATTTAAAGAGACCAGAAAATGATTGGAGCATTTTATTTCTCATTGTTATTATGACTTGTGTTTGTTGTAGAAGCTGAAAAGTTAGCCATGACAAATGCACTAAACAAACTGACTTAAATCTTCCAAATTTGCTTTCATTGAAAAAAATGTGAATGGTAAAAGAGTTGAAGCCTTTTGAAGGTATGATATGCTATGATATACAAATGTAAACCGACTGCAGAGCACTGAGTGGTGGACAGCAGAGGACGTCCTGTTTTAGGTCTTTCTTTTCTCATGATAAATATCCTTAAGTCAACAATCACAACATGTATAATATGTATATATTTCTTGTCCTTAGCAGAGAATGAAGTCACTCCCTCTGTGTGTTTTGTAATCCGAGCTTCTCTGTTCTTTGTTTTGATAGCCGGTTCGGTCGCGTGTGCATGTTAGCGCACGTGGCTATGAAAACGTAGATATTTCACATATTGAGGAACAGTCTGTGAGAGCTGTGTGGAGGCGATCCCAGGCTGCTGTTTTTTATGTATTTAGAGTACAGCCCTATTTTACTGTTGGAGCTCTAACTATAAACCTTTTGGTAGTTTAGTCGAATGGTACCTTACCTAGGGGCCAGGCCCCTCCAAACAGAGGGGTCGTGAGATGATTAACGGGTGAGGAAAGAGGTTTTTTTCCTCAATGCATTGTATTTTATAAGCTTATGATGTTGTTTTTATGTACATTTTTAATTTGTAAAGTAACTAGCAACAATAGTTTAGTTAGTTTTTTTAGAGCAATGCATTGAGGAATATTGTGTCAACACATAAATAGGACTATTTCAAATTATTTAAATTTGCTTCAGCAAAAGCAGAAGTGAAAGTGACCTTTCAAAACCTTTGATTTTTTTCACATTTCTTTTATTCACTTGTTGGGTAGATGAGCGTCCATGTGTGTACACACAAACACAAAGTAGAACTCTGCCGTGGCCTCTTCAGTGTCCCCTACCTCTCATTCAGAAAGCTGTTGTGTTGCCCCTGACCATGCATGTTCTCTAATGCACATCTTATTTCCGGCTTGCCAGGCAGTAGACCCCTCTGCAGTTGTTGCACTTGCTCCCCCTCCCCCTTCACCCCTGTCTATTCTTTACCACAGGGCCATCCCTGCCCACCTATTTGTGACGTTCTCAGCCAATGAGGGGTGAGTGCTTGTTGAGCAAGCACCAATGAGGCCACTTTTTCATCTGTATAAAACTTTTCAGGAGAGTTTGCTGGGTTGCACTTTCTGTCAGTCCAGGGCTCCGAAAGGAGAGCAACAGCCCAGAGAGAGAGAAAGAGAGAGAGAGAGAGGGGGTAGAGAGAGAGTAAGTGTGAACGCAGGGGGTTGCCAGTTTTTAAACCCTAATCCCACACTTCAAGAAAGTGGTGGGTAAACATTTGAGCTTCACTTGTTTTAACTCTCAGTATTAGGCCAGCTGGGCCGCTCAGACTTGATGTGAATGTTTCTGTGTTTTCTATTCCTTTTGTTCCTGAAGCCTCTCCGATTCAGCAAGGATGGAGAACGCACACATGAAAGAGTCACCAGAGGTTCTGTCCTACTTTGGTGTTACTGAAGAAACCGGCCTTTCGCCTGAGCAGTTCAAGAAGAACCTGGAAAAGTATGGCTTCAACGGTGAGGGAGAGAAAAAGATAAAGATGGATGAATGAATGGATGGATGGATGGATGGATGGATGGATGGATGGATGGATGGATGGATGGATGGATGGATGGATGGATGGATGGATGAATGGATGGATGGATGGATGGATGATGAATGACTGGATGGATGGATGGATGATGGATGGATGGATGGATGGAGGAAATAGTTGGATAGAGCATTGGAGGCTGTAATAAAAGAGTAGTAATGAATGAAGTGACTGAGGAATCCCAGGGTGTAGGCGCTCATACTGTATATCATTGAATTTAGCTTGGAAGACACAAAGTGTACCTGAGAGGTTTAGAAAGATAAAATGGTTCAAAGAGACACTGTATGACGGACAGATGAACTGGCACTGTGTGATGTTTTTGATGATGGTCTAATTACGGGAAAGAAACAGAGGGGTAGGGGGGGGGGGGGGGGTGTTTGTGGAGCAGGTGCATTAGAGTTTCAGGTTTCTGACAATCGCTACTGGCTTTAGTTTTGATTGAAGATTCTTTATTTATTAGTGCATTAAAGCGTGACAGTTCTTTCATAACTTTGGAAACAGCTTAAGGTCAACTTACTTTTTTCCAACTGCGTCTCATGCCTCCCTCAGTGGGATGGAGTTGAGCAAACTCTGTCAGCTGAGGAAGGCCTGTGGAATGCAGCCTGAATGCCCTTCAAAAAGGCTTGTAAGTGGACCTTGAGTGAGACTTGTTTGTCAAATTGAATAAAAATTGAATAAAAGTCTACATCCTGGTATTGAAGAAAACACCTGCATCCATTTAAATTCATCATAACAGGGGGACGCACAGGTGTCATTAATATCTCTAACTGACAACTCTCAGTTGCGTTTTAGCCGTAAGTGGAATAGAGCCATTGTTAATGTTATTATTTATACCTGTGTGATTATGACTGCTGTTAAAAAGCCCTATTTGTAACAAAGAAAACAAGAGCATCTTACACACAGTAAAGTGTGAACATGTAAGCTTTTTACTTTTTACTGTCTTATCATTTCATGAAATCATGGTCAACAGGTATCAGTGACTCTGTATTTTGTTGTGGCGCATCTCAGCTGACAAATGAACCAGAATAACAATGTAATTAAGCTTACTGTAATAATATGTTAGTAAAGACATATTAGTGTCATAAACTAGCAGAAGGACAAGGACGAACAAACCAGCTGCTATCAATAATTAATCATTTAGCATACAATACATTATAAAGTCCAATCAATCGTTTATTATAAATGTGTGAGTGGAATAGATTATATCGTTATGTGATGTTTAGTTTGTTTTGAATCCTAAATCTCTCAAAACTGTTTTGTCCTCATTGACAAAATCCACGGCTACATTGGCGTGTAGCTGTGCTTTATTAATATTGTTTGTCTCTGTTTACCCACAGAGCTGCCAGCGGAGGAGGGTGAGTCCACTTTAAGCCTCAAATGTCTGCTTTTCAATTATTGATGTTTGAATCACATGTCCCAGTGTTGATCAGAGTGCATCTTTTAACTTTGTGCCCCACGGACACACCTGCAGTCGTTTATCTAACACCTGTCATTGGCTTCTTGTTCTGTTCCACCGGTGTGCCACGGGTTTAGAGATAGTTATAGAGACCCAAACTACTACAAATATGTTCACTCCGCACACAACCTGAAGAAATCAATTTGATCCAAGGCCATTCAGTTCCTGTGGCTTTGGAGATGTTGGATGTTTGGCTTCTACAGTTGTTGTGCTTTGGATCGCAAACTAGCATTTTAATGTCATGCCTATCTGCACCGACTGTTTTACTGCTCGCAGTCAGTTACATTGACTGGGCAATATGGAAACTAGTGTTGTGCACATACAGTACTGAGATACTTTATGGGCAGATATTTAAAAAGAAGAATTGCTTTATATGATCATACCAAATATTTATCCTTAGTTTCATCACGATCAATGCTTCTCCTACTTAACCCTTGTTACTGAAACTATCTTGCATGCAAAATCACATGAATTATCGAGATTATTCACAATCCATTACATTTATACCATGTAAATATAGAAACATATTACCAGCTAGATATATACACAATTGACCACACACACACTTGACTACTGTATGTGATTAGATGTATTTTCTTTAACAGGAAAGACAATCTGGGAGTTGGTGGTGGAACAGTTCGAGGACCTGTTGGTCAGAATCTTACTGCTGGCCGCCTGCATCTCTTTTGTGAGTTTGCTCACTTTTTTCTTTCCATAATACAGGGCATTTGCATTGACATGGTGCAGTATGTAGGTGCAGGGAGCTTGCAAAGGGTTTTGAACATGGTCATTGTGTATTTAAGAATTGTATAATGAAATGTCTAATTTGAATTTTATCCTACCATATCCATTTACTGTACTTACCTTTGGTCCCTAAAGAGTCCCAGTAACTGAGTCCAAACAATAGATGGAACAAATATCCCTCATGAGTATAAAGCATTTGGCAAAGTGAAAGAAAAAAATAGAGAAGTTATTTTCTCAAAACTGTTAAAGTTCAGACCTGTTGCTGATTGTTGTTTGTAATAGTTCTGTGTTTTTCATAGAATTCCTATACCATATCTAAGAATCTTCCCCTTAAACTGTTGCCTAAATTGCTAATCTGCCACAAAATATGATTTGATTATTATGATTAGATCATATTAGCATATAGAAGATTATTATTGGAAATGAAAACCTGAGAACCCTCAATCTTTTCACAATTTACACCCATCAAAACCTGCATTCAGCATGTTGAAGCTGACCAATCAGAAAGTAGTATCAATCATTAAAGCACTTTCATGACCTTGCTCCTATTGGTCCATAACAAGCTATACCAATCAGATGGGTTATGCTAGGCTTTGTCTGAATTTAGACTACTAGTCCTGGAAGAGCTGCTTGAGAGGCGACAAAGTCAAATATCAGCTGCTCAAAGTCGTTGCAAAAGAGGCCATTTCTTGTATCTAAACGTGGCGGGATGTTGATGGAGCACTTCACAAACAGAACTAAACCTTTGATAAAGGCAAAGGAATAAAAGGAACAACATTGGCGACGTTCAGGGACAATAAAGAACCTGACAGTGACGTTAGAGGTGCCACCACTGAGCTGCAACTTTTCTGACCTCTCGCCTGTTCTTTGTGATTACACGTGCACACACTCGTGTACATCGCTGAGTTATTAAATTACATGTCCTCACTCTCATTTACACAAGGAATCCCTCTCTCTCTCTCTCTCTCTCTCTCTCTCTCTCTCTCTCTCTCTCTCTCTCTCTCTCTCTCTCTCTCTCTCTCCCTCCTCCCCTCCCCTGTTGCACTCTGCAAAACTGTTTTGTGGAGGAGAGTAGGCTGGACACATTGTCTTAATCCTCAATCTCTGCCCTCTGGCCTCCCTGCACAGCTGTCACTATGGCCTTAGAAGGCTTTGTATATGTGTGTGTGTGTGTGTGTGTGTGTGTGTGTGTGTGTGTGTGTGTGTGTGTGTGTGTGTGTGTGTGTGTGTGTGTGTGTGTGTGTGTGTGTGTGTGTGTGTGTGGACTAGAGAGAGCATGATAAAGAGAAAGAGAGAGAGAGTGTACATGCATAGCAGGAGCTTTATTTTAAGAAAGTCTCAAGCCAGCATGAGAAACTGTATCCTTGGACAAAGGTCAGGGATGGAAGGAACGAGGGATGGCTTGCAGCAGCAGGAGAGAGTGAGAGACACAGGGGAGGGTAAGGGGGTGGAGGGTTGGAGATTGGGTTGCACAATGGCATTGCTTGTTACAATGACAAATGAGAGCAATAGATTCAGAGTCGTCTACGGTTTCTAAAACAGAGAACACTAAATACTGCAAATACATGGTCCTATTCATACACACAGGAATGTCCTGCCGCTGCAGCGTGCTGACAGCCTCGGACTCACATTCTGGGGATCGATTGCGTCTTAGAAGAGAGGCAGGGTGAAGACAGACTGGAGAAGTGAGCAACATAGACTATTTTTAGGAATGAGTGAGAAAAGATGTGAGATGAAAAGCAACAGATCATGATGAGGAGGAGCATAAAAGTAAAAATGCTACGAGAGAAGGATGGGGCTCTTCTCTGGTTGGCTCTGTGCTCTGCTGGCCTGCAACTAATCTGTGTCAATGTTAACACGAAAGCTTTCCGAAACAGACTCCCTCTCACAGGGGCGCAACAAGTCTTAGACTATAGGTTTGGAAAAGAGTCACATGCAGAGGAAAGATTTCACACATAGGGTGGCATAAGAGACAACAATGACCAATGTAATATGATCCAGTGATGGTTCATCACTGTCATAAATAGCTACTCGCCGTGACTATTTTATGTTTAATGCTGACCAGCAGTAAAGAATACTGTCAAACTGAGCAACAGGTGCACAACAAAGTATCACCAACAGTGATAATGTCTTACTTTAACTCAAAATGAAAGAGTCAGTATCATGATCTACTGATTATTGACCCTAATAGATCCACTTGATCCATCATCCATCAAAAGGGTAAGCAATGTCCAAACCTGCAGAACTTTAAAGATAACAAATACTTAAGGGAGATTTTTGGGGAGAAATTTATATAAAGAGATGCATAAAGCATCTATCACAGTTCACGATAAAATGGAGCTGCTGTATAAAAAAAAGTACAACCTTAATGTGGCTGCAGCAATGATTACTTTCTATCAAATAATTGATGTCAGAAAATAATGAAAACCACCCATCACAAGCACCCAGAACCCAACATTATGTCAGTAAAAGTTTTGTTTTATTCGACCAACAGTCCAAAACCTAAAAGTATTTAATTTAAAATGATAAAACTTTTTTTTTTAAAGGCAGAAAATCAACATATTTTAGAAGCTGAAACCAAAGACCCTGTGGCATTTTGATTCATAAATGACTGTGATAAACGATTCATTGATCAAAATTGGAATTGTATGTTGATTGTCAACACTTCATCATTTTAGCTTAAAGAAGTGTTGGGACATGCAGGTGTATATTTGATGTACTCCCAGTGTTTGTTTTTTATTGGCCTTTGATAAAGTGACATTGTCAAAAGATCACCAGAAATTTAACCACAAAGAAATGTTGTTTATGATTGATTAATTTGCGGCCATGTGCCTCTCAAATTTGAGGATTTTCTGCTTTTTTGTCTTTTACATGATTGTAAATTGAATATATATTTGGATTTTGGACTGTAGGTAGAACAAAACAAGCTATTTAAATACATCATCTTACTCTCTGGGAACTTGTGAGAGGAATTTTGTCACTTAAATCAATAATTGTTGGTTCTAGTCCTAGTGTTGTCCCTGAGCATCATACATTTTTTTTTTTTAACAAAAGGAGTAACTAAGGGGAAAATGTGAATTTAAGGGGATACACTCATCACACCTCGCAAACATCATGAACATCATAAAGAAAAAGATATTTTCATTACTCATACATTCTCTCTCCGTCTTTTTAAGGTACTGGCTTTGTTTGAGGAAGGTGAGGAGACCGTCACTGCCTTTGTCGAGCCCTTAGTCATCCTCCTCATCCTCATTGCAAATGCTATCGTTGGAGTGTGGCAGGTCAGTGAACACACACACACATACACACACACGCACACACACACACACACACACACACACACACACACACACACACACACACACACACACACACACACACACACACACACACACACACACACAGGAACAATCACAAGGACACATACCTGCTCCTGAATGCTTTCTTTTACACACACCTAAATAGACTCTTATACTTAGTAACAGTCACACACAATAAATCATCACACGATGGACGGCCTGTTCAGGTCGCAGCCCGTGTCCTTTACAGGGAGCACACAACAGCTCAGAGTTCGAGGGAGTCCAGAATGAGAGACATGACGTCAGCCGGAGGTGAAAAGGCGAAAGGTTAAGCCAATGGGGGCGAGTGGAAGGGCTAGCGGGGTGGTGGGTAATGGCGGACTGGGACCCTTGAAGGCTCAAGCTGCAGTCTGCTTTGTTAAAATCTGCAGTAAAAATACAGAGGGACGATCAGGTTACTACAGGTCTGGGGAGTGTGTGTGTGTGTGTGTGTGTGTGTGTGTGTGTGTGTGTGTGTGTGTGTGTGTGTGTGTGTGTGTGTGTGTGTGTGTGTATGCGTGTGCGTGTGTGCGGTCGGGGGGCTTCATATCAACCCTGAGGCAGTCATTTGGAAACTATGCACAAGGATTCACACATGGGGGAATGGGGGAGAATGGCAAGAGGGAGGGCGGCTGGCATAAGTCGGGCTTTACACTTTGAGGCGGTCGAGGGCAGCCTTGGAAGGAACCACAGACTGAACTGAGCACCAGCCTGTTTGACTTCATTAACCTGTAGTTCAGCAGACACACTGCAAACACACGTATGGTGGTCACTCAAGATTTGCTAAATGGCAAAGAATTATAACTTTTAAAACTATAATTTAGCATCCAATTAGTCATAGCTTTTGATGTATTACGATCTTTGTACCTGTGCTCTTTGAGATATATGTCAAATTTCTTCGTTTTTCTTTCGTTTTGACATGTTCATGAACTGATTGGATGGCTAACTGTACCTGGCATTATTTTTAAACATGTTGAACTGACAAACATCCATCTTGGATCAAGGTAATGAATAACTCCGAAAGGCCCTGAAAGCCTATTTTCTCAATCAGCTTTTAACAGTGAGCAATGCGGTCCGATATAAACATAAGATTTTGTGCTATTGGTTATTTCACTTGAAAGGTTTCTGTTTTTATTTGCTTTTCTCGCTGCTTTTAAGTAGGCTGGTCACATATTTCTACGCACCAAACAGGGTGTAGCAACATTTGAATCAGAATCTAATGATATTTGTTGAGTTGTTTGCTCATGTTGCCAACACTGTCAATCACATCTGACCAAACCAAACACGCACGGAAGCAGTTTAGCTGAGTTTTTGATTGTTTAACTCTAAAAAAGAAACATTGTCTAAAGATGATTTTTCTCAACAATTACCTCACACGTTACCAACTCTGTGGGTAGTCTTGATAAACATGAATTGCTAGAAAGGTATTGCATGAATAGTACAGGATTATATTATTTTGTATTCAAGTTATTTTGTCCACCATGAGTGGCAGATGCTGTAAATACATTTGACTTATACAACTGTGTGTCACAATGCTAGTATATGGAGTTTTACACTCTAATGCACAAGACGGACTGACGCATTTTGTCTAGAGTTGGCATGTTCAGGGAGGTCACTGCACTAATGACCATATTTTATGTTTTGTTCTGTGTGTTGCAACAGGAGCGCAATGCAGAGAGTGCCATTGAGGCTCTGAAGGAATACGAGCCTGAGATGGGGAAAGTTTACCGGTCGGACAGGAAGAGCGTGCAGAGAATCAAGGCCAGGGAGATTGTTCCTGGTGATGTGGTGGAGGTTTCCGGTAAGATTCCAAAAACCGGAAGGCTCTCTTTTCAGAGCTTTACCTGCTGCACAGACTCAAAGTCCATTAAGCTGCTAAACATTCTGACGAAACATTCTCCCATTGTAATTTGGCTGCAACAGTGATCTTTCTTGTGCATGAGCAATTTTAAAATGAAAAGGTAGCATGTGAAAAGGTATGAACGTCAATGCAACACAGCTATATGGAAATATTAGAAAAGGGAGCCACTGGTGTGTGTAAATTGTCTTTTCCAGTCAGGAGATGAGTAAGCAAAAGAAACAGCAGCCGACATCGGGAAATATCTATAATTAATGATAAAGTGTTGAGCATAGAAAAAAAGAGAGAGAGCAAACAAGAAATTGCTTCGGCTTTAATGGGAAAGTCAAATCATATCAAAGTCAAAGAATATACTGTAATAACATTCGGAACACATTTTTACTATGCAGCATTTACTAATGATTCAGCCAAAGCTCATCTCTGGCTTTTTCAGGACTTCTCAACCTTGGATTGAGAAAGTATTTTACAAACTCAATATCAGTTCAAAATACAGTAATGTTCGACTCCAAACTTGAGATGAAAACATTTCAAAAAGATGACTTGTGCACTAGAAACTCCACAGTGTGTTATCTATGTGTGTGAGAGTAGATGTCTCCTGATGTCCTTGAGAATGAACACGGGCCCTTTTAAGGCAGTCACAGAAAAAAGGGGTGGAGGGGAACTGAAGGAACTTGCTGCGGGAAGAAAAAAAAACGAGCCCGAGTATAAATACATTTAATATCGACAGCCAGACTCGCTCCTCTGTCTCTCCCTCTCCCTCTGTTTGCTGTACACCTGTTCTTTTCATTTCATAATTTCCCCAAGGTCTCCCTCTCCCACTGTCTCTGACTGTGGTATCAGTTTTCAACAACAACACTATCCATACAGAGTGCTAAAAACTGTCAATCAACCCTCCCCCCTCCATCTTGTTGTAATGCTGTAGTCAGATTGAAATGAAGCTGTTTGTAATGTAATCCTGCAACAAAAGGCAAAAGCTGCTAAGCAAATCAATCATTTAAAGTAAAATGGCTAAATTTAAGTCTGCATTTCTATGTGTGTGTTTGTGTGGACACTAGTTGGTGACAAAGTGCCAGCTGACATCAGGCTCATCTCCATCAAATCTACAACCCTGCGTGTGGACCAGTCTATTCTTACTGGTAGGTGTTATGGGACAGACGGACATGATGATGATGTCTTTTTGACGTCTGCTTCCTTTTCTGACCACCCCACCCAAAATGTGTGTCTCCTAATAGGTGAGTCTGTCAGTGTGATTAAACACACTGATGCCGTCCCAGACCCCCGAGCTGTCAACCAGGACAAGAAGAACATGCTGTTCTCCGTGAGTCTGTTCTCCTTTGCCATCTTTTGACCCTTCCTTTTCCACCTTTATTTTTCATCAAACCTGGTAAACTCACCTTGCAATTCATTCTCCTAAACTTTTAAAAGGAAAAGGAAGAGGGAACAGTTGTAGGGTTGACAAAAAAAGTTTGTCAACCCTACAACTGTCCCCTCTTCCTCCACCGAATAAACCTTTTTCACAATCAACATTTTTACTTGTCATAGCAGCAAGCCCACAACAGTTCATACACTTTACATACTAAATTAAGTTCCTGCCAGCTGTTTCCTAATGCAATGTCCTTTTTCAAAATGATGCCCCCACTGCCCATTATCAGTACACCTGTACATGCTTCACTTGAGTAACCAGTGAAGTAAACAGTAACCAGCTAACAAGAGTCTACGGGAGTGTATCTATGTTTCTAGGGTCCTGTGTTAGCCAGCTCAATATCCACTTAATATGACTCATGAGAGAGACCTTTAAAAGGGTTTTATGTTCTCAGCAATGATATGTCACATGTTCAATGTATGTTTCCCTGAGTCAATATGTTAAAAACATTTACCCACCTACAGTCCACTTATGTTATACTCCTTGAAACGTAAGCCCTTAAATTTGTGGGCAAGACAGTTTTCTTGCCTTTAGACATTAAAGGAGAGGAGCCAATTGTTACGGTAATCTTGCTAAATATAACTATGCGAGACCTGTCTATAGAAAAAAGAACAAGCTAAATTGGTGCTAGCAACGTGGAGCTGCTGCAGCTAATGCCCACAGCTCCCACTTAGCTAAAATGGCAGTTATGGGGGCATAAGATAAATAGTGCCTTTGTGTTTCTTAACAGACACAAAATGCGTTTTCAACATTCACCTACCCTGTTAGCTGCTAGCTAGCTGTCGTCTGGCACGAGAGAGTGTGTTCAGTCAGGCTTCGGTAATAATCATCATGCAGCAGTTCCGTGTGTATTTGTAGCATATATATGGATATATATGATATATATCCATTTTGTGTGCGATCCATCTGGTGTTGGAGAGTAGGATTCTTTGCTGTGGGGATCGTTGTGGTAGTTTCCGACCGGCAGCCTTGCTTCTGCTTTTTCCCCGCCCTCCTCGCTTGCCGCGGCCGACAACAATCACACGAGCGCCCGCTGGTCTGGTGGATGTCCTCCGGAGGACCGGTGATGCCTTCACGGCAAATTATTTTTGTTTATTCCCCCTCAAAAATAGGTAATTGAGCGCTGTAGTGGTTATGAGCATATTAGTGACTATGTAGCTAACTACATGGAAACGGGCAGAATGATGTCAGTGCCTTGTTCAGTAAAATTGTGTTACAGACGGCTTGCTGCAGTCTTGTGCTGAAGTCCCGTGAGAATTCAGTTGTAGCAAGAAAAAGATAAATAACAGTGTGTCGGAGGAACGCTCAATTACCTATTTTTGAGGGGGAATAAACAAAAAAAGTTTGCCATGAAGGCATCACCGGTACTCCGGAGGACATCCACCAGATCAGCGGGTGCTCGTGTGATCGTGTGAGGAGGGCATGAAGAAAGCAGAAGCAAGGCCGCCGGTCGGAAACTACCACAATCCCCACAGCAAAAAATCCTACTCTCCAACAAAAGATGGATCGCACACAAAATGTATATATATATATATATATATATATATATAACATATATCCATATATATGCTACAAATACACACGGAACTGCTGCATGATGATTATTACCGAAGCCTGACTGAACACACTGAGTCATCCCAGAGGACAGCTAGCTAGCAGCTAACAGGGTAGGTGAATGTTGAAAACGCATCTTGTTGTCATGTAAGGGCACAGTTACACAGACATTTTAATTGCATTTTGTGTCTGTTAAGATACACAAAGGCGCTATTTGTCTCATGCCCCCATAACTGCCGTTTTAGCTAAGTGGGAGCTGTGGGCATTAGCTGCAGCAGCTCCGTGTTGCTAGCACCAATTTAGCTCGTTTTTTTTTTTTCTAGACAGGTCTCGCATAGTTATATTTAGCAAGATTACCGTAACAATTGGCCGGATTTCTCCTTTAATATTTCCACAGTGGCTGAATGAATTTTTACCATTCAAACTGCATTTGAAACATCCGCCTCCTCTCATTCTTTTGCGGTTTGAGCTGCGAAGATAACCCTTACCAAACTCTTACAAAGTGTTGGCATCCTAATATTTGCTAATTAGGATCAAACACAAAGCACACCTGAGGCTGATGGGAATGTCGTTACTTTTTCTCTCATTTGGTCATAAACCAAAGTATTAGACAAATCTAATTCTTGACCTGATTGTGGTGCTGGAGCAAAAATCAGGGGAAGTTACTACAATTCATCCTGAGGGGGTCTTGAATGTCTGACTCTGAACCAAATGTAATTGCAATTCACCCAATATCTGTTGAGACATTTCACTAAAAACAGCAAATTCAACCTCATTGTGGCATTAAATAAAAAGTCAGGCGATCACCAACGTCAGTAGGATTCATCTGGGAAACGTGAATTTCTATACAAAATGTAATGGCAATTCATCCAATACAGTAGTTGTTGTAGTAGATATTTCAGTCTGTTTTGTACAGATTGACCAACTAACTTTCTAATGGGGTTTTTTTGGTCTCTGTTCAGGGCACCAACATCGCTGCAGGAAGAGCCACTGGTATTGCTGTTGCAACTGGTGTCTCCACTGAGATCGGTAAGATTCGTGACCAGATGGCTGCCACTGAGCAGGAGAAGACCCCTCTGCAGCAGAAACTGGACGAGTTTGGAGAGCAGCTCTCCAAGGTTGGTGAGGCAGATAGCCGAATCAGAACAGTTTTTATCTATTTATTTATTTTGTACAAATAAAACCTAATACTGTTTTTAATGAATGAAAATACAAATGTTTGTATATAAAACTAAAAGCTAGAACCAATGTATCACACATCCCCCTGACTGCCTGTCCTCCAGGTCATCTCCCTCATCTGTGTGGCTGTGTGGATGATCAACATTGGACATTTCAATGACCCCGTCCACGGAGGCTCCTGGATCCGTGGTGCTGTCTACTATTTCAAGATTGCTGTGGCTCTGGCTGTGGCTGCCATCCCTGAAGGTAAGCCCCTGGGATTAACTACCACTTGGTTGTCCAAGAAGATTATCATATCTAAGATTCATCTTGTGTAGCTCATCTAATATGATGCTCCATTAAAAATCAAATAAGGAGCCACTGGCTTATGATTGATCATTACAAAATTATACATTTATTATATAGCTTTTTACGAGGGGACTTTATTTCACTCATCGAAGTCTGCCTACTGGTCTTGGGGAGCATTTATTTCACTCATCAAAGTCTGCCTACAGGTCTTGGGGAGCATTACTGCATATGTTGCAAAAAAGGCTTTTGTGGCTCCAGAGGGAGCAGCGCAAAATCTGATAAACCCCTCAAGTAATGTCACTTACGTCAGAGTCGGTTCTTGCTAAAGACTCCAAGTTTGAACATGAAAACAATCTGAAGGCATGGAGTTAGAAATAAGTGAGTTTACCAGATTTCTGTAACCAGCTTCTTATCTCTGCTCGAGTAGTCTTCATCCTTTGACCTGATTCTTTGGTCACTACCCATCTTCTACAATTAGACAACAGTTCGAAAGATGATTGGTCACTAAATCATGAGCTTGCATAGTCAGCTCTGTCTTTACAATCTAACTGGTTTACCCTCAGTTGTGACTAGGACCCAACCATCAAACTCATGTTTGATGGGTTTTTTTTGCCACCTGAATGGGACCAATTAAATATTCTAGGATTTGGAAGTGCTGACATTCCTCCCCGTCACACCACACTCAGCTGCAAACTGCACCAATGCTCATTATAGACCACAGTCGGATGATGCTAAAAGGACAACATCATCTGCAAACACAGATGCCACCTTAATGTCACTAAACTGGACACTCTCCAGACATTCTCCACATCATCGTCACAGTTGATTTTTGCCAAGAATGTGAACACAGAGCTGACTGAATGGCTTGCAGCAGCCCCCTCCCACAGGAATACCTTAGTTTGGGTGTGCTCCAGCTGATGTGTTAAGGGGCTGTTTTAGGGACCACCACTGTTGTCAGCCTGTCCAGTGGCAGGTGTTTAGTGGTTTTGAACAGACATGTCAGATCATTCTTTCTTATCACCTGGTTCTTTGGCTTAAGAAGTCCCTCTTAATGTTTTGTCCACCTTTCCAGCAATGACTATTTATTTCATTTAGTACCTCCCTGCCTAATCTCTTGCTCCGTCCATGGCAGGTCTGCCTGCTGTCATCACCACCTGCCTGGCTCTGGGAACCCGTCGTATGGCCAAGAAGAACGCCATTGTCAGAAGCCTGCCCTCTGTGGAGACCCTGGGCTGCACTTCGGTCATCTGCTCTGATAAGACCGGTACCCTCACCACCAACCAGATGTGTGTAACTAAGGTAGGTTCATACTCCCAGGTGTGAAGTCACACACATATACCTACATTCATTTTCAATACAGAAAGATGACTGTTGTTTTTTGTCATGTTTCCATGCAGATGTTCATCATTGATAAAGTCGATGGTGACAATGTTTCCCTCGATCAGTTTGACATCTCAGGCTCAAAGTACACCCCCGAGGGAGAAGTGTGAGTGTCATAAGTGTGATAAGACCATGCAAACACATACACACCATAACCCATTTTTGAACAATTGTATGACTACATATTTTATTCTAAATATTTTTGTCAATCTTTTTCCACAAGTACAAAGAATGGCTCATTAACGAAGTGCGGTCAGTATGATGGACTGGTCGAGCTGGCTACCATCTGCGCTCTTTGCAATGACTCTTCCCTGGACTACAACGAGGTCTGCAGAGCATTCAGGAGAATTTTGTGTTCATGACATTGTTTAAATGTGACACGACCAACTTTAAATGTATGTTCGTTCTTTCTTATTTGTCTATGATGCAGTCTAAGGGCATTTATGAAAAAGTGGGCGAGGCCACTGAAACAGCACTGTCCTGTTTGGTGGAGAAGATGAATGTGTTCAACAGTGAAGTGCGTGGCCTGTCCAAGGTGGAAAGGGCAAATGCTTGCTGTTCTGTAAGTCCACACAAGACGCCATACAGTATGTAGCATGTTATCCTGTATACAAAGACATTTTAATGTAACAAAGTGGGCAGGTCCATTTATCTACAGATGAAAGTGTTTGTACAAAACTCCGCATGGTGCTCCGTCAGGTCAGCATTAGTTGATGGTTCAGTTACCTGAGAATAGGTGAATGTTCGCTGGGTACAGAGCACCGCGGGCTGCCAGTCGTGGTGCTCTCTGCTTAATTTGATCTGTGCACATGTGCAGTGATTCCTTCTGAGGGAACACAGCGAATGTGACTGCAGTAGATGTGACAGAAAGGCATAAAAGTTGTGTTAATCCAGCCAGTGCACATACCTCATAGTTTATTTCCTGTTTTCCATCCGGAAAACAGGAAATAAACTTTTATGTCTTTCTGTCTCATCTACTGCAGTCAGATTCGCTGTGTTCCCTCGGAAGGAATCACTGCACATGGGTAGTGTAATGACATTTTGCTTGTTTAGAGGCTAAAAACACATTTAAAACATGCCCTGTTTAAGCCTGTTGGGTACTAACGCTAGCAGGGGGATAACACGGTGTAGGCAGCACCAATTGTTTTCGGGTTTTTTTGCTACTGACCGCACTCCAAATTTACAAACAACAGAGCTATGTGTTGAAATCGACCGGAATTCTCTTTTAAGTACAAATAAAATTACCGGTATAAAAATCTACTGAAGTAAAAGTAAAAAGTAGGGCATATAATATTTACTTAGAGTAAAAGTTACCGCTACAAAGCTCTGCGACGCCAGCTGTGCTCCGCACGGTGCTCCGTCAGGTGCTCCGTCAGGTCAGCGATAGTTGGTGGTTCAGTTACCCGAGAATAGGTGACTGTTCGCTGGGTAGAGAGCACTGCGAGCTGCCGGTCGCAGTGCTCCGTCAGGTCAGTGGTAGTTGGTGGTTCAGTTACCCAAAAATAGGTGACTGTGTGCCGTGTACAGAGCACCACGAGCTGGCGATCATTTCGGCAGAGATTACGGTTAATTTTAGGCTAGAAAAAGTGAGCGTTATGCAGCGACGAAAGTTAAGTTTTATGCACCGAACTAGTTAAGTTTGGGAAAAAGATCATGGTTTGTATTAAAACACTCCCAAGGAACATGCATTTCCTGGGAGAAAGTAATTTGTTTTCCCCGTGATGCATGTTAAGGGTCAGTCAATGTGGTGTGCACAGCAACAACAACAAAAAAGTGCCAATCACACAAATTACAGTGCTTATGTTTTCGTAGCTTTTTGAAGGTATGGTTCATGAGAACAGGCTGTAATAAGTCTACTGCCCCCAAGAGGATTCAGGTTTAATTAGTGGAAAAAATGACATAACATAAACAATGGCTTATAAGATGTGCTCGGCTCAACCTTGAGTTTTGATCCTTTTCCTCCAGTTGACCTTCTTTTCCTTCATTTTCTAATAACAGGTGATCAAGCAGCTGATGAAAAAGGAGTTCACCCTGGAGTTCTCCAGAGACAGAAAGTCCATGTCAGTTTACTGCTGTCCTGCCAAATCCGCCAAAGCCCCTGTGGGAAACAAGATGTTTATCAAAGTGAGTGTATGACACAAGACATACAGTACACAACAAAGAGTCTACAGCCATGCTTGCAGCTCTGCGTGGATGCACTTAAGCACAACAGTGCTTTGTCCAAAATTGATAACGTCAGCATGCTAACGTGCTCATAAAGACAATGCTAACATGCTGATTGGGAAAAAATGTTTCCCATGTTTACCATTTTAGCTTAGTGTGTTAGTATGCTACCATTTGCTAATCAGCACTAAACACAAAGTCCAGCTGAGCCTGATGAGAATGTCATTTAGTTATAAACCAAAGTGTTGGACAAATCAAAGTTTTTACCTTCTAATGGCACACTATGAAAAGTTGAGGGATCACCAAAGTTTTTGCAATTCATCCCAAAGGAGCCATGAATTTCCAAACCAAATGTCATGGCAATCCAGCCAGTAGTTGTTGAGATATTCCACTTAAAACCACAAATGTGAACTTCATGGTGGCGCTAAAGGATCACCAGAATCATATAGATACATCTACTGGGGTCCATGAATGTCTGTATATACTATATAATAGTTGTTATCTGGGTACCTGGGTAGCTCACCTGGTAGAGCATGCGCCCATACAGGTTTACTTCTCAACGCAGCGGCCGTGGGTTTGACTCCGACCTGCTGCATGTTGTTCCCCCTTTCTCTCCCCTTTCATGTCTTCAGCTGTCCTATGAAAATAAAGGCCTAAAATGCCCCAAAAAATGATCTACATTTTTTTTCGTTATTTTTTTCTTTTATGAAGCAAAGTGGTGGAGCGCCCATCCGATGCTGCCATCACTTATAGCCATGCCACTGGCAAAATAAATAATTTAATTTATGGACTCTATAAAAGTCTCAAAACGAAATAACATTATAACAAAATACCCATGCCATATAAAGCCTCTAAATTCTAAATAAATAGTCTAAATAAGGTTAAAATCAATCAAGTCATATACATACAGTAGGCCTATACTGTATGTTGATAATGATGTTGTACATTATGTTTACTCCGTCAACAGGGTGCTCCAGAAGGTGTCATTGATCGTTGCACATATGTCCGTGTGGGCACCTCCCGTGTACCTCTGACTGACCCGATCAGAGACCACATCATGTCAGTCATCAAGGAGTGGGGCACTGGACGTGACACCCTCCGCTGTCTGGCACTGGCCACCCACGACTCACCTCTAAGGAAGGAGGAGATGAACCTGGTGGACGCCACCAAGTTTGTAGACTATGAGGTAGGTGACTGATGAAGCACAAATGAAAGACACTACAGATATGATATTGTACAAATGTACAGTATCTCATTGATAGCAGTGGATATCACTGAAACAAGTGTTGGAATGTCATATTTTTTATGTTGCAGTGGTTTCTTGTATTGCTTGCAAGTAGCTCCAAAGTACATTAAAACCTTCTGCTTTTCCTTTTTTCTTTAGACTGACTTGACCTTTGTGGGCTGCGTTGGCATGCTCGACCCTCCCCGTAAGGAAGTCATGGGTTCCATCGAGCTGTGCAGGGCTGCTGGCATCCGTGTCATCATGATTACTGGTCAGTACACGTATCATACTTTATCATATTTTAATTGCATCGTATAAGAAAACAAGCAAAGTCTTAACAGAAACATTTCATTCCATTCATTTTTACACAAATATTTCTTAGTTCTGTTTTGTTTATGTATTTTCTTTTTCTGTTCGGAGGTTACTTGAGGTTAACACTGTTATCCCGAATTAGTTGACTTTACTAGAAATTTGCGTGGAAACCCGTTGTCTTAAACTAAGTTCTAAGTTTTTACACAAGGTGAAACTTAACAGGTCAAGTTGTATCATCACAGATTGGTAAATTGATGCAGTAGACAAATCAAGTTTACATTAGTAGTCATTACTAAAAATCATTAGTAAACTTACTTTAGCTCAAATGTAATAAAGATGAAATATCATTCATACTTATCAAAACTATAGAAATGCATCCTCCCAAATATGTTTTTTTCTTTATTACAAAATAGTTTTAAGAACAATGTATTCTATACATTAGCTCCATTAAAAAAGAAAGGAGAACAATTCAGAGACTGTAATTTCAACATACTCTTCATGAACAAGATTAGACATTAAACCCTTCACTGCCCAGACCCCATCAGTCTCCACCCGGGTCTCGGTCATGGTGCAACAATAAATGTAGATAAACATGAACACTAAATCAACCATACAAAACGAAAACCCAGATAACATAAATGCACACCCAAAACATTAACATAACATTATTAAAACACACTTTAACTAGGACAGAAACCGTGTAGAACATATATTTTTTCCCATGAGCCTTTGCATCGCTTCAGCCAGAACAGTTCCAATGACCCTGCCCCTCCCATACAGAAACTTAACATCCTTAGTTATCTCTGCTTAATATGATCTGTGCACTGCATACTTAAGCTGATTATTACTAACAACTAATGTGATTTAGTAATGGATGTGGTTTTTAACAAAACATGAAAGAATAAGTAGTGACCACTAAAAAGTTTAATTACAACTAAATCTAGGTTTACAGTGTAAAGCGACTTTCGCGCCCAGAAAATTGAGCGAAGGTAATTACCTCTTCTGAAGAGTCCATTCATTTTTTTAATCCTCCTTGTCCTCCTTGGCTACTAGCAACTGTGTGGAGGAGGGGTGGGGGTGGAGCACGATCATGGAAGGCTTTCATCATGTGGATGCGGCGACAGTTTTGTTGTCACTACTTAGAATTCCTCATGGAGGAGACAGAAACTACGCACTATAGCTTTAAACATGCCAAGAAACATAACAAATATAAAGCATTAGGCTACTTATCATTAATACAGAAATAAATCGATCAAATAAATGTTTTTTTCCTATATTACAGAATCATTTTAAGAACAATGTATTCAATACATGTGTTCAAAAAAACAGAAATGAAATCAATACACAAATAATATTGTATAGTTTCAATGTATTGTACTGCATGGAAAGTTTCACTCAGGAAACAGAGTGTGGGAGAAAAACGTGCTCTGGTTTATTGGCATTTCTTTAACCAATCACAATCATCATGGGCGGCACTAAGCTCCGCACAGAACCGCTGTAAAATAGTCGTGGGAGAGAAAACTCAGATTGGACTCTGTCTAGCTAGCTGTCTCAATTTACCGTGCAGAGAACTGAAGAGCAGTAAACCATAGTCCTCATAAATCCAAGGAAGGAAACGGAAAATACATGCATCCAGCAGAATTCCCTGCGGCACCGGAGCAATCCCGGAAGTGGAACGTCAAGGATATAGACTAATATGTAACAAACCCACTTTCCCCCCTGGTATTTTGATAGATTGACTGAAACAATAACATCTTCATTTCTGTCGTCCCAGGTGACAACAAAGGCACAGCTGTGGCCATCTGCCGTCGTATTGGCATCTTCACTGAGGATGAGGATGTCACTAACAAGGCCTTCACCGGTCGTGAGTTTGATGACCTCGCTCTACATGATCAGAAGGTCGCCGTCAGAAAGGCCTGCTGCTTCGCCAGAGTGGAGCCGTCCCACAAGTCTAAGATCGTTGAGTTACTGCAAGGCTTTGATGAGATTACCGCCATGGTGAGAGGAAGCAAAGAGTACTTTGTTGTGTTTCTTGCACTGAAAATGAAATGAAACCATTTGACTCGAAATATAAATAATACAATAACTCATCTCCCTCTACCCTTCTCCAAGACTGGTGACGGAGTGAATGATGCCCCCGCCTTGAAGAAGGCGGAGATTGGCATCGCCATGGGCTCTGGCACTGCCGTTGCCAAGTCTGCCTCTGAGATGGTCCTGGCTGACGACAACTTCTCCTCCATTGTGTCCGCTGTTGAGGAGGGCAGAGCCATTTACAACAACATGAAGCAATTCATCCGCTACCTCATCTCCTCCAATGTAGGCGAGGTCGTCTGGTGAGTAAATACTTGTGTGGATGGAGGTGTGGTGTGATAATAACTATTACAAGAGAGACATGGAGAGGGGCCATGTCAAAACTAATAAAATGATTTGCTCTGCTTCCCCACCCCCACGCTCACTCCCTCAGTATCTTCCTGACCGCTGCCCTTGGTCTGCCTGAGGCTCTGATCCCCGTTCAGCTGCTGTGGGTCAACCTTGTGACTGACGGTCTGCCTGCCACTGCACTGGGCTTCAACCCCCCTGACCTGGACATCATGGGCAAAGCCCCCCGCTCCCCCAAAGAGCCCCTCATCTCTGGCTGGCTCTTCTTCAGATATATGGCCATCGGAGGTACAACACATTCTCACTCACATTCTCTTACTGTCTCATCCAATGAAGCATTTGAATTGGTGTGATTGTTACTGAAACTGCAGATAAATCCCTCACCCTCTAGTGGTTGAAGCATTTGTGTACTGTGGCAATTTCCTTTATTTTGTCTATAATGGCCTCCAACAAATTTGATAACGGTGTCATTAAAAAGAACACTTCCACGGCTAAGTGAGACTAAGGATTTTTAGCTAAATGATGGTTGTTGCCATGGTAACATATCCCCCTTCTGGGTATGCAGCACATCAAGATTGATTTCCTTAACAACATCATCCGAAACTCTCCAGCGGCCGTTACACGAGTACCATCCACATGTTTATTCACAATTTTGGATTCGAACTTCTGGAAAAGTAGTTTCTGTCTTTGGATTAAAAGGCCTCCACACTTACCAGTAGTATCTCCTCCAGGTTATGTTGGTGCTGCAACTGTCGCAGCAGCTGCCTGGTGGTTCCTGTACTGTGATGAAGGCCCATTGGTTTCCTTCTACCAGCTGGTTAGTATTTAACACTATCGTTTGTGTAGTTTTCCTACAAACAATGCATCTGTGGTGCCCTATCACACAGTGGACTCCATTCAGCTGCTGGAACTGTTCATCATCCCAACTGCAGTCGACCTCACTAACAAGGTCCCCACAGACTCCATCTGTGGACTATTTACCTGTACATTGCACAAAACTATATCTCCTGAAGTTTTTTGCACATTACTCAACATCTTTGCCCACCCTGCACTATAAAGCCTTCTTTTCTTATTAGTAAAACAATTATATTGTACATATTTGTTTATTTATGTTACCGTTACGTTCACATTTACTGTTTATTTTCTTTTAATATGTATGTGTTTATGTATGCACCAGTGTTACTTACTTGGCAATAAATACTTTGCTGATTCTGATCTAAAACTACAAGACCTCTTTACAAATACACTTCATCTCAGCTTCTCAGAGACCGTTCCAGACTTTAGTAAGATTTGATGTCTCTATCTTCTCTGTCAGTCACACTTCATGCAGTGCAGCGAGGACAATGAGGACTTTGCTGGCATTCACTGCGAGGTGTTTGAGGCTTCTCCCCCAATGACCATGGCTCTGTCTGTGCTGGTCACCATTGAGATGTGCAACGCTCTGAACAGGTCTGGCTACACTATCAACTCATACCTCCAACTGTTAATGAACAATATAGGATATTCTACCAATTTTATATAATGTTATATCCCTGTACTTTCACTTATAATGGAGTATAATGAAGTTAAAATTAGCTCCCCATCGAACAACAGCAAAATGCTTCTTTCACCTTAACGGAGAAGTAATAGTAATCCATGATATGACTTTTATTAACATTACACTTATGGGGCCGTTTTTCTGTATTGAATGAGTACTTTTAAAACGTTTCTCAGATCTATAAAACAAAGGCTATCCGGATCATATGCATGCATGTAAAATATTAGGAGTAAGCTATGCTATTGCAACTGTGATTATGATAGGAACCCAAAACACAACATAATGAAGACACATTGCTTCAATATTCACCATATAAATGTGTCAGAGCTCACATGCTTAATCATTACATACATTTATTTTCTTACATTCATGTCAACACATAGACAATCTTTTATATGCCCTCACACATTTTCAGTCTGCATTAACGTACCCCTCCGCCTTCCCATCCAACCCCCCCTCCCAGCTTGTCTGAGAACCAGTCCCTGGTGCGCATGCCCCCCTGGAGCAACCTCTGGCTGGTGGGCGCCATGACCCTCTCCATGTCCCTTCACTTCATGATCATCTACGTCGACCCCCTGCCTGTGAGTCTGGCCTCCTGCAACAAACACCCATCTCCCTGTACTCCTCCCTGACACACACTGCCTCTCCAACTTCCATGTTCTCACTGCTTAAATACTTAGATGACGCAGTGCTCAGCTACAGATTCTTCTTCTTTTGATGCTTCAAATAAGGGTTTTCATAGTCATATGAGCACTAACGTTAACAGTATCTGTATAATTAATATATAGGAAGTTTCTTAATGGAAGCATTTAGTTTGGCAGCTTTAACACGATGTTGCGCTCGTCCACAGATGATCTTCAAGCTCACTCACTTGAACCTAGAGCAGTGGATGATGGTCCTGAAGCTCTCCTTCCCAGTCATCCTCATTGATGAGTTTCTCAAGTTTGTGGCTCGCACATATCCGGAGGGTAAGCTAATATGTTTCCTTTATTCTTTATCTGTATGAGGTTTAGAGTGAAAAATAAATAAATGTAAATTCACATTTCTGGAACAGATGTTGCCTAGCCAGTCTGTATTAATTACATATACTGTACCAAAAAAAACGTCATTGTATATTTACAGGTGAGGTTTATGATCCAGGGTGCAATCTGCGCACCATGTATAGAAGGGGATTTGGAAATGATCAACACACTTAAAACATACATGTGTATACATTTAGAGAGCACACGTCATCATCCTCCTTTAGCTTAATTTATAAGGAATATATGATTGATTAATGGAATGTTATGGAATAATTTACTTCCCAATGAAACGTCTTTTAATTTATTTAAACTGTTATTTCAACGTCTCCTCCCTTTTTTCTTATTCCTGACACAGTTTTAATGATCTCCCACCCTCTGTCCTCTGTTATCTGATGACATGTATCTAACTTTCCTCTCCTTGGATGCTCTTTTTCACCATTCCTTCTCTGCCAATCCAGTCTAAACCTGTTTCCCCCTTCTCCATACCCTTGTAACAAACCAAGGTATTCCCATGACTCATGCTAAAGGTTTAAGCGCTCTGCATTGTGCACATTTGTTTTGTTGAGCTTGTCTCTGTCTTGCCAATCTTTCTGGACTAATGCATTTGGATCCTGAGTGTAGCTGGGATCAGCTCGGCTGGCTGTGTATAGATCTGCCATGAACTGCCTGTAGAAATTTAATAATTGGTCTCAGCATTATACATGGTATATGCGTAGTTTGTGTTTATTATTGGAAGCTTAAAAATGTTACTTTAGCTTATTTCTTACAGTAGGTTCAGGTTGTAGATCCTCTGAAGTAGAAATAGTAACATTGACTGCATTTAATATGATCAAACTAACATTGTGCATTTTGCTATAAAGGGAAATATGCTACAGTAGTTCACTTTCTTGCCTAGAGAATACATCCATGCTGGACACAGGTGGATGAATGGGTTAATGTATGTATTGGATGTATTAATTTGTACAAAATAATCGAGATGTAAAAGGTGTTGCATCATAGTATTTATTGTCTCTAAAGGACCTTCAGGAAGTTACTGATCCCAACCAAAAAAATTGTCCCACACATAATCCCCCTTAAAAAAAATGTCACTTCCACATTTATTTACAAATTAAACAAACGCTGTTAACTAGTGAGTTTTAGAGGTCCTTTGAAAGAGACAGGCTAGCTGTTTGTTTGTGCTAAGCTAAGCTAGCCAGATGCTGGCTGTAGCCTCATAAGAGCGGTTTTATATTATGGCCGTATTAAACTTCTCATCTAGGCAACAACTCAACCTCAGCACAACTGACTTGCTTGTGTTTTCCTCTGCAGGGAAAGTCTAGAGGCAAAGTGCGACAGAGCGGCTGAAGCAGAGAAAGAAAGCTGAGACACAGAGGATGGAGAGAAAAGGCTGAGCTCCCACTGAAAGAGAGCCTGCCAACAGTCACCCGATGTGATCAAAACATCTAGTGGCATGAATACAAAATAAAACGCATAAGCCATCTGAAAATACACCAGAGGAAAGCTGCAAAATATTTTTTTTCTGTGTATGTACTGAAGTTAATATATAGGTGAGTTATTAAAATTATTCTGTGTTGATTCTATTCTTAAAGAATAAAGATATGTATTAAAGAAAATGTGTTGTTTCCAGTTTAGTTTTTTTTGTCTACAATGCTGTTAATAGATGTTTTGCACTATTTTCCTGACAGTCCTGTCAGTTCTGTTATGCAACAAAGCACAACAGGAATAATAATGTGGTGATTAACAACAAGTAAACCTGGTGTGACTGAAAACCCAAGGTCCATCGGGTTTGCAGTGACCATTTTACCTGAGGATGACTACTGCCAGCCAAAGAGGAGAAGAATTCTATACCAAAGCACCTTTTGCTTAAGAAAAATACTGTTCCTGGGGCGACCTGTAGCTCACCCAGTAAGAGCGTTCGCCCCATGTTGGCTGAGTCCTGCAGCGGGGCGGTTCTAATCCGACCTGCTGCCCTTTGCTACATGTCATCCCCCATCTCTCTCTCCCCCTTTCCTGCCTATCAACTCTCACTATAATAAGGGAAAAGCCCCGAAAAAATAATCTTAAAAAGAAAAAAAGAAAAAAAAAAAGAAAAATGCTGTTCCAAGAGTAGAGAGCTACACACAGGGGAGGAGAGCTAATGCTATTAGCTAAAGTTACTGTCCTGACCTAGCATCAGTACTCATACAAGAAAGCATGGCAGGATAACAGCAACTTCTCCATCTCTCCGTGATGTAGTCAGACACTTACAATAACAATCTGAGCCTGTGAGTCAGTGGCAAAAACAAGCACTTTTAGTGGACATAAATTGTTCACATTAGTCACTTCCATGAGAAAAGAGAAGAAATCCATGGGAAAATAGGGTCCAGGTGGAAAAACACTGAAATTCTGCTTTAACATAAAAACAAACACATTTATGAATGTAGTTCGAATTCTGACAGTTGTTGCGCAAGTGACTACAAATGGCTACAGCTATTATTACAATTAAGTGACAATAAATATTTACTGAATTTTATACTAATACTTTAAAACTAAATTTTCTATCATCTGCATAAAGTCAACCCTTTACATTATTTAGGGGTTTTCTACCTTCCATGGCCTGCGACTCCATATTTCAGGTTGGTTAAAGTCAAATTTGCAACGACGGTATTAAAATTTCAAGATCATGCATGTTTTTTCCCCAAATAAATGTTAAATTATCAAATTATACAGTATAATAAATCCTATTAAATTATATAGTGTAAAGAAATATATTATGCATATTAGTCTTTTCACCCCTTTTACATATTAAGCGAAGTCCAGGGTTGAGAAACTTTAAAAAAAATATTTGACTATGAACTTAACAGATTGAAGAAAAGACTGTTAGCTTCTGGAATAGTTAACAATGCTAAGCTAAATTAATGTGTATATAATACAAATCACATCTCAAATGCAGTTAATTTAGGAGAGTTTCTACTTTGTATCACTATTATTCATTTTTGCATTGTGATCCGTTGAAGATCTAAAACAATGATTGCATAGTTTGCATATCAAGTGCAAAATCAAGTGTTTGTTGGACTGTTGAGTGTTTTGCTGGAGTCATGTCAGTTTTAACAGAATACATTTACATGTGTATTAGTACAGGAATAAATGAGTTACTTACTAGATGTAAGAAAAAGGGAATGTGAACTCTTTTTTTTTTTTTTTTATACAGTATCCCCAAAGCATTATTGGTTCATCAAAAATCACTTTGGTCGCTAAGCAGCAGTTTCGGTCATTGACACCAAACCATCGCCTTTGATCCAAACACAAAAACGATGTCTCTTTAGGAATATCCATCAAATGTTAGAAGTGCTAGCAGCACCAGCTGTGATAATCCCAGTGGTCATGACAGTATTTGGTGTGGCGATGGTTAGTTGGTCCTTATTGGTCACTGTTGAGGTCTTTTGTCTTGGCCTGTGCTCTTTGGTTCCGATGGGACTCCAAAACTCACGAGGCGTCTGCAGGCGAGGAACTAGCTTCACTGACTCCCTCCTCCAGGATTTCCCTGACTTGTTCAAGACTCTCGGCCTGCCGTATTACCTCCAGCTTCACCTGAAGGGGGACACAGGGGTCACTGAAACGGTCATTTGTCATTGATACATATGGAACTGATTTGTTCAAGTGCAAGAAAAAGTTTTACCAATTTCTTTCACTCTGGATTTTTTTAACCATCACTGCTCCAATCAAGTTAACTGCTATAACTGTCCATTGCTTCTTACCTGCAGCGACTGGGAGAGCTGGACAAAGTCTCTCTGGACAGTCTGGCTGGTGTCGACCTGGGAGCGCAGACTGATCACTTGGCTACGCAGCTCCAGACACTTTTGATGCAGGGCCGCCTGACGGCCACAGAGAAAACAGTCAATGTAAGTGTCGGATTTGAAAATGTATTACTCTGGCAACTCCTAGTGGTATTACTAACAAAAGTTACACTCAAGCAACTGAAAACAATATTTTTTTGCTTATCGAGGAAGTAAAATATGAGGTGTACATGTGCATTTCTTAATTCCTTTCCCTTAGCTGAGGACAATAATGATGGAGTCATTAAGTTGCAATCCGTTGAAGAAGTCCACAAGAAAGTGTTTGAAATGGGAAATATGATTAATAATGCTTAATAACATTTTTTAAATAAATTAGGATTAGCATTTCTAAGAATGAGAGCAACACACTTCAAACATGATTCATCACCAGCACTACAGACTTCACAGAAACAGCGGTTAACTGTGCAAGCATCTGCAGTAACAATACGTTTAGTGCTAAAAGCAGGTTGGAGTTACTTTATCACTACTGAGGGTCTTGTTGGTGCTCTGCATATGAGACAGTGCCACCCGCAGGGCTTCCAGTTCGGTGCGACAGGCCAGCAGTTCAGCCTGCAACTGGTCCTTCTGAGCCTGGATCCTCTCCGTCTCTGTCTTCAGACTGGAGAGCTGCACTGCACACACAAACAAGGCTGATTACAATCAAGGGAAAATTCCAGTTTAGTACAAGTTGGCTCTCATTTTCTTAAGTTTGACCATCCTTTCTATTGGTTATGAGAACACTGTACTCACCAAGGTTAAAGGTGAAATTAATCTGTATGAAATGTAACCCCACACCAATCACAAGACCAAATCATTGGCTTACCAGACTAATAATAAAGCATGAGTTGTTCACTCACCTTCTAAAACATCTGATGACAGTAGTTGAGAGCAGCCAGGAAGAAAAGGGAGAAAGGAAGAATAAAACATGGTTCAGTGCCAAGACAGTCAGTGTTGCAAACCTCCCCTAAGTATTAATAATATAATCCACAGACCGTTCTCTTCTGTCCGGGTGTCCAGCTGCTCCCTCAGGTTGACAATCTCAATGCGAAGACGCTCCTCACAGTGCGCCCCCTGTAGGTTAGGGGTCAACAGTCAACACACAGAGACACACACACACACACACTGACACCACAAGCAGGAGATACACATGCAGTAACTGCCTGCTGCTGCAAAGCTGTGGAGCAATAAGGCTAAACCCTTACCATTTGCACAAACACTATCTGTTCACCTGTACTGCAAGACTTTTCAAATTATGGAATTTAAAGATTTGAAACTACCAACAACCAACTACTTCCAGAGCCAGCCAGGGCATTGACAATTTGGTTATAAAATTAAAAGTTGACAAAAACACATTCTTACTGTAAATTAAGTAAATATGTGAGCCGCTTTAACTTTTTAAGGTCATCCCAACAACTAAAATGAAGAAAAGCAGCAGGGAAGTCACATAAACAAACTTCAAAACAGGTTTCTGTTCCCTTTACAATGCTATGCAAAACTATCAATGTCATTCTCATTAACTCACTGGATGTGAATAATGTCAAATACATTATTTTTAAGTTAGTTTTCCTTGCTGCAGCACTCGTGAAGCAAATATACTGTAAATGAAAAACCTTGAACAGTAATCGTACCTGCAGTGTTGCTGGAAATGATGAGCTGGACTCTGGTTCCTCATCATCAACCTCCTCTCCTTTCAGTCTGGACAGCTCACTGCACACCTTCCTCTGGGAAAAGGATAACTCTGCCTGGACACACAAATGCAGATTTTAACACATACGCCTAGTGAATATGCAATGCACTTGGGTTACATGTTAATGGCAAAAATACCATTTAAGAGCCACCCCTTCTTTTCTGGCATTTTTCCATTTTAAATCAAGACAGTTAAAATAAAACTAACCATGAACGAAATTTGAAAGTTCAATGTTTTTGGAAACAAAAATTTTATTGCAGAGTTAAAGTAAAAAATATCAACATCACTCTTATGTCTGTACGGTAAACATGTAGCTGGAGCCAGCAGCTGGTTAGCTTAGCTTAACATAAACACCGGGAAAAGGGGTGAAACTGCTAGCCTGGCTGCCTCCAAAAGGTAAGTACTTAGTTCTAAAGCTCACTAATTAATTAAGTTGTATCTCTTTTTTATCCCACTCTTTATGCTAAACCAAGCTAACTACAGTAGCTGTGGCTTCACAGTACTGTACAGGCATGTATGCGGTATTGATTTTAAATCTGGCCAGGAAAGCAAATAACTGTATTTCCCAAAATGTTGAATTCTTCCATTAAGGGCCATCTTTGACACAGTAGGACCGACATCATATCACTCACCAGCCGACTCTGGACGGCATTCTGTGATTGGCTAAAAGATTTCTGCAAGTCCTGCAGGAGGGCCTCTGAAGTGTGCACCTGACACTGGAGCATTGATACCTGAACACACACACACACACACACACACACACACACACACACACACACACACACACACACACACACACACACACACACACACACACACACACACACACACACACACACACACACACACACACACACACACACACACACACACACACACACACACACACACAAAAAAAATGAATATGTGTTTAAGACTGCACACATCATATCCAGTGTGCGACTGGCTCACTCTCTATATACTCATTGCTGTATAGCCACACTCTGAGCAGTGCTGCTCACCTGTTTGTGTGTGTGGTTGGTCTGTGTGTCCAGTTCTCTCTCCAGCTCCTCCTTCTCAGCCTGCAGCCGACTCACCTCCCCTCGCAGCTCTGACACCTGCCCAACACACCACACATTCATTACACCGCAAAGTCATTTATCTACGGGAAGCTTTGGGTCAGATTCAAAACTTGCCGCAATTAATTCAAATTGCACAGATTGTAAGGATGTTTTTTTATATTGCTATACAACGGCCTGAATGTTCTTCTTTTCTAAAAAGTGAAAAAACCTGACCTTTGATATCATAGTTTTAAATTGGTACCTGAGAATTGAGTGCATCCCAGTCGCCGTGCGTGACCAGCCGGTGTCCGGCCGGCGGCAGGTAGATGGCTTCAGGCACTAAAGTTCCTGTGGACACCAGAGAGTCGGTGTCTTCCTGAGCGTGGAGTTTTCTGGGTAGGGAGGGCGTGTCTAAGGAGAAGGAGGACAACGAGGCCGAGTCGCAGTGCCGCAGTGAAAAATACGCTTCCGTTGTAGGCGGTGTCCCTTCTCCCTCCGCCTCGAGCTCTGCTAATTGGTTGTGCCTCCTGTCCGTTGACCCCGTGGCTTCGGCCTCGGTCAGGCTGTTGGTGATCGACGTTGGGGGTTCATTGCTGGCGACTTCTGCATCCATCCTGCCTTTCCTTCCACTGATCTGATGGGTCGAGAAAAACAAATGCTGGGATTAAGTCCAGAACATTTGGAAAAAAAAAATGTTTTTTTTGGGGGGGGGGGGGGGGGGGGGCGCCACAAAATTAAACACAGACCATGTTATGCCCACTTGCTCTTCTCCACTCCACAGGCTGAGACTGAAGGACAGATATCCTGGCCTCATACTGTGCTGCTGTCTCTGTAAACACAACAGAATCATAAAATAATGATTTAATCCTCCAGTCTGATGAACGATATCCTGTTTGCCTCAATAGTTCCCAAATACAGCTTAAAATACTTGCACTTGAGATTACATTCAGTTTTATTGGCAAGACTTTAAAGTTGAACTGTTATTGTTTTAAAAAGGAGCATAACTTACCCTAGATGTACAGTCCCTAACCTTTTAGGTTATTGAATACGTGCCAACATTTTAGTTGGCTCATTCTGAGCTTTGTATTAAATGTTTGCTTAATACTATTGATTGAAAGTCAACAGGTTAATTTATATTTTTTAGTCATTTGGCCTCAATTAGAAACACAATCAGGAAGCAAAAATGAAAACCAAAAAACATTGAGCCGTTTAGTTCCCTTACAAAAATAGTACCAGTATTTTTAGAAACAATCTACAGGTTTTTATCATGAATCATGAAAACATATCAAATGGAGATCCAAATTATTTAGGCTCCGATTTATTTCTCCTTACAAAAGTACCACACAAAAAATACTTTATTAGACCATGTGCACACAAACACACCCTGCTTATTACACACATGTACACATGAGGGCACAGCCAAACACACACTGACCTCTGAGAGCCTCCTGCAGGGACTGGATCTCTTGATCACATTGTTTTTGCAGCTCTGTCAGTTCCTCCTGTTTGCTCAGCTCACAGATCGTCGCCACGCCCTGCCAGTGTTCGGCCTGAGCTCGGCACTCGTCTAACTGGGCCTGCAGGCTCGCCACTGAAAATGATTAACAGGGTTGCTGCGTTTTGCCTTCATTACGTTGTTTTGAGAGTGTTTGCATCAGTAGGGATGGAGAAATGCAAATATGGGAAATACAACCAAAAGGAATCTGCATTACCAGCAACTACATTACTATTAGATAAGAAGAGAGCTTTGCAGGGCGCAACTCTAAAATCTTTGCATAATTTAGTTTTGTAAAGCTATGACGCATGTTTATGTCATCCTTGTTAGGTAGCACATAGTAGATTGACAGAGCTGTCTGAAAGATGCATACACATCCTAATACATTAAATATATAGATAATCCAGTCATGTAATAGTGTGTGTGAGTATGTGTATTTTGAATGACCCCACCTAACAACATCCTTTATTGTTTGAGTATAAGCCAGGGAACATATGACCAATTGATTACATTGTTTAATAACTAAAGGCAAAGTCCTATGGACTCTACTGCTGTAAGTGTAAAAATAGTAATTATAATTACAAATATTTATATACTTTGTCTTTTCTTCTGATCTTTGCCACAAACCAGGCTCACACATTTGATGAAGACAAAATACTTAAATAACCATAAAGCATCGTCATGGCACTCAATAAGAAGTCAATATGTATCTTTCTTTGACTATTGTTGCTGAAGCAGAGCTGAGGGTCAAGTCATCTTAAGTTGGACAACTTTACAGCAACACTTGTTGCTTTGGTAAACATGTAGCAAGGCAAGGGACCTAAAGTTGCTGACGTTAACGTTACACTGCTACTACCGCAACAGGATTTTGTCTCGAAAAGCAGTTTGGATTCAAGTAAGCTAAAGTATTAACGTTAGCTAGATGCTAGCAGCGCCCGTTCATTTCTATGGTTAGCAGCGATGCTAATAGGCCGTGTACCGGTTAACTGACCAGAGCTGCTTCACAATCAACAGGTTTCACTGGCAGTGAAGACAGGCAACGCGTTAACGTCAATGTTTACTTAAATTCAAACTGTAAAGAGGTCAGTACTATCACCTAACAACCAACCTCGTTAGAAGTAAAGCAGATTAAAGTTTAATGTTGCTGTTTGTATAAACGTTACCTGTGTCTTCAGTCGTGGAGCTCATCTTTTCGTCAGATAGAGTTCACCTGACGACTATCAGCTAAAAGTCCGACAAACCTGTCGGAGTCATTCTGTACAAGCACCCGAGCTTTGCTGTGAAAATTATCGACGCAGTGTCAACTTCAGGAAACAACTTTCCCCGGTCTAAGCCTACGGAAATCACGTCAACATCCTTCCTGTTCAAAAGCCTTTCCCTGTTTGCGTTTGACTTTTAGTTTAACTTTTTTTTTTATGTTGAATAAATACCAAGAAAATTGGCCACACGTTTGCTTTTTGTAACTGCCACACCCTGAACATTAAAGTGCTCATATTATGCTCATTTCCAGGTTCATAATTGTATTTAGAGGTTATATCAGAATAGGTTTACATGGTTTAATTTTCAAATAACACCATATTTTTGTTGTACTGCACATTGCTGCAACTCCTCTTTTCACCCTGTGTGAGCTCTCTGTTTTAGTTACAGAGTAAGGTATCTCACTTCTTTTCCATCTTTGTTGGGAGTTGCACATGCGCAGTAGCTAGGTGTATGTATATATATATATAATTATATTATATTATATGCTACCCAGTCAGAAGCAGAGTATGAGGGCGTGCCATGCTAGCAGCTAGGCGAGCATTATAACATGTGTTACAAAGTGACGCACGTTTGTCACGGAAGTAAATGCTGGACTACAATAGAGCTGTTTGGAGCAGTTTGTGAACAGTGTTTCCCCCCTAAATAAGGATACCCTCTAGTGGAGGAATACTTATACTGGGGAAGATCAGCTGTTAATTTGAATAAGTCCTGAGTCACCTAAACACATCTTGACATTAGAAGTTATTTTATATTTTGTTACCACATTAATTCCGAATGGTATGTTACGACTGCTCTCAACACTGATAAAATTACCCTTTGAATGTTACCTGAAGTCTGAAAATCCTTTCAAAATAAAGAGGGAATGTATCATAGACAGTTAAAGAAATGGACAAAGCGGAGACCAGTGAAGTCTATTAGAAGCACTTTTCCGGTGAGGGCTGAGCGTTGCTTTGCAGCCTCAAACTGAGCTTGACGATGTAGATGTGACATGAGCAACCTGTTTGAAAGTTTAAGTCTTCTGGTAGCTATGCCAAGAGAAATCTGAATCATTCAATGTTGCAGAGACGGAGAGCAAGGAGCTGTCCATGAGCGTAGGAGCAGATGCAACTTTTGGTAAGTATTCTGATTAATTATTTTGTCATTTTGACTGTATGCCTCCTCGTCCCCCCAATTGCCTGCAAGCTTCTCCTGACTATACGATAATGTATCTATTGTGCGACAGAAAATCACGTGGTTATGACACAATCGTTAGTCAATGGAATGCTAGCAGCAGGTGATGGCTTGTTAGCCTATGAACCTCCCCATAGGAGGTAAGCTTTTCGGATGCTCGCTTACCCCCTTGGAATGTATTGATAAAAGAAAATACGGCAAATCACATCTTTCTTTTTTTAGAGTTACCTTTATTTTATTTATTCCCTCTTCTGAGTTTTCTCTAAAAGTGAAAAGGTCAGTGTGAAGGCAGGGTACTCTGTCCTTTAACATCTTGAGATTTGGGACTTGATAATCTTGCGGTTAATCACACCTCTTCTGAGCAACACTATTAAGTAATTCATAAACTTAATGTTTTACATGACAAGTCAAATAATTCATAAAGGTGTTGAAAAACAAGCTCAATATTAACCTTGAAAGTGGGAAACTATTTTATTGGCAGCAGTCTTTTTGCACCTGCTTCCTTTGCTTGACAAAGGCATGACTACACAAGGTTTATAGTTTCCTGCGTTTGCTTTTCAATGAAAGAACTACAGAAGATATGCAATAACCGTTATAACTATTAAGCTGTGGTTACTGCAGAATCATCACATCTGCATGCTGTGGGTCTATTCATAGAATTGATCTGGCTTGATTATCTAACCCCGACTCTTACATTCCTCTCTTCGATTTTCATTGCTTCATCTAGAAATCTGATATCTAGGGTGGGATGCATCCTGCCTCTGCTTTATCCATCTGCAGTCAGTGTGTGGCAAGAAAAAAATAACTGAAGCAGAGAATGCAAGTGGAGAAGAAAAATTGGCATACATGTGTGCAAGAACCTTTTACATGTTATGTGTATATCTTGACCTCCAACGGATGGAAATCAAGATATAAAAGTATATTCTAAAATGTGGCACTCTTCCTTTCATCAAGACACCAGTTCACAATGCGCAGACATTTGCTTTAGAGACTGTATTAAAGATCTTCAGGCCTGTGCCTGACAAATGTTAATCCAACCCAGGACTCAAGGAATTTAGAAGTACAAAACAAATTACAAAATGCACAAGATTTGTTCAATTTCTTGAAAAATCTCAACCTCTGAACTCAAACTTAAGAAAGAGCCTCATCACCGCCTATATTGCACATTGTTATTTTTATTTAAGTAATTTGTAATTAAGACATGGTCACAATGTAGAACAGGAAAATACAAAAATTTGATTTTGTCACTAGTAAAAATGGTAAAATATTTGATTGCTGGATATTTACTTCAATAACAAGAGTTGTGCAGATAATTGAATACGGTACATATTAGCTAACAGACATTCACGATGTGAAGTGGATTAATGCCAAAAGAGTAACTTCATGACACCAAGCGGCCAAAGTCCTGTATAAAATGCTGGTGAAAGTTATTATACAAAGCAACTCATGTATACCAGTGCTATATGCCATTTAACCAAAATACAATTTCTCTGATAAAGGAATATTATAAATAGTTTGCAAATATCTTAAAGTGGTAGAAGCCTGAATTCCTTTGACTGGAGCAGAGGCACAAAATACATGTATATAAATGCTCACAACAAATATGTGATCAGTAACGGCTCATTTTTAAACACCAATTATCTGCAGGTAGTGTGGTTTTACTGGCTTTACGGTATCCAAAGCACCAGATCTTGGATGGGTTTCTACGTGTGTACCATGTGCTTATAATTGACGTCCGCACACGTCAACATTATTAAGTGGTAAGAGTGACATGACGGCTGGTGTGAAACCTTGGCAAAGCTTTTATTTCATTCGGTCCAGTGTCGTCAGTGCGAGGATGCTGAATCATTGTGTACATCTGTCTCTTTACAAGTCCATGTCCTGATCGCTGACACTCTGGCGAAGGTATTCTTCATACAGCTTTTTCTACAGGGAAAGAAAAGACAGTTAAACACTCCTTTACTGCCTTTCTATTGCCAGTATCATTTCAGAGTTACACACACACACACACACACACACACACACACACACACAAAATACCTTTTTGGTCTTGACCACCTCCTGAACGTACTCCAGCTTCTCCTGCAGTTGCCTTTTCTGTTTGCCTGACAGAGTTGGTTGAGTCCTGCAAAGGATTAAAGGGAATTGGGTAAATTAGGATTTTTTTTTTTTTTTTTTACATAAAATAAATATTATTACAATAAATGAAAATGGTGACTTTACAGTAACAGTATAGCAGCAGATTCAGCATCATCAGACTGACTACCGTGATGTATCGGGGATATTATTCTCCTACCTGAAGGAGAAGCGTGCGATGATGAGTAGGAGGAAGGAGAGAAGGACCATTCCGCCACAGCCGTAAAGCTGCTGCTCCACAGAGAGGGACTCAAACATGTTCACTGCGGGAGTCTGTAGATTACAAGAGCAGCTAAAATCCAACTTGACAGCTTTACATGTGGACAACAACTACAACACAACAGCACAATGGTGCACTGGCTTGAACGCTCACCAGGTAGAGTGAGAGTGTCTCCGTGCCATCGCGGCCCAGAGCCACCTCCACCATCTCCTTGGACAAAACGGCCAGCACCAGTAGCGCCATGAGAGCCAGCGGGACGCTGAAGCCCAGCAGAGTCAGCAAGCAGCTCTTACAGCGCGCCCGTCGGTTCCTAACACTGGTCTCCCTGTGAGAGCGGAGGGTCAGGGTTATACTCCCAAGGGAATATCAGACAGTCTCCCGCCCCCTCACAATTTCCAGTTAACAAACTCATGGTATGTAAGTTAGGACCGTGGTACCCCAGGTCTCATTCATAACCTGTCTCAGGCAGAGCAGTAGTCTGTCTCCATAGAAGACGGGAGACAGAACAGCTGTCTGTATGATAAGTGCTGCCTCAAGCGCTCCCATCCTGCAAAGGTAACGCCTCCAGCATGAGTTTAAATACACCTTCAGGAAGACAGGAAGGCAAGCTGGGATGGCACCCACACTGTACTGTGTAATCCTAAATTGTCCTCAATTGAGATTTCAATAAATTCTTTTGTGTAAGTTATCAATGTCTCCCGAACATTCTTCACTTACATGAATATAATTTGTGCTGCTCCTGAGTTTTTCCTTAACACCACTTATCTGGAACATCTGCACAGGACAAGGCTTACAGTCGGTATAAATAGGAGTCAATGAAACAAACTAGAGCTCGACCGATATATCGGCGGGCCGATATTAGGCATTTTCCAAACCATCGGCATTTATAATGGCCGATAAATCATATTTAAAAAAATAAATCAAAAGGGACGAAACCCCCTTCTACAACGTCCCTGTTGGCAACACTCGTGTTTAACCTTTTAAGTTTCATATCTTAAGTTTGTATTTTTATACATTTTATTTATCAGAACTTTAATATATTGTGATGTTCCTCTGTTCTGTTGTGACAATAAAAACACGTTTATTTTTAAACTGAATTATCATATTTTAGTGAGGACTCATATATAACTACAAATAACTAATGTTAGGGAAATTAGTTTGTTTTGTTACGCGTTTCTAGATTTTATTTTTTAATATATATCGGCCGATATATCGGATTTTTAAATCACCAAATATTTGTATCGATATCGGCCTTAAAAATCCTTTATCGGTCGGGCTCTAAATGAAACTGTAAAAATGCAAAGAAAGAAACCTCACCTACCTCCTGCACATTGCTCTAGAATCTAGTTAAATACTGCGTACTTCATTGTTTTACTACTGCATCAATAAAGCATGCCATTACCTGTCATTACTCAGCGTATCAGTGATGGCCTCGCTGATGAGCTCACAGTCCTTCTCCAGGGAGTTGAGTGTATTCTGGACTGTTTGGTTAATAGTTTTCTCGATGGCGCGACACACCTCCTCAATCTGGTTTACACAGCGACTTGGCTGAGACCAAGAACAACAAATTACAATGTGCACCCATCAGAGACTTTATATTTATATACTACATATTTTATATTTACAATCTTTATACTAATTGGAATGGAGGGAGCAGAGACATGAGCCTAGAAAGTGTAGAATCTCCTAGAGCTAAATGAAAGGGCAACCCTTACCTTATTTGGATTAGGAATGTAGATGGTGGGCATGTCAAAACCGCATTTGTTGAGTCCTGGTCGCTTGCAGAGCTCCTGGACAATCTGCATCATTACTCTCTGAGACAGCCAGCCACAAAAAAAAAAAAAAAAAGAAAGTCAGAGGGACAGATTACTCCTTTTGAAAATATATATATATATATATATATATATATATATATATATATATATATATATATATATACACAATATCTAGTCATTCTGTTTTAAAAAGTACTATATTTTATGAAAGAAAGTACTATATTTTATGAAAGTGAATGTCCATTTACTTGTGTGTTCTGTACTCGTACATACTTTAAAACCTGCACTGGTAAAGACACTTACCAGCAGCTCTAAACTACACACAAAAAATGTGGAAAATGCTGGGACTTGTTCCATTTTAGGTTTTCATTCCCCCTGGAGAGGCCTCAGTCCGATATCAGTGTATGTTTTCAAAATTGTTATAATAAACATGTGGAAAGTCCTTTTTCAACTTCTACAAAGCAGTTCATATTAGCAGGCTATGCATTTTTCTTCAAATTCCAAGCTTTTACAAGCTAAAATCAAGTGGTTGCTGTTCACACCTGTCTGTCCGACTCCCCCCCGGCCTCGTCAGCCTTGCTCAGGTAAAAACGCAGTCGATCCCCGTGTTTCTCATTCAGGTTCTCCACAATGTTCAGGGTGCGCTTGCACAGAGCCTGACCCATTGGGTCAAAGAAGACCAGAATCAGGTCACAGAGATCACCTGAGAGTGACAGTGGGAAGGATCATTATTTTCCACAACAGATTGAACCCCCTGTTACAAATCATCTGTTGCGTCAATATATTCTTATTTTAATAAAATTCATAGTAATGAAAGTATGAGCGAACATTAAGTACACATAACAGCATTATTCTTTAAGATCTTTTCTAGAATTTTTATAAGGTCTTCAATTGGTTTATTTGCCTCTCATTTAGACAGACGTTTGCATCATGTCACAGTTTCATCATAACTCAAAGTTCAACGTTCAAAAATCTAAGTTAGCACACAAAGGAAGTGGTAAAAGACTGTTAACCTCGAAAAAGCTCACTAATAACCAAGGCCTGGGGCTTTTTGAGGCCAGTATTTCACACTGACTGGAGGTAGTGTTAATTTTGTCACCTATTTTTAATTTAGTCTTAGGCCCCATCCAGACGAAGACGTTAGGATGAAAACGCATCCGTCTTCCCTGGATTCGGTTCAAGAAAATTCACGTCCACATGAATCCATATGTAAATGACTCAACACGGTACTTCATATGCCAGGCCTGTAGGCGGCGCTGTTATTGCTACAGAAATTAACGGAACGAAGAAGAAGAGCAGCCTTCAGTCACTTCCACAACATACCATAGTTCTCTTAATACAGCCATAGACTAGACTTTAATAACTTTCACCACTGCTCATTATATAAAGGCCACCGCTAGAAAACGTTACATTGTATAATGTGCTGTTGGATTGCTTTCTATTTTGCAATTCTGTCTGCTATCGGACATGATTGCAGCGCGCTAGCTAGCTACACATTTTTCTTGCGGTAGCCTTTCTACAATAAGCCGTGCTAAAAGTTACTATAATCCGTTCAAGAAGTTGATGAGCAGACAGATTAGCTAGCTAGTTGATAAGTTCTCTACTTCCACTTTATAAACAGCATTGCATCCCTGCTAGAGCAGTCAGCTGGGATGAAGGCAGTCAGCTGTGAGGCCGAGGTGTGTGGGGATGACATCATCGATACGCACTTATGCGGTTTCGCCATACACACGAACCCAAACGTGAGCCGTTTTCTTCTCTCTTTTTTTTTTATTCACCCTGGGACCAGATTTCAAAAAAGTGCGTTTACGGGCAGTGCGTTTACAGGATTCGTGTGGACAATCGGCCCAAACGATGCAAAAAAAAGGGCGTTTGCATCCAAACGCGTCTCCGTCTGGATGGGGCCTTAGTCTTGTGCCAAATGTCCTTGTTAGTTTTAGTCATATTTAGTCATTAACATATATCTTTTTTTGTCAGTCAAGTTTTAGTCAACTAAAAGTCTCATAATTTTAGTCTAGTTTTAGTCAAAAGAGAACTCAAGGTATCTTAGTCAAGTTTTAGTTGACTAAAAGTCTTGTCATTCTGACTTTTTGTCAATACCATTGTACGTAAAATGCGACCAAATATCGAGCTTCTTCCTTGTACCTAGCATGTCGTCAGCGCTCGTCGCTCTGGCAGAAATCTCTGGTGTTCGCTACCGTCTTTGGGTGTTGTGTTTTTGCTCTGTGTAGTTTCATGTTGCAGCCACAGGCTGGCAGCAACAGTCATAGGCTGGCAGCAACAGCACGAACTCATTCGGAGTATTTTGAAGGCGTAAAAGCTGAATATTCCATCTCATGATGAAAAAGTAGAGACGATTGTAGACGAAACCGAAGAGAAATTGTATCTTAGTTTTTCTTTTATGCAAAACATTTTAGTCTCATCTTTTTTCGTCAACAATAATGTGTGTTAATTTAGTCGCCGTTTTTGGACATTGGTGCAGTCTCATCATCGTCTCGTTTTAGTCATGGAAAAAAAAAGGTTGACGACGAACATATTTAGTCTCGTCTAACGAAATTAACACTAACTGGAGGAATCACAGAATCAACAAATGTTGCTCCACTTATCTCGTATTAATTTTACAACAACATTTAAAATAATGCCGTGTCACAACACCATCTTCAACAAAAGCTTTCAGGGACTCGTGATAACTAGAGTTCAACAGACAAGGTAAGTTAGTGGCAACTCACCCAGCCACATGATGACCTCGTCCACGTCAAAGGGATACTTCATATCACCATCCACCAACCCTGGCGAATCCACAAATGTCACCAGGCTGAACCGTTTCTGTCTTGACGTGCAGATCTCTGTGCTCAAGTACTCTGAAACACCTAGAAATCAATTCAAGAACATCGGAAAATGTGGGTGAAAAACTGGTAGGATAGCAGATGTTAATACTTTAACCAATAATGATACTTGATACTCATCCCTTAACAGAAAATAAGACATCATGCAGAAGCCACATAGCTGTTGCACTTGAATTAAGTTCTTACATTTGGCTTAAACACAATTGCAGCACAATAACCTGAATGCTTGTCTGAGTAACACCTCATAAACATCTGTTTATCTTCCACAAGACACACTGATGTGCTGACACACTGATTTTGTTGCTACATCCAAGTCATTGTCAAATGGACAAACAACAAAACAGCAAATCTCTCCAACAAAATGCTGGGAATGGATCAGTGTTTCGGCAGTCTGAGGGGAGACAAAGTTCATAATTTTGGTGAGTCTTTAGAATAGAACAGGGAAGGACTGTGATTTGAGCTGAAATCTCACCTTTGAATTCTTGCAGAGGCTTGAAGTGTGGATATAGATGAAGGGTGGCATTTCCCTAAAGTAAAACAGAACCAGATCAGTCGGTGATAGTTTGTGAACCAGGTATCAGGATCTCCAGAAGAACTGAAAACACTAGAGGAACTAATTCAAGTCAATGTAATAAGTCATTAACATGAGGAAGGACTTAAGTCATTAACATGAGGAAGGACTTAAACATCAATAACATTATCGTTTTTGTACTGTTGCACTTACTGTAAGAGATTCTCTCTTGCGCCCACTTGTAACAAAGTTAAAGCCTTGGGTCTCAATAGCCACTCCAGTGCGCTGAATGTGCTCTTCAACATACCTGACAAAAAACAAGTATAACAAAAAGGAATGGGTCACAAACAATTTAGTGATGCTTCAGTGAGACACTGTTGGAGGAGGAGAAATATGTGTTTCCAAGTCAGTTTGTCCACTGTCTAAACCAAATAAATTAAAACTATATTATTCAGCTAAATCAATAGACTGGTGCATGCTCTGTATTTGCTCAGACAAGGATCCGGTAAACTCTTAGCTGCACGCATGCATTATGGATTGCATTTATCACTTAAACGTTCCGATAAACTGCATACAAAACTGTGCCAAGGACGGATGTAACAGAATGCAACAGACACAAATTAAGATGGAAAGTCTTAGACAAGATTAGGTGTTCTAGGTAGACCTGTTATATCTTTCCAACGTGCAATTTTCTGTTGCGTGCACTTTATATTTCCTTGTTTCATTGTGTTGTATACAAGACATCACTTTGTCTGCTAAGCATTACGTATTTTGATCTTGGATGGGCAGATTTGTTCTCTGTGAAGAACATTAGGACATACTTTTGTAAAACATATTTACCAGTTGATGAAGGAGCTTTTTCCAGCAGAGTGGTTGCCCATCAGCATCACAGTAATCTTTTTTCTGGGCGGCAGCAACTTCACACTGACAGATTCAGCAACAGAGATCAACCCTGGACAAAACATGATGCAACTTTTTTGTAAAAAAAAAAAAAAAAAAAAAAAAAAAATCAAGGATGTTTCTATCAAGTTAAACTGGAGCCATCATGGCGCTGTGGTTGCACCTGCAGGACTCTCAGGTCAGACAGTCAAGAGCAAGACTACTACTTGAGCGAGTAGGAGCTGGAGAAAGGACACTCTGTAGGAGCAATTCTTATTCCAAATTTAATAAAAAGGCACATATGGCATCTAAAAGAAGTTTTCATTGTAACGTTACTTAATTCATTTTTTGGGGACCCAACTTTCCTGGCGACGCCGCTGGCTGGACTGTCCCTTTTAAACTGACACTAACTATATACCCAAACTCAGTGTACTATGAGCTAGCATACATTGCAAAAGCGTTGTGACTGTGTAGCTGACTCATAAACAATTAATTGGCAGCTGACAAGGACTAATACAACTAGGCTAGCATTAATGCTAGCTGCGCAACGTCAGCCAAATCACAAAATCCCAATAGCTAGCTATAGCTAGCGCCCTGTATCAGGAATAACGTCTCACTCACTCAGTTAGCTAGCAAACCCCCGGTCAGCAAACAGCTTGCTAGCTTATCTTTATTATCAATAGGTGAATGTTGGACCGATTTCCAGTGAGATTTTTAGTCCAGCAAAACCCGTCAGCCAACTCACCACTATCGGGATCCGTGTACAATTGATGACAATCCCGCAAGATGCGCTCATCGCAGGACACACCGCCGGTTATCGCGTCTGCGTTTGCAGCACTTCGGCTCTTGATTTTCCCAGACATTGTTAGATTGTGATGATGATGATACTCAACGACTCTCTGAACTAGCTATTAACAAAGCCGGCCGGTTTGCCTTATTTGAATCGCCCCGGTCCGCTGAAACACGGGGTTGGTTGAGACGTACGGCCACGTTGTCAGCTAGAGAGCGGCTTTTGTCGCCCAGGATTTTGGGTAATGTAGTTCATTTAATTAAAGAAGCGTCATACATGTAGTCATGTACTTAACCTGCCCTACAACAGCAACAATAAGTAGGGAAAACTATGAGTACATTTTAGACATGTTTTATATAAATGGACAGCTTCTAAAAACAAAAGGCAAAAGATTGATTGCTCCATAAGCGATATACTCTATTTTCTTGACTGCAATAGCTTAGACTTACATGAAGATAGAATTCAAAATTTGCCAAAAAATGTTGTGATACAATGCGGAAATTTACCACAATTATTTTTTCATGAGATAAAAGAAAGTAATTTATTTGTATTAACATTGGAGATTTGTTAAGCTAGAAGCGAAAAAACAGTAACATGTTGATGCACTGTGGGCTCAGGTGTTGACTACTCAAAAATCTGTCTGGGTCGTTTGTGGAGAACAGTCTACGCTGCAATGTAGCAATTTTGTGTCAATTGAGCAAAGACTGTGGGAGGCGTTAGGTTGAATTACTTTTACAGTTTTTTAAGAGTAACAGAGTGATGGATTTCATAACTCCTGCAATGAATATGAACATTTCTGCTCAGTTGGGCCATCATTTAGGCAAATGTTGCAAAGTGTTTTAAAAACTTTAGATGGTTGCAGTAGCGCCACCATCAAGACTGTTAACCCACAGAGCCAGTTAGGAAGTTTAGCACTGGACATATGTGCAGTTTGTTTTTGTTTTTTTCATGCATGGGAAGGCAGATTTTCTGGTTGGAAGATGAAGAATACTATCCTCAAATACAAAAGGGAATGACAGCAGAACTGGCAGGCCCCTAATAAGTTCTGACACCATGCAAATACATTGTATAATGTAATTGTCTCAACTTGAAAATACTATTTTGCACCTTTTTGCCTGTCTTACTGAGTTGTCCTTACATATAGCATATTTAACTGCAATAAGGTAGTATAGCTTGCTATTGTCTGAGTGAGGAGAGTAACTCTGCGGTTCAAGGCCACTCAAGAAAACATTACACTCAATTTAATAAATGATTGAGAGTGAACGCCTATAAGTAGCCTATATAGAGTGTTTGGGCCTGCATCCAGCTGGTGAAAAGAGCCGTTGCACAAAAATGGACAATGAACAAATAATAATGACAATTATTTTTCCATAGTTTTATTTGCCCATGACGTTTTCCTATTCACATTGGGAAAGAAAACACATCAGACACATCTTTAGATCAAACAAAAAAAAAATGCAAATGAAAAATGCATTTTATGGGTGTTGTAGCACTTCATAGTGCATAGGTTCTCAAGATTTGCATACACATTTGATTAGATTAGTGGTCCTGATGCCACCACATGCTGACACATAAAGACAGCTACACATACAGTACACAATGTATAATTATCACTTTTAAGACACACATTTACTTGAATAATGAATAACAAAAAAAGACAAGATCAGACATTTTGCTGTCAGACACTTTCAGTGCAAGTTTACTAAGTAGACAACCGTGGATAAATTTTTACATGCTAGCATATACAATCCAATCAGCAAAGCCTTGTGTATAACATAATAATGAAACCAATTAAAATGTATATCATTTCATCACTCACCCCACCATTTATACATTTTTGTCTAACCAAATGTCAAAATCACTTTAGGCAGAAAAAGATCTGGAATGGGAAATACTCTCCCTTCCTGCAAATGCTAATAGTGCTCCGGCTGTAAGTGCTTCAGTGAAGCTGGTAAGTGGCCTGAGTGTACTGAGTCTCTAACAGAGCTGAAAGTGCATCTGCATAGGTGTGAACATATTGATGATTATGCTTTTAGTGAAATTTGAACAGCAGAATCTCCCCACACACAGCTACTGGTATCGTACCTTAATACAATTGAACGCTGCAGCTTGCGCAGAGATGGGAACAAATAAAGGGGCTTATACTGTAGGATTTGTGGCACCTCCTAGAAATGTGTGGACCTAATTTAATAAAGTAATTGTGTAAGTGGTTCCCACATCCTTTTCCTACAAGTGGTTAGTTGGCGTCCTCACTAATTTCATACGGTTCATATCACATTTAAATAAATGTGTTAATTAAAGACAAACATGTTTGTTGCAAAGATGTGGTTGTCTGTTGTTGGCTGCCTTTTGATGATAGCAGTGTCCATGTGTTAGCGTTTGTATCATGAACGGATACACACCATTTAATGTTTAATTCTCCATCCCTGCTTCAGCGCAAAGTACGCCCAGCAGTGAGATGACACATACTGATGTGAGCGTTTTGGAAAAGGCAGGCTGTTGAGTGTGAAATGGCCTGTGCTTCCACCGTCTGTTACCACTTGAAAACATGTTTGTCACTATAGCTTTGGACTGTCTGTGCTCAGCTTCAGTGCACTGCTGGGCTATGTGGGGAGCTCCAGCACATCTTTATATTCTTTTCACATCCAAAGATCAAAGTCAGTCGACACTTTTTAGTTTTGATTCCCCCCTTTATCACACTTAAATTAATGTAGTATGTGTTATGTTCAGCAACTCATTGTGTGTTGTTCTTACATGATCACGCTCGGTTCCAGCGTTAATGTTAATGTTGAATACATTTGCATAATCAGTGGCAATAGAAATAATGTGGTGTGTCAGCAGCATTTTGCATGTCTCATGTTGAGCTTCTTCCAAGCGGTGAGTTGAAATATTTTTTTAATGAAAATGTACATTTCCTCTCTTTTTTTCCCTCTTCTTTTCTGTGAAGTTGAACAGCAGCTCTAACATGGACCGAGCATGTCCTCTGAGCAGACCACAACAAAGCGTTCAATCTGCTAGTTTCATTCAATTCACACATTCTGCTATATTAATCCAAAAACACAGTCACAATGTTGCTGTACATTGTGACTGTATAATGGGCATATATATGGGGGCATATTAGGTTTTCAGTATTACAACCACAATAACTATGTTTAAATTAGTTGAGATTTACATAAGGTTAGGTGTCATGCATCCTTAGCACACAGAGAGCAACAAGGCTCTTAATGTTTCCTTCATCGTCATGTCCAAGTAGAGTCAGTTGCCCTTGCTTACCAGTGAGCTTTTCTCTCTTTGGAAACCAGCTCCAGGAAATGGGAATGACTCGCATAGAGCAGGTAGGACGAGTCAACGTCAACCCACTGGACTTGTCCTGCGTCATCGCCAGCTTGGAGTGGCAGCTCGCTCACACTGTTGCCTGCGGTAACCATAAAGATATGTCATTGCCCTACAGAAACCCAGTTTGTTGCACCCGGAGAGAAAAACGTCTCAAGAACTATAAGAAGTTTGTAAAAAATTGTTTGCAAATTTCTGGAGCGGTTGCAGCACAAATGTAATACCGGATTTCTAAAGTTTTTTTTAAAGTGACAATTGAAAAGGATAAACAAAGAACATTCTTCCTGCTTATTGATACCTGAGTCATCATGAAAGTTGACAGCCACCGTCTCCATCCAAGCATTGTCAGTGTTTCTAGGATCATCCACGTAGCCTTTATAGACCTAAATAAGGAAAAAAAGATATTCGAGTTTTCCTCATGGAAGCCTTTGTTGACTGGTTGTTGTTGTCTTGTCTTGTTGGCAGTAAACAAGTGAGTGCATGTCAATTCCGGACCTGAAACCCTGTCGATTTGAAGAGTTTATTGATGCGTTCACTGATTTTTGCTCTCTCTGATGGCGGAATGGCCAGCGTGTTCAATGCTTCTTCTGAGAACTCCCGCTGCAGCGTGAGAGAGACCTGCTCCCCTGGATCTACCATCCCCTACAAAACAAACACATGCACGCAAATAAATAAGTCCAAAGATCATGACATCTTACATACCCCAAAACCACTCAAACCCGTCCATGTCTTGGCTTGGATTTATTTTTGACGCCCCTGAGCATTCTTGAATAGCTGAGAGCATATCATGGTAGACACACCTATGTCAATAAAGCTTGAAAAAGAAATGTAGAAGCCACCAACCCCGGGAATGGCCCACTCCCCGCAGTCTTTCCTCTTGATGGACACAAACTGCAGGATAGGCAGCTTGGAGACTGAGTGAGATATCTTTTCTCCTTTGGCATCTACTTTCCATCTGCCAAACATTGACAACACATCAGGTGGTCAGACATTAATGAAACGCTGCAAAAAGTTTCCTTGTTCTTCAGTAGTTGAGCAACTCCATCTTTCTGACGTGACAGATAACTCTTCTGGTACGGTGATATCATGTTTTGGAAGAACTGTAAGTTACTCTCTGAGTTTTCCCCGTTTAAATCATTCTTTATGTAACTAAACTGAGTTAGGAATTATCGTTGTTATGGCAAGTATCTTCATTCATGTGTAAAGAAAAAGTTACCTGGTGACAATGGGATCTGCTGCGTGATTGGGTCCCCATCGTCCCAGCAAACCTCTACCAGTCACCCCTGTGCGTCCATGAGGATTTCTACACGAGTAAAAAGCAAATTTGCTAATACATTTATAAGCAGACAAGAATATTATACAAAACAGAAAACCTTTTAGTAAAGAGCACATAATGCATTGTAGACCTTCCAATTGAATATTTTAGCTCCTGCTATATGTGAAAGTAACATTAGGAAAGTGTTTGCCACCCAAAATAGATAAACTGGTATACAAAGTCTTGTTACTGTGACTTTCTTTTGGAGTCTGCTCTCTACCCGTCAAGGCTTGAAAACCACTGAATGTAGATGCGAACTGCTTGTTTTGAGCAAAACCAATCCAACTGAGAGTTTAAGAACAAATATTTCGTGGTATTCAATAACTTACAGTGGCTTTCCCTCTTCTATTTTGTAGCTGCCGTCAAAGCTTGTCCTATCCACAGCACCATCCACAGTGTTGAACTTTGGAGAGAAAGAGCTGTGAAACAAGCAAAGGTCATCATATATAAACTTCAGCTGACCTTTGAAAACAAAGAGCAAGTATAACAATCAGAATGTCTCACAGTAGCCAAGAAAATAACTACATCTATAATTCATTCAACATGCACTACAGGCCTAAGTTTATCTAAATTTATGAACTTTAAATAACATATGTGTTGCTCACCCAATATCAGGATCCGCCCATGCTGGCTTATTTACTACTGAAGGGTCGGTGTAGCTGACTGGATTATACTGCGGCCAGTTCTGACTCCAGTCCACCTTGTCATCAGGCACGAGGAAGCGCTGGATTTTGGACCCTGGGTACTCGAGGCATCTGGACTTAACGTGAGGCGCTGCTGAAGATGGCATTGTCTGGACACTAGTCGTGTAAAGGTTACAGAAACTGGTACTGATGGGTCTGATGGTTTGGCTGGTCTTGAAAGGGTGAGAAGATGAGCAGGAGATGGCAGACCTGCAGGGGAAGAAGTACGAGACATGGAAATCCGGTTAAGTCATGGATGTATTAAGAGGGTTAAGTAGGCTACGCTTCCCTTCGCTGCAGCAGCATGGGCACACCCCACTGCAATACACATCTTATGTCTAAAGTAATGGGTTAGTTTAGCTATAATTTGTTTTACATAACATTTCATATTAATATGGTATTAAATGGAGCTTGCACGTAAGCAACGTCAATAATATACATCGATATAAAAACAGTTAGCTATAATGGTTATATCTTCTGTAATATTCAATCATATCGCCTGGCAGTGACCGTTGCTTTTGATTAAACTTAATGCCGAAACTGTCCTAAAATGTAAAATAGTCACAGCTTCAAGTTAACTTTAAATCTTTATAAGTAACGTTACTGTCCATACCTAACTCCAGGGGTGCAAACGGTACATGGGAGTCCGAAAAGAGTAAGCGCTAGACGAATCCGGCCGATCCAGTCTCGCCGCAGGAGGAAATGCACCATTACCATCAATCAGTAACAACGCTAACTGTCACTGCGCGATGTGAGTCTCAACGCGATCTGAGTCGCGTCGAGTTGCGCATGCTCAGATTTAAACAATTTACGGCATAACGACAACAACAGAAGATGGGAACAGCAATAATCGAAGATATAGAAGGTGGAAATCATTTCAAAAACGTTTAGTTATCCAATGCTATCTATGATTGTTTGATTGCTAACGTTAGCTCATAACACCATTCAAATAACAGCCGTTGTTGTGTCTGATTGCCAACTTGTAGCCAGCAGTGAACCAACTTGGTCATTTAGCTCCATTTTCACTGACTTTTTTTTATTTTTTATTAACTGACATGAGGGATCATGCCGTGAACATGTGATGTGTTACGCTAAATAATACATTACTGCCATTTCCATCTTCCATATCTTCGATTATTGCTGTTCCCATCTTCCGTTATTGTCGTTATGCCGTAAATTGTTTAAATCTGAGCATGCGCAACTCGACGCGACTCAGATCGCGTTGAGACTCACATCGCGCAGTGACACTAACAACCACAACATGCAGCGCCAAAGTAACCAGGAAGTGCACCGCCCGACGCGGTGACGTCTGCAAAGGGGTGTGGTTAGCAGTCGCACTCGTTTCCATGGTGATAAGAATCAAGTATTTTTTGGTGAATTTGTTTTGCAAATAATAAATAAATTGATTAAAACTGATATCATATACAGTATGTTACATGTATAACTTATTACAGACTATTATCGTCAAGAAATGCACTTCCACAAATACCTATCTCAATATCTATTATGCTGTAATGCTAATGACGCACAGGCCTTTTAGGTGAAAGTCCGCAATTATAATAACGGGTTTGTCATACATGAATATGTCTAAAATGTAAGGCTGCGCAATACATCAATTATCATTTACTGTCAACTATAATTGTTTCCTGTTTTTTTTATAATATTCGTGGAAACAGTTAAGTCCTTATACATGTAAACAAAAAGTCTAACATTACGTTAGTGGGTCGTATACAGGTGTGGATAACGACAAAAAAAATCGATAAAATTACTATTTGATCATAAAGTCTATTATTCTTGACTGTGGTCACAACCATAGATGCTCACAACAGGCAGCATGCAACATATTTCGGCACGCCCACTCGTGGCTGCTGTTGCATGTTTATTTAGCAGATTGCGCTTGTTTCGCTGTAACAATGGAGCGGAACAGGCGGCGCCTCTAGCCAACTGACGCGACTCCGCCCAAGCAAGTCACCCTAGTAAGCATATCTAACGCTCCTGTTTTACCGTAGTTTTGCACGCGCATTTACGCTCGGCGCTGAGACCAAATCCGTGCTCGCGCACGAAATCCATTTACACTCCAGAAGTAGAGAGGGCCCTGTTCCAATCGCTTTGCTCCGTAAATTGAACAATCCGTTCGGTTAAAGCCCCGCACACACGGTAAAAACGTACTGAAAGCGGCGGCGGTCCCTCGGCGAATCACACTGACAGAGCAGGAGCGGTTTGGAGAGGAAGAATGGCGGATTCGAGCAGCACCGCAGCGGTCGGGGCCGCAGGCTCCAACAGCGCTGCTGCTGCCGGGGCGGCTGGCACGGTGGCGCAGGATGGAGCGCCCGCAGCTGCGGGACCCAAGGCCGAGTCTGTTAAGGGCCAGATTTTTGATGTGGGCCCCCGCTACACGAACCTGTCCTACATCGGGGAGGGGGCGTACGGAATGGTTTGGTAAGTTGCGCTTGTCGTCTCTGTTGGGCTACCGTAGTGTTTAAATCAAAAGTGCTAACGTTAGCTAACATAAGCTGTTTGTTAGCAAATACTGTTAGCCAGCTAACTCTAGCTATTGTATACAACAAGCGGTGTCCATTAATTGAGAGTGCGGTGTCGATGTATGTGTTTTAAAACTGCTTCCCAACATTCAGATATTGTAACCTGAAGGCAGCCCATGTTATGTTTAGCAGGTTAGCTGACGAGCTACAGGCGTGGCTATTACAGGAAACATAATTGGAGTGATTGCGCAGGACGTTTGCTATCAGGAGAAATCTTTTGCAGACTGCATTTGACCCCAAATTTGAGTTGGTTATCGCTAAAGTCGTTTTATACGTCCCGCAGTATTAGTCTCACAACCGCATTTATCTCTAATTGAATTCTGATTGATAAACATTCAGCCTGCAGCAAAGCTGCTGCAGAGGATGCAAGTGGGATTTGTCAGTTGTAGCGAGGCCTTTCCTCGTGTTATCGCTGTATGTGATCTACAGCCCTGTGTGGACATGTTAAGCAACCCTGTTGCACTTGATATCAATGCCAAGTCATCGCAATCGAGGCTGAACTGTGAACAGGATCAGATGTGACAGCACAGCACTGCGTGTCAGTGCAAAGTGGATGGTAGCATGAGAGCAGGGCAACAAATCCATCTCAATAAGACACGCCGTGTAGATTACTGTCATTTTCAAACAGCAGTGTGTCAGCACAGTGTTATTTTGTTAGTGTCATCATGGGGATGTGATTCCAGGGTGGCAGCATTTGGTGTTTGTAAACATTGTCAACACCCACTGGTTAGTAAAGTGAAAGAAAACAAATTGTAGTTTAATCCCATGATTTACACCATCTTCAAAACTGCATGTTCATCATTATCCAGGTGTACAGATGTTTTGTCACAGATGTGATTATTACTAATGTGTACATCCAGGGTTGTTTGTTCATGTCACAGTATTTCAGCCATTAAAGAAGGTACAAAGGCGTGTGAAGTTGCCCAGTTTATGCAGTGTGTTGTGCAACAAGAAAACCGGCCACCACCAATAGGGAAGATGTGATGTAACTAGTGTTCCTGTTGAGGTTCAGTGTGTAAAATCCTAGCTTAGATGATTTTTTTTTCAACACAAAGGGACAGTAAATTCAAGGGTCCCAGAAACGCAACCATTCACAGCTCCTCTCAGCCTCCTACTCTACGCCTACACCACACTGCACCTACACTCGGGCATACACCTACAGTACTTCACAACATATCACAGCAAAAAGACATGTAATGTGTGCATCCTGGCAGCGAGACAGTCTGCAACGCCCTTTCGGAGCTCAGTATTAGCCCAGTTTCTGATAACGTCATTGTGTGAGTGAATTGTACAGTGTGTAATATGAGACCTGTTTTGTGCTTCTTTCCACATCCTCCCTATCCAGCTCTGCTATGGACAATGTGACAAGCCAGCGCGTAGCCATCAAGAAAATCAGCCCATTTGAGCACCAGACGTACTGCCAGCGCACACTGAGGGAAATCAAGATCCTTCTGCGTTTTCACCATGAGAATATCATCGGCATCAACGACATTCTCAGGGCACGACACCTTGACAACATGAGGGATGTGTATCCTTTATTGCTTACATGAAGGGTCTCGCTGAATTTGTATGCAGGCTGCTAATGCGAATGTTCCTTATTCCCTAAACTTAGATTGAACCAAACTATTATTATTATTATTATTATTATTATTATTATTATTATTATTAGAAAAAGTAGTTCAATCCTAAACTTTTGACAGTTTAAAGCATTATCTTTTTTTTGTGCTGCTCCTGCTATAAGTGTATCACTCAAAAGGTGCTAATTTAAACATCTGGTGATGTTGCATTCAAGAACCTGTAAGAAAACAGTGTAAAGTGACTTTGGAAGAGTAACTTTATTGCAACAGCTTTGCATTTCCATTTTAAGTGTGTTGGAGAATGAGCATTCAGCTGTGACCACGCCAAACAAATAAACAAGGAGATATTAATCCAGCTTTCAGTCACTATAATCTCGCTTTAGTGTAAAGCTATAAGATCGGCTTGACAGTGGAACAGTGTTGTTCAGTGGAACAGTTAATAAGGAGAAAAACTTTTAAGATCATTATGTTGCTCATGGCCTTTATGGCTAGACAAGCTACTTTTTCAGCTAAATATGAATAGTAATACAATTGTTTTTAGGTGCTGGGTGTTACAGAGTTACAGTTTGTACATTGTGATTTTTGTTGTTTGTTTAATAGCATTGTCTAGAAGATGTTGGAACCAAAGTAAAGCTGGAGTAGGCAGTTTTTGCTTTCCATCATTGGGCAAAAAATTCCAAAATAACTTTTTAGCATATTGTAATTTAAGTGGACTGAGAGAAAACTAGACTTCTGCACCTCGTCTTGGCTCTGTTTTCAGGCTTTAAAAATGTAGCCCATGTCAGGGGACTTTGGCCAATCCAGTCATTTCAGAGAGAGAGCATTCCTATTGGCTGTTCTACAAATGTAGCTGCCTGTGCACATACCTTAAGATGATGAAAGCCTTATTCAGTAGCCAAAAATACTGCCTCACTGCAAAGCAACCCAAAAAAGAAGTCTGACTTATCAAAAAAGAGAGTCTGACCATTCATACAATATAACACATGTCAATATCGGCAAAGTGTTTCAGAGATGGAGATAAAAAGGTTGCCAATAGTTTAGCCTTCTGCTAAGCGTAGCCAAAGGCTTTTGTCTAAATTTTGGTCTGATGAACCGTACATTCTTTGAACGAACGCAGTTGTCGAGGCTACAGTGGCCATGGTTTAATGTCACTGGTCACTGTGACTGTCACTTTCTGCCACCAGTTAGGCTCCGCCCACAAAACATGTCATCGCTGTTTACAAACACAAAAAAGGTCTAATGGCACATGTTTTATTCATAAAAATGAACTTGAATCACAGTATGTCATGAATGGCTTTTCAGGCCCACGGGTTTGCAAAGAAAACAGGACGGGAATTCACATAGAATTGTCGCTATGTAATGGCATCAGGATCACAATCACGATTGGGATGATTGAAATGATTGAAATGAATGACTATTACTTATACAAGTTTCTGGGTAAGGCATGTGCCTGTGCTCGTTTGGTGACAGGGGCTTAGGACAGAGAGGGGAGAGCTGCAGGAGGGCGGCTGTATTTTTTTAATTCTGGCTGTTTTGCCTACCCCAACTTTTGTGCAAAAGACATTTAAAGAAATTTGGATGACCTTATTCTACAGTTAAACATATAGGAAATTCTCTTTAATGTAAATGTTAATTACTTTACGAACATTTAATGTCAGCTTTACCAAGTCAAGCTGTTTATCTACCACCATCTAAATCTAATCATTAGAGTATTTGGACTAGTTTTGATTTAACATATCTGCTCTTATCATTTGCCCACATTATTCAGCCTGAGCCACAGTAGTGATTTGCAGAGCAGCTAGCAGTGGGCTGTAGGCACAGCCAGTCAGTGAGTTGCTGCTGCCCCGGCAGTTCCTCTGTGAAAAGCTGCTTTGTCCAGTTAAAACAACGGAAAGGAAATGTGTGATGTCCTTTTTTATTTTTTTGTGTCTGGTTTTCTTGGTTGATATCTTTAGTTGCTCCACTTCATTGCTGACTTGTGGTGAATCCTAATTTGGGCAGATGTAACCAAATGCAGGTACAGCACCAACACCACTAAGTGGTTATATTCTGTATGTAGATCAGCTGGTAGGAACATTGCCCACTTGGGTCGCTTATATCAACAAGACAAAGTCAGCAGCCATGCCAGTGGCTCTGTAAGGCTGTACTTAGGCACAGTGGTGCTTTGAGCAAAATTCTAACATAAGCATGCTTAAATACTTATGTTTAGTAGGTATAATGTTTACCATGGTATATCTTAGTTTAGTGTGATAGCCTGCTAACATTTTATAATTGGCTCTAAACATAAAGTACAGCTGAGGCTGATGGGAATGTTATTAGTTAGTTTTGTAGTTTTTTGGTCAGAAACCAAAGTACTGGACAGATTGAAATTTTGACCTGATAGTGATGCTAGAAGAAAATCAGGAACACCGAAGTTATTAAACTAAAGTCATTTATCCTCTAGGAACCATGAGTGTTTTGTACAAGTTCATCTAATAGTTGTTGAGATATTTCAGTCTGGACCAAAGTGGTGGACTCACTGACTGCCATTCCTAGAGCTACTCCAATAGCCTAGCAAAAAAATGGTATGCTCTAATAAGTCAGCCGAAGGACATTTCTTATTATTCATGCTAATGATTTAGACTCCTCTGGACTGCTGGGCCTCTTGTGACTGTGTCAGATGTGTTCATGATAGAATAACTCAAATGATACACTAGCCCATAGTTGCTGTGTTGCAGTTGGTAAATGTTGTTCATGTATTATTTGAGGAACAGAATTATTGCACCACAATTATTGCGCCTATTTGACTAACCTGACTAAAGTTTAGCCTCAGTTTTCTCTACAAGATATACTGTAATAAAAAAACATGACAGAGAAGTTATTGTGCCCAGAAGTTGAAGGCCGAATGAAATACAGGTTTTAAAAAGGCAAATATAATATCATGAATGGTTCAGCAACTCCTGGTTTGATTTGATTCAACTTATGTTTAATGTTGTTGAATCATTTAGGACACATTCAAATTCACTTTCAGAGTGGTCTTTATGTTTCTCCCGGTGTCAGTGGCCCCCTTTGTTGTCCTCCTTGACCCGTGCGTCCTCCCAGCTACATCGTGCAGACTCTGATGGAGACAGACCTGTACAAGCTGCTGAAGACCCAGAGGCTGAGCAACGACCACGTCTGCTATTTCCTCTACCAGATCCTGCGAGGCCTCAAGTACATTCACTCAGCCAACGTGTTGCACCGTGACCTCAAGCCCTCCAACCTGCTCATCAACACCACCTGTGACCTCAAGGTCAACACACATACACACACACACACACACACACACACACACACACACACACACACACACACACACACACACAGCGTCAGACAGACACGGGGAAACAGCTGTTTGAGTGGCGCCGGAGCTGCTAGCTACACGACTCCGCTCTGCCTTAGCGTTAGCTAACTTTGAAAACTCCTCATCCTCCTTTCCGTGACTAACCTTCAATGTCTGATGAGGTTGGTGGTGTTGAAACGTCTTTGGAGCTTTCTGCCTTGTGGTATTTCCTCGGTACACACGTTGCTAATCGCAGAATGGCGTAATCGCAAACACGTTTGCCGGTGCACCACCGGTGGCAGCCGCTTTTTAAAAGCGGTAGCTGCCTTCCTACCGCCTTCGTTCCGCGGCCGGCCCGCGGGCCAACTGCTGTTCTGCCGTCGCTCAGACACCTTGTAGAACTGCCAGACCGCTGAATGTAAGGAGGCCGCCATTTTAGCTCCATGTTGAAAATGTTCTCACGAGTAGTGCGCTCTTAATACATCCATGGTAGTGCGTCATCTGATCGGCCTATCTGATCGGCATTCATGGAGACCACCGTTCAAACTATTTAAAGCCATTATCGGCCGATACCGATCGGTGACCGATCAACGGAGCACCCTTAGTTTGTAGGATATGATTTGTAGGCCGATAGGTATCTGCAGCACCACAATACTCTGCATGAATATGTTGTAAATGTAGTATAGTTAAGTATAGTGTTAAACATTCTCTGTAATTCAAAGTTCAAACATGGTAACTGGTTCATTTTTGAGAGACAAAAGTTAAAGAGGATTTTTTTTTTTTTTTTACACAAACCATTATGTTTATTTAAACATTGGTAGCAGTTGCAAGTTATAGCACTCAAAAAGATTGAAAAAGAATCTCAGGAATGTTGGTTATGGGTGATGGATTGACCTGAGCCCTACCTTGCTTGCCATGGCTCTTACTGTGCAATGAACGGTTGGATTTCAAAATATAACTCATATTCAAATTTGGTATTTGCAGATATTTAATATTAAATTACTCACAGTTGGATTGTGATGCAGTGTGTGTTTCTTATTTAAGTAGCCAAACGGGAAATACTTCTGGAGTGTATTAATGAGGATCTAAACTATCTAAATTACTAACATGTATTGGCCAGTTATGTGTCAGTGCCTTTTTATGAATAAAAGAGCAAAGGTGCCCATCTAAATGCATTTTCCTTACCACAATAGCTGCAGGATGTTTAACGTGTAAGGGGCGTCGCCCTGGCAACCTCTACAGTGATGAATACTCATATTTCCAAACTGAATAACTTGTAACATGTAGTTGATCAATGTATTTGGGATGACTGAAAGATACAGAATAATTTACATCCACTGCTTTTTTTTATACTTGGGAAAATGTACCTACAGAATGCCAACTAAATGGAACTGCTTGATGCTCAACTAATTCAGTGGGGGTTGTCCCTAAGTCCCTAAGAGCTGTGAGCAGCCATGACTCTGAAGGAAAATACATTTTGGATGGATGTTCACAGCTCTTAGTTATAATGTAATACTAGAAGTGTAATTTTAAAAAATGTATCTACACAGCTAACGAAGGTAAATAAATATGGAAATTATCAAAGTCCTCCCCTACTACATTGTGTACAGTATTACTCTGCTAGAATACTGCCTATCCCCACATTTCCTGCAATGTTGGTATTTTGTCAAACAGAAACACAATTTGGGGTGTGGTGCTTAACATGTATAAATATGAAGTTTCTGACCGTGTTCTCCTCAGATCTGTGACTTTGGCCTGGCACGGATAGCTGACCCCGAGCACGACCACACAGGTTTCTTGACCGAGTATGTGGCCACGCGTTGGTACAGGGCTCCAGAAATCATGCTCAACTCAAAGGTAGGTCTGTGAGGAACAGGTGTGGATTCTGTATTGGACTGGAAAGTTTCTTAGTTTGTTGACTATATGTACTATATGTGCGTTTGTGTCCCAGGGCTACTCCAAGTCCATTGACATCTGGTCAGTGGGCTGCATCCTGGCTGAGATGTTGTCCAACAGGCCTATCTTCCCCGGGAAACACTACTTGGACCAGCTCAACCACATACTGGGTGAGGTTTCCCTCATTTGAAGCACCTAGGACGTTCATCAACCATTTTTATTTACGTTTGCATCCACTCTGATTTCTTCTTTGTTTGCCCAGCTATGCTTTTAATTACAACCAATTCAAACAGCATGTACATATAACCTTTTCAGTATTCTTCACTTAAGTAACTCAACGTTTTGAAAACTAAAATACAAAGTTTCAAGTAACTAAAGGGAGATGTGATTGAGCTGAAAATGTGGCGCGCAGCACTTGTTTCGATGGCATTCAAGCATGTTTTCACCAGACTAACAGCCACATCTTCACCATTAGAGTAGCCATATTGAAATATGTCCCTCACTCTCACTCTGTGTGCAGGCGTCCTTGGCTCTCCTTCTCAAGATGATCTGAACTGCATTATCAACATGAAAGCGAGAAACTACCTGCAGTCCCTGCCTCATAAACCCAGGATCCCCTGGGAGAGTCTCTACAAGGCGGACTCAAAAGGTATGGCAACGCACCGCATTATTCATTTGTAAACCTGGAATGTAAGGGGAGAAATATATATTTCAAATAAAAACAACCTCTGTATGGCCCATAGTTAGCAGCAGATGCTGTAAACATACTAACAGACATACTGGTGGCTGTGAAAATAAACTCACAGCTCAGAGGACTGTGCTGGTTCTTTTCTAACTGTTGAGATCGGTCAGTGTGACAAGATGGAGCAACAAATAGGGCTGCAGAATATGGCGTTGTTTTATCGTTATCGAGATATCATCCGCAGCAATGAACATATCGTGAAAGGCTGGGACATATCGCGAAAGACACTCAGATATTTTTTGAGTTAGTTGAGAGAATATCAACAGAAAACTGCACTTTAAAATGTAACATTCGTTCTTTTTTTAGTGCTGCCTTTTATATTCCATTCAATGTTAAATTGTTCAATAAAAGAATGTTGGAAATGATTTCCTTTTCATTTGTTTTAAATTCAATAAGCAGTTTGTTGGATTTTAGCAGAATACTGAAAGCAGCAGAACTGAGTACACTTTAATATATGTTTATTGATCGCAAGTAATGTTATCATGATATTCCGCAAAGATATCGCATATTTTTCTCGTATAGTGCAGCCCTAGCAACAAAGTGTTTATGGTCTCCTGTAACTGACGCTGAAACGCCACATTCTACCTCCTATAAACCTGAAGAACAATTATCTAACAGGCTTTTAATAATCCTTTTGTCTGATTATCTGTACACAGCTGTTTGTTTACATTCACAATAAGCATGAAGGAGAAAGTAAAGTCCAGAGCTTAAATTTGTTTGTTAAATTTGGAACCTATGATCAGATTTATAACTAAATCCTCCAAACGATTCCAATAAAGAAACGATTCCATTGGAATCGTAATTTTCTCGATGCCCAATCCTACTCATAAACACTAGCAAATGAAACTAAACAAAAATCTGATTGGGGATTGCTTTCACATTTCACAACCTTGGAGTGTAAGGTTTCTGTTAACTATTGTTCTAGTCCAGTGCCTATTTTTCCCATTTTCTGTCCAGTTGTGCTTCTTGTAGTCTCAGTTTGTCTGTCAGTCTTTCCATTAAAAAGATTCCTTCCACAATCGTTAGCCATTGGTTCTTCGTTGGTGGTGTTTCCTTACCCCAGTTCCTAGTGAGAGATTTCTTGCTAGCTACTAGCAGTATTTAGATCACTAGCAATACTATTTTCTTCAGGGAATTTACATAGATAAAGCACCAAACCACTTTTAGGAACCTTATACCCTAGTATTCATCTTTGGTTGTTTTCAGTGTCAGTCCAGTAAACATTTTGACGGTGAAATAAAATGAATACAACTGTAAGAAAAGAAGGAAACTGAACTAACTGACCCTTTTGATGAATCTAACGCAGCTCTGGACCTGCTGGGACGCATGTTGACCTTTAACCCCGTGAAGCGCATCAGCGTTGAGGAGGCCCTGGCTCATCCTTACCTGGAGCAGTACTACGATCCCACAGATGAGGTACGCACAGATAGAGCCGTCAATTCAGGCCAATTTATGAATTAACCTACCAGTGCTGCAGCACAAGGCAATCAGTGAAAATAACTTGCCTGTTGATTTTAAACAACTTGCAAGATGGAGGAATGTTAATCTAATAAGGGCTTAATATTGAAGTTGTAAAAACAGTACCTTCTCAGTCTATCAATATTTAAACTGTACTCCACAGGGCAATCTGAACAAACACAAGTCAGCCAAGTTTTGAGATTTGCACAAATAGTGGAGAGAGAAGGGCCTATTCATTCAAATATGTTTGTCATTGTTTTCAAACATGAGCCAAGATTTTCTGTAATTGTGAGCCTTTTCCTTTTCCTTGTGCCGAAAAGCCTCTTAGCTGTTTGGAATGCAAGTATTAAGTTTGCTCTATGGTTTAGCCGGGGGGGGTAAAGAATGCAAACACATCTCAGTGTACGTCAGCATAGACTGAATCCTAGTACTGTTTTGTAGAAATGTACATGTTGGATTTCTTCACTGGTTTTTCCAGTTTCATAGCCTTTAAGTTGCTTTACAGCTGTTTTTGTGAAAGTTACAGCTTCTGTTCAATTTAATTTAAAACTGTGTTTTACGTTTTTATTCTTAGTGTCATGATCACAATTCAAACATTTTACTGCACTGTTCAGGTTGCATAAAGCCTCTCCAGCTTTCCCAACTTGGCAGCAGCAGTTTCAGAGCCTAACTTTTATATAAGCTGCAGCTGCCTCTTTAAGTTTAATAACTGTGCAGCTTGTTGCAACAACACACTTTTCAATTTTACCACCAAGACTTTATTTTTAAAGCTAGGATTTAAGGGCATAGCTCTTCAGCTTTAGTTGAAAGTTTGTACAATGTGTGGGTGGTTTTTTTTGTTTTTTTTGTAGCCGGTAGCAGAGGAGCCCTTCACTTTCTCCATGGAACTGGATGACCTTCCTAAGGAAAAGCTGAAGGAACTGATCTACGAGGAAACTGCTCGTTTCCAGGAAACCTACCAGGGCTCCTGAGACACACAGGTACGTGGAAAAGACCGCAGCCAAACGCACACAGTCGCAGCAACCCAAGATTCTGCTGATATAGGTCAAAAAATGGATACCTGAAATATATTTTAGATGTTTCTTTCCAGATATACCTTGATATACACCATAAGTGCTTCACCTAATGATACAGCTACAGATAAAGACAGTTTTTTTGGTCATAAGTCTGAACAGGATTTGATGGTGATGATTGGTGGCGTATTCAAGCACGCCTTGTAGCAACTGAAACACACATGAGAGGTTGAGAGAGATTGATGCAAATCAGCGTGTTCTGTTAAAGAGAATTGCAACATCAATCAAAAATCAACCACCCGATGTCTGATTCTGTTTTTTTCAAAACTGCAAGAGCTCTGAAGAGACTTTGTTGTGATTCAAGACCACAAGATGTCAGTGGAGCAAATGGCATTCGTGCATTTATTCAAACGCATCCAAAACCTCTGCTGTTGGAAACGTGGAACTACCGTGTCCCTCAATTATTCTGACTTAAATTTATGTAAAGGGCAAGTTGCCCAGCAGGTTCATCAAAAATATTTAATTTGCTTGTCACTGGCGTTTTATTATAAAGACAAATCCTCTAAAACAGAGTGATGTAGTCCGGTAACCAGTCTTAATGTGCTGCTATCAGCACGTACAGTATAGTATTCACCGTCTATGCTTTATATCCAGCGAGGGAATTGATGTGAGAAAAGGACTTTGGAAATGTAAACCGTGTCAAAACATGGCTACATATGATTAAAAAGGATTCTTGCTGTTGCTGTGACTGCATTTCCATTCAATTAAATGGACATAATAATATTTATTTGACATAATGAAACAAATTAAGATTCATGTTATTTCAGATACTAAGGTAATGTTTGCAGGACCATCTCAAAAACCTCAACATGAAATTAAAGGGAAAATTGAGGATAACGTGGGGTCTTAAATTTGACCATTATTAGCTCTGCTACCTGATATGAGTCAGATCCTACACAGAGTAATGGAAGTTAGAATGAGACTCAATATTCATTCATTCAAAGTGGGCCTAAGTGCATTTCTTTTTCTTTACTTTTCTTTTTTTAGCCCTAAAGAGTGACAAAGCCACACCAAGGCTTGGAACAAGAAGACCCCAACGACATGCTAAAACAAAAAGAAAAATGCATCTTCAAGAAACCGACAAAAAGAGAAAACAAGAAATGAACATTTAACTGCTTACCTTTCTATTTCTACTGCAGGAGAGCTAAGTTTTACTTTTTTTCTGGGGTGGGGTGGTAGGGTCTGTCGTACTCATGCTGTTTCAGTTTTAACCATGTTGGACTCTCCATCCTCTCACCTCGCATTTGTTTTCCCGTTAAAGGTCCGGCCTCATCCTGTCCCGTTTACAGTAACTCACTGTTTCTCGCCTGTCCTGATCAAACCCCTTTTCCGCCTCTCCTGCAGCTGTTGCTGGAGCTCTCTCTGTCGCTCCCTCTCATATAAACTACTGTATTAACCGACACCATAACTCTCTTGTCTTGCGCCATGTAAATTACAATCTGGAAAAATTGAGGGCTAAAAGAACGGGGATGCTAATCGGGTGTATGTATATACAAAAGTATAAAAGCTTGTGCTCGTCTCAGTTTTTGTTTGTACGCCGTTGTTCGAGTGTTTTCGGATCAGTCGTATCTGTATGTTTTGGGGTTTGTATTTGCTAGTCATTTTTTTAAACACTTGATTTTGAGACAAACATTCAATGTTTTTACTGGCATGTTGGCAGGTTTATGGATAAGAAATTTGTCGTTGCTCTTTTTTTTTCTTTTTTCTTTTTCGAAAAAAAACAACAAAACTGTATGATGTTCATATGAATGCATGCATTCCTGAAATTAACCAAAGTGGCAGAGAGATGCAGGAAACTTGGCGGAGGAGCAACTAAGTAATATCTATAATCGGTCTGAATCGTACCTTAAACATATTTCTTGATCTGTAACTTGTACCAAGGACAGACAAACTCCCCCTTCATTTGTGGAAAGTTGGTTATATTCAGGAGGCGCTACATGATTGGAACAAATGGAAATCAAACAGCAAAAAAATATAGTTTCTATAATTGTGTATTCATTCAAATAACAGTGATACCTAGCCCCATTTTCCAGAACATTCACGGTACTCTGTGCCATGTCAAAAGTTTTTTTGTTTTTCTGATGATCAGGAACTACCTGCCTTAATGTAAGTTTTACAGTGGAAGGATATTGGTACTGTATCGTCCACATTTGGCCCCACAGCATCCCTTTACCATGTAATACTACCAAAATCAAATGGATGATCCCGTGTCAGTATTACATTCCTACATTAAATTACATTTCTACTACTAGTCTCATAACCTCACTGAAGCCCACTCTTGTTCCTCCTCAGCTCCTCTTGATCCTAAATTTCAGTGAATCCTCTATTTCCAGAGCCCTGTCTGGGAACACATACGGCATTCTGGAGAATGGGGCCTGGTTGACAGCCTTTCCATCCCACCATGCTGTTTTTGTACTGCGTTCCTGTTTGTCCCAGGGCGACTGTACGGAGTCAAACGTGTATGCAGGCTTGGGCCTAACTAGCGAAGGCCCAAATCTAAACAGATTCACATATTCAAAGTGGCCATACTTGAATGAGGTCTAGAGAAGACCAATTTCCAACGAGCATTTTCAGATTATGATCTTTCTGGCTCATTGATGTGAGTGTTGAATGTAATATGGCCTGAATTTCTGGAGTCTGTTGCTGCAGCTTAGTGTTCGCCAGTTGTGATCTTTTACGACTACTGAGAAAACTGTACATGTCGCTGATAAATGCTATGTTCACAATATATGGTAGAGATGGGAAAAAAATTCCCATGTACAACTTGCAAGTGTCATCCAGACGGGTTATAAATCAGAGCTTTCAGAAAAGTCGTAACTACGGGATGCAAGTTGACGGAAGAGCTATTTAAAAGTTGGAAACTCGTAATTATGATAACTCCGATATGACGTAAATGTGGCATAATCAACAACATAATAGTCAAACCCAGGAATGTCAGAGTGCTGTACAGTTATTCCTGCTCAGTGCGCAGCCAAGCAACCATCATCACTTCATGGTTCTTATATATATATATACCCTCTCTGCTCGTTTTGTTTTTGCGCTCCTGTTCCCGCTCCCCTGTGTGTTTTCCTGGCTACATGTGAACATACTGGATGTTTATTCTTCAATGTGGGTGATTTAATGCTCCATCATTTCTCAGATGGCTTTTCATGTTTCTTTGAGTGTGTGCATGTGTATAATGTGTGTCTTTGTTGTTCCTGTCAGTGTCTGCTCCCTCCTCTCTTTGTTCTGGATGTGACTGTACTAATTGCTGCCTGGCGGAGCACCACCTGCAGGTCCAGCTCAGTCTGCACTAATTTCTGCCTGTTGCACTGGGACCAGTAGAGAAGCCCCCCTCCCCCCCTCCAAAAGAAAATGGACCGACATGCAATGGACTTCTCTCTCTCTCTCTCTCTCTCTCTCTCTCTCTCTCTGTCTCTGTCTCTGTCTCTGTCTCTCTCTCTCTCTCTCTCTCTGTCTCTCTCTCTCTCTCTGTCTCTCTCTCGGCAGGCCTGTGATGCTGAAAGACTCCAGATCCGGAGCACTCACCGGCCTCGCCCTCTCGCAGCAAAAATCATTGATCTGTTTTTACGAGCTCGAGCTGCGTCATAGGCTGTTTTCTCAGAAGCCATAGCCAGCACTTTGGGATCGGTGTGAGGCTTTTTGGTGCATGTGGTGATATCCATCGTTTTGTTCAACCTCCTGACTCACACCACGCTTTACTCAAAGGGCTGCCTCCCTCTTCCTCCCTCTTCTGTCTGCTTCTCCACAGTGGGATTGGTGAAGACCTTCTAACCTATATCACTGACTTTGCTGCCACTTTTCCTCCTCCAGAAAACTATTGCCCCAGTCTCGCCTGGATCATTGATCATGGATGGTCATACATGCAGGAAACTTGCATAACTCAATCAGCACGCCTGCACTTTGTCTTTCCAGCCACGCTCTCTGCCCTCCGAGGTTGTTTTTCTCTTGTATCCTCCCTGTTCAGCTTTACGTTTTGCCTGCTGTGTGTGTTGAAGCTCATGGATCATCAGTAGTAATGTATGTCTGTGTACAAGTGTATCTGCTCATCAGTAACATAAAGCCAAGACTCATTTTGTCCTGTGTTTGTTTTGGGCCCTCTCCCTGCAGTTACCTGTGCTTTTACATCTGAGAGATTTTTATTTTCTTCTTTTTGACCAACACAAAAACAGTCGTATAGATATTAAGTATACATTTCAAGTATATTTGATCATCACCAGTCAACCAGGCCCTGCTTGCTTTTTTTTTCATTTTTTTTTTTTTTGGGGGGGGTCTTTCTAACCGACCTGCCACCAAACATCTCACCGGGTAACCATGGGAACGAACCAAGAGGACCATTTTGCAATCCTCCAGAGAGACACACACGCACACACGTGTCCTCTCTCTTTCTGAGGAGAGTGTGTGTGTGTGTGTGTTAGTGAAAAGTTAAACTTAAACACACCATATACATTCATACATCGATGAGTCTAAAGGCCTGTCCGTCATGAGGCCTGTTTCCAGATATTGTTGTTTTTAAATGGCTGTTCTTATTATCGCTATTGTTGTTATATTGGTGAGTTGTTGTATTTTCTTTTTTCGTTTTTTTTTTTTTTTTTTTTTTTTTTTTTTTTTTTACATAAAAGGGAGTTAAAGTTGTATCTTTTTTTAAATAATTAGGATGTTTTTATTTGTATTTTTTTCTCTTTTGGGCGTGTTTATTATTGGCAGTGTTCAATCTTTCTGAAACCTTTTTTTTCTCTGATTTTCCCCTCCAAGATCTTATAAGGAATTATTTTAAAAGAAGATATAAGTAGATTGTCAAAGAGATATGAGTTATTGAGGGTTATAGTCTGTATATTCTATGGGTATTATGAATTAAACGATTAACAAAGAAACAGAATTATATACATAAATAAAATTTCCTGATACTGTTACAACTGTTTGTGGATGCTTTTTTCTGCCTGGTGGTCTCTTGTTTTTGTCCTTCTGTGGTATTTTCAGCACCTTTTTACATTCTGTCATTGAACTTCAGGGGACGGGATCTCTGGGAATAAGATCTATAAATACACCTGCAATTACACGCTGACACTCTGTTATGTTTGGTGGTGCAGGTTGGCCAGTTTGTTTTTGTTGGCGTTTGTGGAGCCTGGGCTGTCTACGAAGACTGCGTTTTTTTTTTACAGTGTGTTCAGGGGACAGGCAGCTAGCGGATAGTGAGGAGATGTTTGCTGTATGCGACAATGTGTGACATCGCTTAGAGCACCTTAAATGTGGCAAGACTCAGTGATTGGAACCATGGGGACATGGTTCTTAGTTCTTAACTAGCCTGGGAGTAGGCTGGCTAACTTTATTATTACTTGTGAAAAACTTGCATCAAATTAATTCCAAAGCCAAACTAAGACTGGTCTGAAGCCTCTTACACACCGGGCTGATAATCAGCCGTTGGACAGTCAGTGACTCGGGTCTGTTCGTGGTGTTGGAGGAGCTGGCCTTCATTTTGGCCAACCCGACCTGCTCAGTTGGAGACGGGGCAGTCTGGACTAAGCCAGAAATGGCGAGCGGGTAGCCTATCAAAATCTGACGAAAATCTTTTAAACTGACCTTTGTCGTTCTGAAATGAAGACAGATTCAGCAACTGCATGGCCTATTTCTCGCTTAAAATGTTTTCAGAAACACGTTTCGGTGAACTATCTTTGTAAAATATGAGATTGTATTCTGAATGAGCCGCCATTGAAAAATCCGGAAGCAGCAGCCAGACCCATGTGATGCGTTCGTCCAATCAGCTGCTGGTTTTCATTTTTTGGGGCGACAATACTATTTTTATATATATATATATATATAGATATAGATATAGATATAGATATAGAGATATATATAGATATAGATAGATATAGATATAGAGATATATATAGATATAGAGATATATATAGATATATATGACAATACAGTCGCCTGCTGTTATGGAGACGTAACAGCTTAAGTGTGCCTCGGGGAGCATGGGCGTTAATCTGATCTAACAGTTGGGGGGGACAATAAACATAAAATTTCTGAAGAACAATTTTTGAAGGGGACACAAATAATACAGCCACAATTATACTTGTAGAGGACATGTGTACACAAAGGAAAGCCTTAATACTATCATTAGTGTAGCATGGAGACTGTACCATTAACCTTCTTTTCAGTGTTTCTCTTGATTCAATGAAAAAGCTGACTAAAGTGACCAAACATATTCTTCTTTAAAACCATTTATTTATTTTTAACAATCAAGCCACAAAAATACCGTAAAACATAATTACTTGGTTTGAAAAAGTGTCTCCATATAAAAGAAATACAATGCTTTTGCACACTTGTTAAATTAGCTGATCATAATGTAAATTAGTGAGCCACTGGTAAAGCTCATCTGCTAACCCTGACAGCACACCTCCAAAAATATGAACTATGCTCAACACACTTACCTGAGACTCTACACCTGACCGTCCCTGGCCTCCTTGTTCCTCATTTCTTTCTGTCTCCTTTGCCTGTGACATAGTGACGTTAATATTTCCATAAACACCCATTCTTATAAAGATGTTACCAGATTGTCTTGATATGGGGACTTATTGTACGTTTTGGGGCACTGAAAAAGGATGTTATGTCTGTTTTTCTTTTCTCTGTCATTTTATCTGGGCAACAACACAAATCTTTAACGTCAGATGTCTAAATATGAGTTAGGTTCATAGGTTCACCACGCAGTCATATTATAATTATAAAATGATCTTGCATCCTACACAATATTAGGTTTAGTCTGGGACAGAGGATATATATTTAACTGCATAAAACCCACTGGTCAGCCACTTATCATATCGAGCAAAACACAACTATCTTCAATATTAACCCTAATATCAGTTCACACACATCAGTTCACACACATAACGTTAGGCTTATCGCAGTGTTAACATTAGCTAGCTAGTTGTAGTGGGTGCATTTATATCCAACAAGCTAGGTAACATTACATTACACTAACATGGCGACCTTTTTTGTCATGTCTAATTAATTACTAGTATCATTTCTATTTGAGAACTTCATCCGATGTTTAATGTGAATAAAAAAGCCTTGAACCGCCTACTTCCTACATTCCTGTCACTACCTGATGTGACTGAGTCGACTGCAGATCCTAACTACAGCAGGCAGTGGACCAAACCACTGTGAGGCAAGGGAGGGGGGACTCAAAATGTTTCTAAACTTAAAAAGCATTTTTTTGCGGTTTGTATTGTTTTACTACTTACGCAGATATTTTAAGTATACATCATTATGTTATTTACAATACACAGCATTGTTTTTAATGATATTTCTAGGGGGGGGGACAACCCTTAGATAGGGGGGGATCCTGACCCCCCCCCCTCCCCCCCCCCTGCGATTTACGCCCATGTTGGGGAGCGAACTTATCAGTCCAACTGCCGTTTCTGCCAAAGGTCGGCCGTCTGGTTGATGTGTAAGAGATCTTTGTGAAACCGTCTCCTGAAGTAAACTTCAAGCCTGCGAGTCGTGGGAATGAACAGAACTGTGTGGCAACTCGCCATAATGGTCAACTTGCTTTCCCACCTTCCTACATAACGTGTCTAAACATGGCTTTCCCATCACACCTTACCATTCTCAGATTCTTTTGCCGTCACTGGAATGGCAACAGCAATGTCTGCTTATCAGTTAAAATAAATGGCAATAGTAGGCAAAGGTCTTTCAGAATGAGCAGGACTCCTAATTTGTAAGTCAAAAGGAGACACCTTCAAAAGTGAGAAAATGCTGGAAAGTCATGAATAGATTTCTCTATTCTGGTGAAACCCAGGCTTGTGTTCAGAGAGGGCTCGGCCTCTCATGTCATTGTTTGTCACATTCCAGCTCTCCTATTGAACCTGAACAATAAAGTGATTCACTCTGCTGACTTTGTAGTGTATGTATAACGAGCAGCATGCATGCACCTAGACATGATGACGTTTTTATATTTTTGGCCTTGTGGGTCAGAGTTAAGTTTACGTAGCCTCTCCCCACACACCATGCCTTTTGTCAAATATACACAGACTAAGAAACCTACTGCACTCCGAGTGATGCATTTTGTCTTTCCCAATTATCAGTTGCAAACTATGTCTGTGCTCAAGTTCAAATTAAATCTGGAAAGGACTGTTTATTTATCATATGATGTTGCTTTAGTGTCATAATCACAGTACTGATGGACAACCTCACACTCCAAACAATGAAGCAGAATGGAAGAAATCCTAGAAGTGTTACAGGTATGACACACACAACACCACCAATCTCCTAGCTGAACAAAAGCAGTTTAAAAGGTAGTAGTATTGCAACAGGCAGGGGAGAGGCCATATTTAGAGAGAGAGAGAGACAAATAGAGAGTAGAGAGGTGAGCTCTGGGTTATGAGCTGGTGCTTATTAACTATTTTTACAGCTCTGAAGGATTGTGAACAAGTGTGAGCAGGAAAGAGACTTTCTTCTATCTAACCAGTTTGTCCAGTTTTTTTTCTTATCTTCCAAGAAAGACAGAGCAGGTAGTATAGAGTTAAGCTTTTGGATTTGTAACGCACAAAGGGGGATTGTTGTAGATTCATTATCTTTTGCTGAAGGACACAGTCATTAGCTCGGTTTTGTTTGATCACTGTTTCTGCTGGGTTAGGAGATTGTGCACAGACTCAGTCAGGATCTTACTGGACATATTTGCAGAGAAGGATGAGCAGTTTTCTGTACTTCATCCTCCCAGCTCTGGGTGGATATACTCTCACCTCGGTGTACCTGCTGAAGAACCCCCACATTCTCCACAGGAGGAAACGCACTGCTTTTTACTGCACACACATCTCACACAGAGGAGGTAAGGGGGTGACTGCCAGTCGGGTGCAGTCCATACTTTACTGGAAAGTAGCCAAGGAGACAGTTGAAGGGATGTTGGTTATTTAGGGCCCGAGCATTAAAGTGTGAGAAACCTATTGTTTTTGTAAAGATTATTATTGTATTTTTGACAGGCTTGTGATGCTCGAAAACTCACGACAATTGACACACGTCAGACCTGGCGAAAAATGTTCTGTAGTGATTGGTTCGGGCCAGTGGGCTCCATAGTGCTCCTAAACTCTCTACAGGGTTAGGATAAAGTTTCTTTGATGTTCACAACATTTGGTGGAAGCATTGCTCTTATTTTTACGAACATGTTAAAAAAAAAATTGAATATTTTCGCTTTTGCAACTGCTCCAAACAGTTCTATTGTAGTCCAGCCTTCCGTGACAAACATGTGTCACTTTGTAACACGTTATAATGCTCGCCTAGCTGCTAGGGTGGCACGCCCTCATACTCTGCTTCTGACTGGCTAGTAGTCCTTACCTAGCTACTGCACATGTGCGACTCTCAACAAAGATGGAACAGAAGAGAGATGCCTCACTCTGTAGCTAAAACAGAGAGCTCAACACAGGGTGAAAAGAGGAGCTGCAGCAATGTGCAGTACAACAAAAATATGTTTTTTGAAAATTAAACCATGTAAACCTATTCTGATATAACCTTTAAATACAATTATGAACCCATGTTTTTGGTTTGGCGCACAACTAGGAGGGCCGAAATGTATTGTGAACCTAAATTAATATGCAAGCCGGGTCAGAATGTGCGAGGGGCCAGATTCTCTAGCGCCACACAGTGGATAGATGAAGTGATACAAAATTTGCAATACGTCATTTCCAGTGACATGACCACCCACGAAATGTCTAACTTGTGCGTGCGATGTCAGACGGAAATGCACAGCTGCATCAACCGGCGTCCCGCCAGTAACGTTACTATAATCTCGCTTTGCCAGACCATCCACACGCTGTGGAGCGGAGGAGGGTCTGGCTAGTCCACACAGCATTCTGGGATAGGAGAAAAATGTGCTCTGGTTTATTGCCATTCCTTTAAACCAATCACAATCGTCATGGGCGGTGCTAAGCGCCGCACGGAGCTGCTGTAAAATAGTTGTGTGAGAGAAAACTCAGATTCAACAGATAGTCTAGCTGTGTCAAATTACCCTGCAGAGATCTGAGGAGCAGTTAACTATAGTCCTCATAAATCCACCGGAGTTTAAAATTTCAACACAAAGAAAGTACAAGGAAACGGACATCGCCGAAAATACATGCATCCAGCGGAATTTCCTGTGGCACCGGAGCAATCCCGGAAGTGAAACGTCACGTATATAGACTGTTACCCCCAACGTCAGGGGAGGTGCGAGGGCGCGTTCTTCACTGCTTGCAGATTTAATTAAGTATTTTAAAGGCTTGTTTCATTCACTCATTGCACATCCCTGGAGGAATATTGTTGTTAACGTGCAACAAATAACTCAAATGAAGATGTAAAAGTCAACAAACCCTACAAGGAGCGTGTTGATAAGAGAATACAAACATCTGGTTGCTGACATCATCATGTGCTGCAATAAAGAGCCAGGCAATTTCAGTGGCTCAGTGTGTCTACTTAAATATTTTGCAAATATTTTAATGACTTCATTTGTCCATGATTGTTTTTGGATTTATTTTTTTACCCTAACTCCTCTATTTGTCACCAGGATGTGGAGAGAGGATAGAGAGTACGATGGACGCGTTCACAAAGTGAGTAACAAACTCAAGCTGCTGCTCTCAGAATTTTTTTCAGATTTGGAATTCTGTCTGCAAAAAATATAGACTTACTGCTATAACTTAAATCCTATATTTAAGTCTGGACTGCCTAAAGATGCATTCATGTACTGTATAAAATGTTTGCAAGATTTGTGCTTCACGAAAAAGTAGTAAATATGCAACATTTTGTGCTGTCCTTTGTTGTTTGCTGTGTTCATCCTTCCTCCATGTGTACTTCTTTCTGCAGTGCGGTGGAGCAAGGCACACAGATGCTGGAGATGGACTGTCACTTGACACGCGACGGACATGTGGTAGTGTCACATGATGAGAATCTGCTGAGGCAGACCGGCCACGATGTCACCGTCTCATCACTCAATCTACAGGTGGGAGGACAGATCCTACAGGACTGTTGGTTAGGACAAAGGTCATAGAGAGACAGAAGCTCCGGCCAAGTGGTGGTTTTCTGGATTATTATTTTAGCCCACCATGTTGGCCTGAAAGCCATTTGATTCTCATCTAGCGCTAAAACATGTATAATACGCAATTACATTTACATGTCAAAATAAATCCTTCTATGTTTTAAGTTAGTTATCTGCTCCAGTTTAACTGGATGTGCAAAATAGCTGCATGTAAAGCCAAATACTCACTTTAAGCTTACCCATGATGCCTTGGAGCCATGTCTCACACAGCAGGATTTCTAAATTAGCGAGTTACTGCACTAAAACCTGAATCTTTTGCATATAAAACTACATCTTTTACTTCAGCGTGTGTTTTCAGTGCAGTTTGCCTCTGAATTTTTGTTATAAACACACTTCCGTCATGTGCTGTACCAGATTAAAACACAAAAACCTACAGACCGCCATTAAGCCAAGCCAACAATAATAACAAGCACATGGCTGTGTGCTGAAGAGAGACGTGTTTCAATTATTTACAGTTACAGTATTCTGCATCAGGGTTATGCTAATAATATCCTCCAAAACCTGAGTAAATGTTCACTTAAGTATTGGATAACCTTCAAGTGAAAGTTTGACTTTGCATTCAGCTTTGTCGGCATGCAGCAACTCCACATTAAACCAAGAATATCCTAAGATGGAAAGATATTTCTTTCATGGTAATTACAAGCAATATCATAATAATATAACTTTATATTATAACTCCCTCCTTACCTCTGTTGTTTTAAAACTCTTTTAGGATTTGCCTCTGTATAAAGAGAGACTAGAGGTGACATTTTATACAGGTAAGTTCCTGCTCTCATTATCTTATTCTCGATCATTGACAAAAAGCCATTCAATGGTTGTTGTAACCCTTATTTTCACACCTCCCTCCTCCAGGTCGCTACAGCAACGGTCCAGACAGGAAGTTCGCTCTGCTGGAGAATGTGTTCAGGAAGTTCCCTAAGTTGCCTGTCAGCATTGAGATCAAAGAAAACAACAAGCAGCTGATGGAAAAGGTACAGTACACCTAAATAAAACACCTACAACTCTTACCAGAGCCGTTTCAGAACTTTCCAATGATATGAGAGAATCTCCAAAATATGAAACTGCGTTCATGCTTTTGTGATGCTCAGCAAATATCAAGTCAAATGTTGACATTATCCCTGGGGACCAGATATACTGTAAATTGCCACTGTTTGTCTTTGTTGCTTATTTTAATGGCAATGTGCCAGCACATTAGACATGTTGCTTGTAAACTCCAACATGTAAATGTTTGAAGCCAATATATCCTGCCTATGAGCATTTTTGACTTCAAAATGTCAGCTGATACACCTTTATATCTCATTATTCCTTCACCACCTTCCAGTACTGGAAGAAGTATTCAGATCCTTTACTTAAGTTAAAGATACCACACTGTAAAAAAATACTCTGTTACAAGTAAAAGTCCTGCATTCAAAATGTAACTTAAGTAAAAGTAAGTAAGTATCATCAGGAAAATGTACTTAAAGTATTAAAAGTATGAGTACTGGAAATGATCAAAACAGTGGTGTGTTTAATGGTCTAATCATTTCAGCTGGACTTGTAGGCCGTCATATTGTTGGCTAGTTAAATTTATAATACATTTTATACAATTATAAAACATAGCCTATATGTGCTTTGTGTGCAAAAATCTTAATTTGTAAAGTAACTAGTAACTAAAGCTGTCAGATTAATGTAGTGGGGTAAATAATACAATATTTCTCTCTGAAATGTAGTGGAGTAGAAGTACTTTGGTACAAGTATTTGTACCAAAGTACAATACTTGAGTAAATTCACTTAGTTACATTCCACCACTTCCGCCTTCCCATTTCATCTGTAACCCTCCCTTGTCCATGTGTAGGTGTCAGACTTGGTGAGACGCTACAACAGGGAGGAGATCACTGTCTGGGCCTCTGTGGACTCCACCATTATGATGGAATGCCACAGAACGGTACATAGACCACCTGGGGGAGACAAAGTTACTTGTTCAGCATTTTACTATCAATTCACAGCCAATGTCACATTTGTGCTTCTTATAAAAAATAATATTGGAATTGCTTGACCTAAATAGCTGGAATTAAACTGTAAACTGTCTCTGTGTTGGCACTCTCTCTCTCTCTCTCTCTCTCTCTCTCGCTCTCTCTCGCTCTCTACCTCTCTCTCTCGCTCTCTACCTCTCTCTCTCTCTCTCTCTCTCTCTCTCTCTCTGTCTCTTTGCTTCCTTGTAGAACGGCTCCATGCCGTACAGTTTCACTGTGAACCGAGGTCTGCTGCTTCTGCTTCTCTTCTACAGCGGCCTGCTGCCATTTGTGCCCCTGGGAGAGAGTTTACTGCAGTTCTACCTGCCGCGCATCTTCAACAGGTGTGGCTCAAGGAGTGTTTGTCTCTGCATGTTGATGTGTGTTAATGTATCTGTTATTAAACAGCAAAATCTAACAGCTGCATCCCACATGTTATTCAGAGTTTTTAGATACTTTGGCTGCAGGCCGTGCTATACATTCATCTGGTTTTATCTTCTGAGATTTTTCTGATGTTTGGTGTAGGATCAATTTGTCACCGTACAGATGTGTCTATTGTTTCTTTCTCTGTCTCTGTGTGCTGAAGGACGTACATTCCTGAGGAGGGCATCCTGAGGAACAAGCTGGTCATCTCTTTGTTAGAAAAGTGAGTGAAGTTTTCACTGCAGGCTCTTTACAACTGACTTTGTTCTAAAATGGTCAGGAGAGTCATTGACAAAAATGTCTGGGAAGGAAAACAAATCTGAGAGCATTACATACAGTAAATGGGGTGATGCTTCTTCTATGCAGAATTACAGCGTTACAATAATGCCGTTAATATAGTAGCAAATTCTTAATTATGTTTCACTGCTGATTTTGTAAACTGAGTTATTCATATATTCATTTATGCTGTCATTCCAGAGTAACGATGAGGAAGAGTCTTTTTAAACACCTCGCAGCCCGTGGAATTCAGGTACGAAACCACATACGCACCTAAAAGCAGAGTTTGTTTAGGTGCATTACAGGAAATGCATAGAAAGTTTAGTTAAGAAAAGGAAACACAATTAAATCATTTAAAAAATCTGAATATCTCTGGTTCAACACCAGGCTGTTAAGACCGTTTACAATGAACTGTAATAGCGTTTAACTTCCTACATCCTACATCCTACAGCTGGAGATTTAGATCATAGATATATCAGTGAAAGGAAAACCCTCAAATCATAATTCCTGGATGCAAAAAGTAGATTTTTGTTATCTTATAACTGCCTCATAATTTAACCAAAGCACTTAATGGTTTAAACGACACTATACTTCAGTATTTCAGTTGAGACAAACAGTAACGCTCAAACAGCCAATGTGGGTGTCTTGGATGCATCACCTCAGTCCTGATGTGAGTAATCTCTGCTGGGATGAGGTCACCCCCATTGTCAGGCCGTGAGTGCTCATACGAATAGTTTGGGCATGAAAACAATTGAAGTCATATGTCGTAATCGAGCCAGCTGCTAAGGGCCTCCAGGCATTTGAATGCTTATGAGTAATCCTGTAGTGACTAAGAAAAGCTCTTCACCTCATCATGCACATTAAAAACAGATAGATGAGATCTCCGGAGGAGGAGCTCCACACTCCAGGAGAATGTGGGCTTGTGTGAATATTGGAATATTGTGAGATGATCTGTGATACATCAGGCTATATGTGTAATAAAGAAGCCTAAAATAGATTTTTGTTTCTCGGATAACAAGGAATCTAAAAAGTAAAGTACAGTACAACACTGAAGGAAATCGCAGTGCTGCTGCCATGGCATTGATATCAATTATGTGTCTACTCTGCAGTCTGAACAAATGTTCCTTGATGCACCAAGGTCTCACTTTATGCTGATGTGTGCTGTATTTTGGCTGTCACATGAGACAACTGCTGTCTCCAGATGTATGGGGTTTGTGTTGCATTGGTGGTCAAGTCACATACTGTAGCTCAAAACTGCAGGAAGGATGACAGAGAAACAGGACACTGACTCATTTTAACTTTATTCCTTGTTTTGCTGACATTGGCTTTATTCCCAATTTGTAAAAAAAAAAAAAAAAAAAAAAGGTGATACAAATTTTTTTAAGTATGTTTTTTTGAGCTGTTTGGTCTCCAGGACCCTGAACAGATCAATACAATGTTGACTAATATAGCTGTGATTGCAGGTGCATTTGTTTGTGTGCAATGAAGATGAAGACATAAAGGCTGCATTTGAAGTCGGGGCCACAGGGGTAATGAGTGACTACCCGGCTCTTCTGGCAAGCTACCTCTGCAGAAACAGAAGTCAGGATTGACCCCAAACACATCCTCACAATTCATAACTGGCAGCTTTCTTATGGATGAGGACTGTGTAAAGAAAAGACTGTGAGAAGAAGTGTGAAAACCGTTTCTTCCACCGTGACAAGATTAGACGACGAGTTGTTGGTCGAACTATAAAGCACCGTGCAGTGGGAGTAAAATTATTATTAAATTCTTTAATCTGAATCCTGAATCACTGCTGATAGAATTATCTGCAATCGTGTCATTTCTACTCCCTCCACCCACATTCTGTCAGACACAGCCCAGAGTTTAAAGAAACAGTCAGTGTTTTTTCTCAGCAAGAAATCTAACAGTGCTTTTATTAGTGCACTGGGCCGAAGTACAAAAAGGTGACAAATTAGACAGACAGGGTGTAACAAAATATAGAGACAATTATGTTGTTAAAGTAGACAATTATTATGTTTATGTCAATGGGAGAACTTCTTATTGACGTTGTTTTATGTGCAATTGGTATAATGTGTTGTGCATTAATGTAGGTGTAAGTGTGACCTGAGGAATGTGCAGCTATGTGTCGAGGAGTACGAGAGAGGGGAAAGAATATAAAGAAATAAATAACAATTTTAGGAAAAACAGAAATAAAAAACATTTAAAAAAAAAAAAGTCAGTGGTGAAAAGGAAATACATATACGAATATGGAACACTTACTGAAACTCAGGTTACGGGGGGCCAGCAAGGTCACTACTCCTTTTTTTTTCTTCTTTTCCTTGTATTTAGTTTTCTTATCTTTATCTTTTGGGTGCCACTGTGTTGCGCCGCCCCCAGACCTAGGAGCTGAGCTAGTCCAATACAGGTCACTCCCAGCTTCCCACACTGGGCTTCCTCCAGACCTTCTGGGAGTGAGTGTGTATAATGGAGGAAGTGTAGCTTCTAAGCCTCCTTGGGTTGTTTTTTTTTGAAGGGTTGCCAATTTGATGTGTCTTATTATTCCAATAATATTTGGTGATGATGGCATCTAATGATTGAATCCAGGTGACGGTGGGATGAATTGGTAAGAAATAATTTATTTTAGGGAGCATTATCAGTATCTATTCTGTCTGTAACATATCAGTAAGCAGTTTTGGACTGATTGACTGACTGCCTGACTACATATGTAATGCTACCAGTGTGTATGAGCTGCTGCATGTTGATCTGTAGTGGAAAGATAGTAAGTTTTGGTCCAGTTTATAGAACAATTGGAAATGTGGATGGTTCTCCCAAACCAAATTTATCTAATGTGGCAAATAGAAATTTCCAAAGTATCTAAACAAACGTTTTTCTGCATCAGTGAACATAATGGGGGATTCTGTTTGCTGGAGAGATAAATAATGTATTAAACTGAACAGTTTGTTGGTAGTGCAGAGTTTTGTTTTATTTCAGTTGTGAGTTTGTTAATAAAGTAGTGCTAGGATTGAACAGTGTTTGTAGCTGGAGTAAATATTTCACCAGCTGGACCACGTCACCTGACTACTCATGATAAGAGAGTAAACATGACTGTTTTGACTGTGTCTGATGTTACATTTTGACATAATTTGATTGGTTTGACTAAGTGCTGAACTTTAGAAATAAATTATCTGCAAAAATGCACTTGGGTGTATGCTTTTATGTTCTTGTGTGTGGTATTAAGATGAAAAAAACACACAAATAAATAAAATAAAAGCACAAACAAATTACACTTATTGGTATGACAAATATATCCGTATAGTTGAGAACAGTGTTATTAATATAGTATATGCTGTATTGTGCATCTGTGTTTAATACAGTCACTTGTCTACTATACAGCCACATATAAACGGGGTTTACATGTGCAGTTAGCCTTACCTGTTCTTCTTGTTTTCCCAGGCTACGGTCAAAGTCCGGCCACACCACTGTGATAATATCAACCGGCCTGTTGGTGAAACAAAGGCTGTCATTTTCTAAACTGCTTGGCTGTGCTTTGCAGTGTGACAAGTGGGTTAATGGAATATAAGTGGATCAGTGCTAACTGAGGTTTTCAATACACTAGATGTAATAAGCAAAGACTTGAATAAGTGACCCAGCAGAGAAATAGGGTTCTTGTGATCACACAACCAGGGTAGTAGCTACCATTGCACACAAGCAAAAATGCCAAACTTCAAATCTGAATATTGTTGTTTTTCTTAATTTTCTATGACTGAATATTTTGGGGTTTGGTCAGACAGAAAGAAAAAACAAGACGTGAGGATGTCATGCACTTGTGATAGAGATTTTCTTACATTGTATAGACCAAATAATTTAAGGGAATAATCAACAGATTAATAAATAATGAAAATAATTATTAACAGCCCTGCTTTTCAAACAACATTAAGATCATTATGATGGAGACACATTTACAGAAAATATTCAAGGGTTAAATTAATAAAAATAAAAAAAATGAATACAATGTGAACTGTTTGGATTGTGAGAAACTTTTGCAGTGTTTTAACTTTTAAACTTTTGCTGTGCTGGAGGAATTTGGACCCCCTGGCTACAACATAATACACATTTAAGAGGAAAGCAAAACAGCTTTGAGACAGCAGTGCAAATCAATCAAGAAACCACAACAGCCTATCCTCCCCATCCTTTCTGTCCAAGGATATCAAAGATTTCCTGAATTTTGTCACATGACCGCAAATACGTGTTCCTTATAGTGTAAGTTTGATCCGTTTGCAGCCAGTGTGAAGGACTTTTATCCCAAAATCTGCCAGCAGGATAATAACCCTCTAACAGCATTTAGAAGACTGTACCAACAATCAACTGATAGCCATAAATGGCTCATATGAAGTCGAATCTGATTGGCTGACCCACATTCTAGACGTCACCCACCGCCTCTCATTGGTCGACGGGGATTTGTTTTGCACTCTTCAGACTTCCTCTTCTGCGTGTTTTCATAATAAACCACATTTTTCTCCCGCTGGAGCCGCCGCACTGTTATCCTGTCAGCCTGCCAGCGTTGTCGGATTCAAGCTCCTGTTTTAACAAAGGCCGTGGATGAAGTTTGAAAGCTGGTTCAGATTCAAAGAAGAGACGCGGGTAAACGGGCTCCGCTGCAACAACCAGAGGCTGTCTCTGTTGTCTTTATTGTCCAAGCCTTTAGCGCGTGGTCGACTGTTGGACCGAGCCGACGTGCCGACCACATACCTGCTTTAATTAAATGTTTTTCAGCTGTCAGTCACATTGATACACTGCAAAGACTGCGAGGAGCTTCGGTATTATCAGGTGAGTCGACAGGCACCGATGAATATCCTGCAATGCGCATCTGAGCTGCTGTTAGCTGCTGTATGTTATGACCAGTGCGGAGCTAGCTAAACACGCAGCTAGTGGCCGATTTCTCCTGCAGCTGTATCAGGCCGTCAGTGTTATTATTTAGCGACTGACTGACTTTAGTGACAGACTGCCACCAGTGTTGCATAAATGGCGCAGCACACGGTGCAGGGGCTTGAATGTGGGTTAACTGATTGCATAAAGAGGCGAGGATTGTTTGTGCAAACTGCTGTAAACCAGGAAGCAAGCTGCCTGGTCCTAACCGATCAGCCAGCATGAGTCTCTCAACTTTGATTATTTATATAACAGTACACATGTTTTCAAATGTTAGTTTGACTATATTTCAGTCTCTGCACAGTGACAATAACAAGATGCATGATTACAGCACATTGTTCACTAGGGCTGTCATTCAGTTATTTTCATATACCATTTTTTACATAGTTGTATGTACATAATATTACTGTTTATTTTTACCTACTCGATCAACTTTGTTGTCCTTGTGTCTGTTTCTATCTTCCTGTAAATTGGTACACTGAGAGCAACTTAAACCAGAGTCAAATTACTTGTATATGTACCCATACTTGACCAATAAATCTGATTTTGATACATTATAGATCCATCTGTCCGATGCTGTGTTGACCTATTTCTGCCATTAAAAAAATTATGGAATGATAAAAAATAATCATGATAAATCATAATGCTATGGAAGATAGTTAAAATTGTTAGTCTGAATTTTGAGATACTAAGTCAAAGTTTTGGATTTCTTAAGTTAAATCTTTAAAGTTATGAGGTGAAGTGTTATATTATTATAGAATATTATGTAATTCTGTTTTTATCACTACCGAAAACATGTAAGAGCATTTTAATGTTGTAGTTCCTCAATGTGGAGCCAAGTTTAGATACTTTGTATACTACTGAGTAGATTAGTAGTATAGTACTGCATCATATCATTTAACCATATTAATGTAAAAAACTAGTAACTACAAATGTCAAAAAAACGTAGTAGAGTAGAATGTTGTCTGATCAGTTCCAGCATCACAGTTTATTAACATTTGACAGGTTATGTTAAGGGAAAGCCTTGCAGAATTGTATTGCTATTATCAGATGTTAAAATCGGATGTATAACCAGTCTGTCTCCAATATCTTCCACTTCCTTACTGATAGCTGAAAATGGAATCAAAATGAAAATCCTTGATTCACATGTATGGTTAACCAGTGGGTCTTAGGAGTCATAGTGTCACTAACACTAAACTCCCATCCTGCTTCCTCCTTCTCTTTTCCTCATCAGACATGGTGAAGCTGACAAAAGCCAAGACGTTCCAGGCATACCTGGACTCCTGCCACCGTCGCTACAGTTGTGTGCACTGCCGTGCCCATCTGGCCAACCATGACGATCTCATCTCCAAGGTTCATATGCTGCCACTCTAGTTGTTAATAATTATTTCAGGTGGCTCATAACAACGCCTCCTATGGTTCTCCCATAGTTTAGAGAGTAGCAAAACCGGAAAAACTGGACTGACATTAAACAAATAATATATCTCCTGAAGTTAGAAGACATTTAAAAAAAATATCCTGTTGTGTTTGATTATCTATATGTCAAGTGAACACATGTAGCACTTAAAAAAAATAATATATATATATATATATATATATATATATATATATATATATATATATATATATATATATATATATATATATTTATTTATTATTTAAATTTTTCCTCCATGTCTTAGTCTTTCCAAGGCAGTCAGGGCCGAGCCTACCTCTTCAACTCTGTGTGAGTATTTACATTTTGCTACACACATTGAATGTAGGAAAATGGCTATTCTATTCCTTTACCTCCATATATACTGTGTAGACGGGTACAACTGATTTATATTCATCACAGTTTAAAAAAAACCTGTATTTTATTACCAACACTTTTCTGAATAGATTAGTGACCCAAGGACTCTTTGTTTAAAAGTAATAGTCTAGTTCTCTTTGAAACCTCACATTGTCAACAGATAATCTGATCTGCTCTCTGGTGAACCTTGAAGTTCACTTTAGTGGCGCTTGTCCTTGGTTAGTGGGTCAGAAATACACAGGCTTTAACCCTAAAATGAGAGCCCCTTAAATAACTCAAGCACTTAATCGAACTTCAAGGTTTAAATTGAATAGATGCTGATCTGTTTGAGTCTCTCTTCTGAATGGTTTCATGGAAGGTCATCCTCCCCATGAACTTTTGTCTTTTTTTTAACCTTAAAAGAATATCATATAGCAGGTCCTTTACTGTTTAGGTTCACACAGTAGTCTCTTGGCGCATGGCAAGGAGAGTAGTTTAATTCCTGTGAAACCCTCTGTGAATCAGAGAGGAGCTGCTGTTTGACAATACTGCATTTGGTTTCAGGGTGAATGTTGGCTGTGGTCCTGCGGAGGAGAGACTACTGCTCACAGGACTACACGCTGTTGCTGACATCTACTGTGAAAACTGCCACACCACACTGGGCTGGAAATATGTAAGCACGTCCATTTGTGAATAAAATCCTGGCTTGTTCAAAGGAGAGCCGCTTAAATGTTTGATGAAAGGGGTTAACATTGTTCCTACCACGTATACCTGGTGTAGGTTTTGATTTACAGTTCAGTGGCAGATTCCACCTGTTGATGGCACCCCAGTAACATTAGCAGGAGATATAGCAGGTGATCCAATCCGTGTCCTGCTTTACCTGCGTATATCCACTAAATGTGTTTACATTCTTTCATCCACTTTGTGATTTAGAGTGATGGTAAGCTTATGATGGTAATTACTTATTAAACTGCAGTTACATCCAGGTGATTGAGAACAGAGAAGGAGCTGAACAGAAGGTTTGCTGTGGAGATGGCTTTGCTAGATGTGTTACTGAAAGGCTTTCTTAATGTTGACTATCAACAATCTCCACCGGCACCAGAATTTCGTTAGAGAAAACACAACCAGCCCAATCTGGCCAGTCACAGTTCTTGCGCTGCCCACACTTTGTAGCGCTGTAGCCCTCATTTGTAATCACATTTTTGAGTTACGTTGTAGCTACAGAAGTTACATGCATAGAGCAGGAAGCTACATCATAGCCTCTTAACCCACAAGTATAAATACAGCTTTACACATTGTATGATGTTATGGCAGAGTATAGAAATTCCCATGAGGAAATAGTGTAATAATGCTTAGTTTTAAATGTCAGAGATGTGAAGCACAGTCTATTAAGTTTAAACACTAACTTGAAATTTGGAGTCTGCATAATCTTGTTATGAAACTAGTACTGGCTAGTATAAGCATGGTGTAAGTCTAGTTTGAGCTATAGTTTAATCTTTTTAATAACCCTTATGTACCTCCCTTCTGCAGGAACAAGCCTTTGAGCTGAGTCAGAAGTACAAGGAGGGGAAGTTTATCATTGAGCTGTCCCACATGATAAAGGACAACGGCTGGGACTGAGAGGGAAACCTCCCATCTTTCTTCATGACTTTTTCAAAAGTTGCATCCCCTCGACTTAAAGGGGTCCCAGTGTAGCCTCCTCATCCCGCGTACGAGCCATCGCTGTGCCACGCTTTCACTTCGTACGGCTTCGCCAACAATAGCATGTGATGCCTTTTATCTTTTTCTGTTCTTCATGTTTTTCCAGCGACCACAACAACACATTTGCTGATATTGCTATCCCAATTGCTAGTTGTGCTGGGACATGGACTGAATGAGTGCAGGGTTTGTGTGTGTGTGTGTGTGAAAGACTGGGAGAGGTAGTCACACAGGCACGTGTGCATGTTGGATTTTAAAGCGTGTGTTTTGAGTGATGACCGCTAATCAGTCTCGCTCTGTGGGGGCGAGGCCAGTGCAAGTCAAATAATCTGACCGTTTTACACATCAGATGCAGGTATTTGGGTTTTCCTTTAGACTTTAAGGTGCACATTTAGACATATCTGGCCCAAACTGAGTAAAGTATATAGGCCAGTTTAACCCATAGATCATTTTTGAGTGATGAAAGGGTATGGGAATGCTTAAAGCAGTGTCTGGGCTTGTTGTTTTTATCAGTACAATTCATGTTTTTTTATGGTAAAATCTGTGGTAAAATTCATATTTTGCTAAGGGCAATCAGGATGTTGAATTGGTGATATTAAAGCCTGCAAAAGTCTCCTGCAAGAAGGTGTGTGTGTGTGTGTGTGTGTGTGTGTGTGTGTGTGTGTGTGTGTGTGTGTGTGTGTGTGTGTGTGTGTGTGTGTGTGTGTGTGTGTGTGTGTGTGTGTGTGTGTGTGTGTGTGTGTGTGTGTGTGTGTGTGTGTGTGTGTGTGTGTGTGTGTGTGTGTGTGTGTGTGTGTGTGTGTGTGGTTTCCACTGCACAGTTGGGATATCTTAACTTTTACTTAATGCTGATGAGATCTATCCCCTATGTGTTTGTGTATATCCTAACACGAAGCTGCCCATACAGATACATTTACTCAATGGTGTTAGAGCAAAGTGTTATAGGATTATGTAGCATATTTATGGTGATTTTTAATGTCTGCTTCTTTCATTAAAGTGTATTATTTTAACCTAATCTTTCATTAAAATACAGTATATCTGTAACCTGTTCAGATTTTTTTTTTGATTGAGCTGTTGTGAATGTAATCTGGCCTCTTATTCCCACACACACATACTTGAGTTATTAAAACAATTTAAAATAAATATAGATGCTACACAGATGCAACACAACATGCAAGTCTGGTATCCACTTGAGAACTGATAATCCTCTACATCACTTAGACTTTCTGCATCATTTTTCATTCCTTTTCTCACTGAGCATTACCTGATGCATGTGGCGTAATGGTGTTGGAACAAACTGTTCCAAAGGTCACAATTTCAGTTTGTAATTTGTAAGGGAAACGTTTATCTATTTATTATATGATTTAACGCATGTTAGCAAAACTCTCATTTACAGGGAGGAACAAATTCAACAGGATGCCCTGACTGGTCTGTAAATCAACCAGCAGATGGTGATGTAGGTACTGTTAGATTATAGGTAGGCTACATTGGTACCACAGTATGGCTGTGTAGGCACTCTGCTGGTTACATAAGGCTACTGGAAACACACTAACAAAACTAATTACACACACAAAGTTTCTGTTGGAGATGGTAAGTCCCTTTGGGGTGGACTTTGGGATTTTTACTTTGTAAACCTATAACATGCACAAAAACGTTAACACAATAAAGGAAAGGGAAAAAGCATAATATGAGCACTTTAAAACATGGAATGGCAAGATGAAGGAGACTAAAACTGGAGTGACACAAACAACTTTGCCTACTCTTAACATTCATTCTAATCACAACTAACTTTGCTATAAAACATACAACATAGGCCTATTTAAGACTTATTTTAAAAAGTGATGGAAAAAGTATGCTGCCTATGACTGCATTGAAAATGTCACTTATGTAAAAGTATGTAAGTATCATCAAGAACATGTAGCCAGTATACGTATTAAAAGTAAAAGTACCCAATGTTTCTGATTTGAGAATCCTCCCATTTTAGAAACTGAGTAGAAGTAGAAAGTGGAATGAAAACAAATGACTCAAGTAAAGTAAGTGGTCTACCTCAACATTTGGACTGAAGTACAGTACTGGAGTAAATCTACTTAGTTACATTCCATAGCGGTTTAAAAGAGTGATCAAACATCCTTGGTTAATGCTAATCAGTTACGCCTGTGATGAACACGAATGTTTGCGTCTAACCAATAAGAAAGGAGCTCTTGTGACTCTCGACCAATCGGATTCCGCGGCTCGTTCGCTCCTATAACTCGAGTATAAAAGGCCTCGCTAAAGCCTGGATGGAGCGTCTCACTCAGCACTGCTAACAGCGGTACAATCAGTTTCTTTCTCCTTATTTCATCCCTTTAGCTCAGCGGCAGGAACATGGTGAGTACGGGGTATTTCTGTGTATCTGTAGCCTCTTTCCTAGAGCCTGGGTTTGTCCGAAGTTTCTGCCTGTAAAAAAGTAAGTTTTTCCTCGCCACTGTCCCACTAAATGTTTGCTCTTGGTGGGGGTTGATGGGTATTTGTTAATTATAGTGTAGACGGAATAATCTCTTTTTTTATTTTTTTTTATTTAACCAGGCTCACAGTCCACAGTCACTAATACTTCCTCTAACGAAGAGCAGAAACAACGTTTTATGGAAATGTTACGTACCAAAGCAGTGCAAAGAAGTGTAGTTAAAGTTGTTCTGTTAATGGATATGGCAGATATATATAACACTTCTGTCATAGGCTACTTTCAGCTAAGCATATAGGCCGGTTACCAGTTTCGAAGTATTTAGCGGTTTAAAGTCACGTTTCAAAACCTCTAAACATTTACGTCTTCCTGCGCTTTTTCTGTCGTCACCGCCAGGAAGTGCAGTTTAAAATTCCCTCTCCTGCCAGCGTGCAGTGTGTTTAAAATGCAGTGTTCAATAGAAGGTGTTTATACCCAGGCATTTCAAAGTAATACATTTGTAAAGCTATTATTGCAATAGCCTGTAAGACATTTTTGCTGAAGGTTATCACACTGACCCATGCCTGCTTGCAGCTTCCGTAGTACAGTGTGCAAACAGACCCAATAATTAGGGTAAAAGGTAGTTTTAACTTTATAAAAGCAGTCTTGTAACGTTCCTATGTTTTTCCTTCCTGGCTGCAAACACCTAGCCTGGTTGACACCAGACCCTTCTCAGTTGCAGCGCAAATCTCAAATTTGCCGGAAGTTCGTCAGGGTTTTCCCAGGCTAGCATTTATTATAAAAGAAACTATATGGCCAACAATGTAACGGCCTACAAGTCCAGCTGATATGATTAGACCATTAAACACACAACTGTTTGGATCCTTTTACTTTCTAAAATGGGAGGATTTTTGTTTTCTTTACTTTTAATACTTTAACTACATTTTCCTAATGATACTTACAGACTTTTACTTAAGTAACATTTTCAATGCATGACTTTTACTGTAACAGAGTATTTAACAGTGTGGTAGCTATTACTACTTTAACTGAAGTAAAGTATCTGAATACTTCTTCCACCAGCGTGAGTGTATCTCGATGCATGTTGGCCAAGCCGGTGTCCAGATTGGCAATGCCTGCTGGGAGCTCTACTGCCTGGAGCACGGGATCCAGCCGGACGGACAGATGCTCGGCGACAAGACCGGCGGAGGAGACGACTCCTTCACCACCTTCTTCAGTGAGACCGGCGCTGGGAAACACAGCCCCAGGGCCATTTTTGTGGACCTGGAGCCCACTGTCATCGGTAAACTCATTAAAATATAGATGCCAAGGTTTACTTAAGTCAGGTACCGTGACTTATACAATTTCCTATAGGCCTATACTTTTTTTTTCTTTTTTTTTTCTTGTTTTTCTTCACATTTTATAAAACGATGAAATTACAACATTGCACATTACGGCACAAATATTTGTCAGCTAGCCTACTACTATGTGAGCCCGTCTGTGTAACGTAGAGTTTTTCCTGCGTGTCTCTACGACGTGTAGAGTTTTTCCTGCGTGTCTCTACGACGTGTAATGTTAGCCAGCCAATCACAGACTGTATTAGATCTTAGAAGCATGCTGCATGCTCATAGCTCGCTGATGAGATTTACTCCTTAGGGATAGAGCTCAACAGTCCCGCAGAGGCTACAGGCTGTCAGTCCACTGGGCATCAAATTCTTGTGATCTACATTGAACGCAAACACTCTGAGCATGCGCAGTACTATTTTCTGACGTTCTCTTAATACATGCGTTCAATGTACATTGCATTGTGAGAGGGGCTAGCCCCACAGTCAAGCTACCGTAGCGGGATAATGCAGTTTGAAGCAGCAAGGCAGGGAGGGACCATTAAACATGAAATTAAATCATAACACACAATTGATATGCAATGTAGGAATGCTATAGTCATAGAAAATACATTTATAAATATTTAACAAGTCAAACCCTTAAGTGACTTGTGATCTGTCTCCAGATGAGGTGCGCACCGGGACTTACCGCCAGCTGTTCCACCCCGAGCAGCTGATCACCGGGAAAGAGGATGCTGCCAACAACTACGCCCGCGGACACTACACCATCGGCAAAGAGATCATCGACATGGTGCTGGACAGGATCCGCAAACTGGTGGGCACCTTGTTATCGTGATGGAGCTATTGATACTCTTTAAATTAAATGCATCTCACTGCAGTGGTGGAATGTAACATTTACTCCAGTAGCCTACTGTATTTCAGTCCAAATGTTGAGGTAGCCTACTTGACTTGAGTCTTTTCTTTTCATGCCACTTTCTACTTCTACTCCGCTATGGTTTTCCTCCCGGTTGCTCCGTTTTCCTCCCACTATAAAGGCATACATGCTAGGTAACTAGTAGTAGGCTACAGTTGAAAATGAGCCATCGGTCTTACTCTGCATTTACAAAATTTTGGATGGTGTTGTCCTACCACCGTCTCTCTGTCCCCAGGCAGACCAGTGCACGGGCCTTCAGGGCTTTCTGATTTTCCACAGCTTCGGCGGTGGCACCGGCTCCGGCTTCACCTCCCTGCTGATGGAGCGTCTGTCTGTGGACTACGGCAAGAAGTCCAAGCTGGAGTTCTCTGTCTACCCGGCGCCCCAGGTGTCCACGGCCGTGGTGGAGCCGTACAACGCCATCCTGACCACCCACACCACGCTAGAGCACTCGGACTGTTCCTTCATGGTGGACAACGAGGCCATCTACGACATCTGTCGTAGGAACCTGGACATCGAGCGCCCGTCTTACACCAACCTGAACCGGCTGATCAGTCAGATCGTATCCTCGGTCACTGCCTCCCTTCGTTTTGATGGTGCCCTCAACGTCGACCTGACAGAGTTCCAGACCAACTTGGTGCCGTATCCCCGTATCCACTTCCCCCTGGCCACCTACGCCCCGGTCATCTCGGCCGAGAAGGCTTACCACGAGCAGCTCTCGGTGTCCGAAATCACCAACGCCTGCTTCGAGCCGGCCAATCAGCTGGTAAAATGCGACCCTCGCCACGGCAAATACATGGCCTGCTGCCTCTTGTATCGCGGTGACGTGGTGCCCAAAGACGTGAACGCCGCCATCGCCACCATCAAGACAAAGCGCTCCATCCAGTTCGTGGACTGGTGCCCCACTGGTTTCAAGGTGGGAATCAACTACCAGCCGCCCACCGTGGTTCCCGGCGGAGACCTGGCCAAGGTGCAGCGGGCTGTGTGCATGCTGAGCAACACCACCGCCATCGCTGAGGCTTGGGCTCGCCTCGACCACAAGTTCGATCTGATGTACGCCAAGCGGGCCTTCGTCCACTGGTACGTGGGCGAGGGAATGGAGGAGGGCGAGTTCTCGGAAGCCAGAGAAGACATGGCAGCGCTGGAGAAGGATTACGAAGAGGTTGGAGCCGATAGTGTGGGAGAGGAGGATGATGACGGAGAGGAGTATTAAGCAGGCATCTGTTTGATATGTAAATAAACTTGTTTTTTTTCACTGCACTATTGTTTGCTCTTTAACACATCTTCCACAGGGAGGTGTGCACACTATACTCTAAGCCACTGTTACAGGTTAACATAACCTGTTATAAGGTTTAGGTGCAGCACTTAAGCCAAATTAATGTAACTAAGACTTTTCTCAGCTCTAATGATTGAAGGACTACTTTAGCAAGTTTGTCTACAACAAATGACTAAATGCTGCCAAACATGTAGATAAAATCAAATTTGTGAAAGTTAAGTAATGCAGAAGTGACATTTCACAACAGTGAGTGGGCTCATAACACATTTTGCACCACAACAGTTGGATTGCTGCAACATTAAAATTATTCAACTTGTTTCAGGCAGCAAAGCAAACGTCGTTTTATGTTTCAAAAAGTCAAAGCATAGTCTTTCACTGTAAGAACGTGATTGTTATGCTTTCAGCAGGAGCAGGTCACATGATTGAGCTCTGACCAGAAGGAATAGCTTTTTTTTTTATGATATCCAGCAGAGAGGCTGCTGACAGTCATGTGTGTGTGTGCGCACATTTTCTGCTTTGCTTTTACTTTCATCCCTGTGTAAGATTTAAGTACATTCTCATGACACAATTTAACTGTACTTAAAGAGGCCTTACTGAGTGACAAGCAGTGAGACATTTTACACTAGTACTGAGAGATATTCAATTTAAGGTTTCCTTCTGTAATTCTCAATGTTATTGTACCCTACAGTGTCTGCCTCACTGCATGGCACATTTTACAGGTGGTCTTTCGCCCCCAGTAGAATATACTGGGGGAATGTCAAAGTGCTGTCCTGTTTTGGGGCTGTGGTACCGTGTAGACCACAACATCAACCAGATAACCGTATAAGAAATTGAGTTGACACGACCCCATTTGAGAATTTATTTTTAAAAAATCCCTCATTATCCCTGTGCAGGAGTTGGACCTGGAGTGACATCAAAACTTAGCTTTTCTTGTGAAGCAAGTTTCAGTGACACACCTCACTAAGGCAAATCCTGCTCATTTAAACTGATGCTGTAGAGTGTAATAAGTAACGTGCGGTCAATATTATTGGAATCGGAATACATCTGCTGTAGCTGAGGACTAATTCAAAATCAAGATTTTGATTTCCATAAATCATGTTTTATTAATCATAACTCTTGTGGGATAATGATTTACAATGTATCTATCGTTTTTAAATTAGTCCTACATTCATTTGGCTGATTATAACACTGGTTGAGCAGGTGAGGATGTATAGTGCCTTACTCCAGGACACTTCAACAACACATAACTGTGGTTAAGATCAGAGCAGACAGCACTCCAATTCAAGTGTTTATTTATGTGCCGCGGTTTTTGGCAGAGGCCGTTCCTCAACGTGCAAACTTGCAACACAGTTCAAGTCTAAAAGTAGAAGTAAACACATTTTGGAGTAATCTGGAAGATAAGTGATGCAACTTTTAAAAAGTGTTTTGCTCTAATCTTTCAATTTAATTATACTGAATGTTTGAGTGTATAGAAAATCCTTGACTACAATTTATAAATGCAGTGTATCCTCTTTTATGATGATGTTTTAATCAGTTATGTTTTTGGCTGCCATTTTTTTCTTCTTCTGCAAACTATACATGATTATGTTCAAGGAGATGGATTATTAAAGCTAAGACATATATCGTGACATGTTGGTCTTGTACAAAAAAACATCCTTAAAACCAAAACTGGTCTCAGGATATAAACCTTAATAGAACTATAGTAGGCCTATGTAGATTGCAAACTTTCATAACCATCAAGACTCACTGAGAGATGCTGTGAGAGAAATATACATTTTAGGAAACTAAATTGTGTAAAGAAGGTAAATAGGATCTAAAAATGTAATAGGGAAAATCTGCCCATTAGAAGCTTATAAATGTTCTGAGGTGATATGTTCTTTTAGCTGACATGCTGCTGATTTTACATTGTCACCTAGACAAAGGCAGCTCCAGGTCACTCAATAAAGGTAGTCCTAGTTTGTTTGACTCCTAAAGAGAGTCCAATGTTAATTTAAATTATCCTCTGTCTGACAGGTTATTCCATAGTGAAAACAATATGCAACCCTGCTGTATACAAGGATGGATAGATGTTGGTTATGCACACTCTATTACTGTGCTTTCCGATCGTCTCTTTATTACTCTTGTTTATTTGTTGTTGGTTTTTAAATTATATAGCAAGCATGGTGTTTATAGTTTATTTTTTTACTATAGCCTATATTTGACACCTAATAATTAATACGCCAGCATGTTAAATAACAATGTAGCTAGTGACTATACCGTTTCAACTGCAGTCAGTACACTTGCAGCAGAACATACCACAATACACAGACTGTGCAAACTACTCATATCATATATTGTGGTGTTACAAACTGCATCGCTGTGAAAATTACTATTAAAAGAAAACTATATCTACAGTATATTTTACGGTGCAATAAACAACAACGGTTATATATGTCAAGCATGTTTGTGTCGAGCACCCCCGTGTCAACACAAATAGATCCTTCCGAGATGGTTGTTCATGTGACCTTTTCCGTTTCGCCATTTTCCTCTTCTACACCGGCGCTCTTACTGGCAGCTACGTTGTCGCCCCTTCCTAGTGTTTAACCTGTCCAAAGCTGACGGTGGGAAAAGGGGAACACCTAACAAAAAAAAGATAGTCTGCCTTGTAGCTGTATCGCCCCGAGAAAAGTGCTAGAATGTCTTCCGATGAGAGCCCCGAGTACTCGCCTTTCTTCGCTGTGATGGGAGCCTCTGCGGCCATGGTCTTCAGCGGTAACGTTAACTAGCTACACCAGCTTCTTCATCTGACATCTCGACCGTTTACTGTCATAACGCTAACGACAAATTGGCATAGCCAGATGTTTAATTGTTGTGATATAATAAAAAACGACAACATGGGGGCTGTCTTTAGAGACACGGTGTTGGGTGTTAGCGGAGTCGGTCACGGCTCACACACCTGCCAGGGATGCAAGGCAAGAGGCGGGGGAAGATTCCCACCGGCATCAAGCTGCTGACCATTAACGTTAGCTCCTCACTCTGCTAACACTGTAACGTTAGCTAACGTTACATCCTGTATGAGCCTGGATATATCATGTCAAGCTGTGATGCTGTCTTCTGGTAGCTGCTGGCTGGTGACGCAGACCCTTATTTAGTTGGCAGCAGCCCTCTAGAATCTCTCATAATGAAGTTATTTTACAGCACAGGAAGGTCCAGATGTTCTACGATTATTGTTGGGATTAATCCAGCCGTGTTTCCCATTAGTTGTAATGTATTGTATTGCAGGAGGGGGCAGCTTCAAGGCCTTAACATCAGTGTGAGAAATTAAAGGGAACATCCACCCATCCATTCATTCACGTTTAGCATGCGCGGTAGGCGGGGGGGGGGTACACCCAGTCTGTCAAAGAGGAAATAACGGAATATACATCGTGCTCTTACAATAATGTTTTGGGAAGTAGAGTCAGTTAGCTATATGATGTCAATTCCTACAGACAACTGTCTCCATAATGTCGAAATCATTGATGATGACGGAAGGTGACACTTTGTGGAGTGAGTCTGTCCTGTTGATGAGTGACAGTTATAATTGTTTTGTTTAAGTAAATCTAGAGATGCACAGATTTAACTTTCTGATACCTAACCCCAGGATAGCATTCAATCCAATACCAGTGTATACTGTACAGATTTAAAATTTAGAAAAGAGAGAGCTCTTTTCTAAATTTTAATTCCGCACAGTATACCGCACTGCATGCAACTTTGATTACTTTTTATGTAAGGTAACATTAGGCCAGGGATTGTTGTGGCATTCAAAGCTGAGCCTGTGGCCTGCTGTGCCTGAATGAATGTAACTGAAACACTAAATTGTATAGGTCACATTCTGACCAACACCCAATTGGTTTCAGTGCATCTGTAATCCAAATTAGTTTTATTTGAATATAGGGCTAAAGACTTCTTACTACTTATATCAAAGGTATCTGTTTTGTAGCTCATGTATAGGCTACCTGTTTAAAATCAATTACATGTTGGGACTGCACAAACTAAATGGTTCATTGATGTAGCTTGTGTAAAGATGGCAGGATGGTAAAAAAAAAACTTCCTAATGTTTAGAAATATTACCTCCTTATGTTGCTTTGTCATTTTGACACTGTATCACAAAGCAAATGGAAAACACAGTTACTTCCAGCTCCAAAGTAAACTCTCCATGGGTGCTGTTATACTGTCATAACAGTTGTTTGATTGTTCACAATAGAGTTGGTCCAGAATTTCTCGAGGTGACAGTTGCATGAAGCGTAAACAATGATGTAACCTTTAAAAAAGGAGATAGGAAAGCTGATACTTAACACTCAAGGCTCCTCAATCAGGCATGTACATCTGTCTGGAGTGGTTTGTTGTATTTAGGTGCACAGCCTGTGCCCCTAGTGTTTGTTTGTTTACGACCCCGGTGTTGTCTCCCGAGACCAGGCTTTTTCACAGTGTATTCAGGGGCCAGGCAGCTAGCGGATCAAGCAAGGTTAGTCTCATTGAGATATAAAATCTCTTTTTCAAGAGAGACCTGCCCAAGATAGCAGAACAAGTTAGTTGCATATAAAAACAATTTACAATCACAAAACAAACACAAAAGAGGCAAAGACAACTCAAGTGCATTTCAAAATAAAAGTGCCATTAGTTAAAACATTTGTACGTGTGGATGGACTCATGTTCTATGGTTTTAACATAACCTTTAAAATCATTTAAGGAAATCAGACACAGTAGTAGTTTGAGTGTTGTAGGTCATTCCAAGTAGAAGGTACAGCAAACATGAAAGCCTTTTTGAACAACTCTGTCCAGGCTTGAGGTACATTCAATAAAATAGTGTTCTGGGACCGTAAACCATAAGTACTCTGTGTAAAAGAAAGAAATTCAGATATGTAACATGGGTGCCTGCCTAAAATGCATTTATATATGAACACATAAAGGTGAGTATGGCGGCGATTTGACAGAGAGGGCAAATGCAATTTGAAATGAAGCCTACAATTTGAGACTAAAATGAAATTGCGCTGAAACCATGCAGGAACTCATAGTGCACCTTTTTTAAACATGGCAACCGTACTGTCAATTTTGGCAACCCAAAGCTGATGCCTGGTTGCCAAGCCGGCAACCACTTAAAAAATTGCCATGGGTCGAACCCCCACACGTGATGTGGGTTGCTTGGTGAAAGAAGGGTAAGCGAGACATACAACTGGCTGCCTGATGTAGTTCAATCAACACCTCGCTTACACTGTGTTAACAAAAACTGAACTCTAGCCTTGGAGTCTTTATTTGTTCACACAATTTCAACATGGTATGAGACACAAGTAATATATTTAATGTTTTAGATTGTACAAGTATACTGAACAACCTATAACTGACAACATGCTGCAGTGACCTGTATCAATGAAACATGAGGGGACAACAGAGCAGACAGCAAAACTTAGGAGAAGCTACCATTTGTGACATTAGTCATGAAAATACTTATATAGTATTGAAGTGGGCAAGGTTTTAATGGGGTAGCAAGGCTCTAGAGTGCAACTGTTAATCACTTTTTAAAATGGTTTCAGAGATGGTTTTGTGTGGAGACTTACTACTCTCCACAAATAGACACTAGTATGATTTGCAAATACGCCTCTTTTTTGTTGATATATCACTTTCATCTCTCAGTTATTTATGGCTAGGCGGGAGAAAACTGGCAGTCAAATATCTTCTACTGTTTCATTTTGTCTGTTACTTGCACGTCTGGTCTAAAATCGATCGACTGGATAAATCATTGTCACCCAGCTCCAGCCGGATCCATATCTTGTCTGGTTTGAGTTGTTTTGTCAGGAGTCATTTGTAAGTGAAGAATAGACACTGAACAGATGAATTAACAGGAACTCTCTCCTCTCCTACGCAGCATTAGGAGCAGCATATGGGACAGCGAAGAGCGGCACAGGCATCGCTGCCATGTCTGTGATGCGGCCAGAGCTCATCATGAAGTCCATCATCCCCGTGGTCATGGCTGGAATCATCGCCATCTACGGGCTGGTAGTGGCTGTGCTGATAGCAAACAACATCTCTGAGAGAGTCACCCTTTACAAGTAAGATGAAGCTCTGATACAGTAGTCAATTAGAACAGTTTCAGTCATTTTATTAGGGGCCCTATTGTTTTTGCTTGTATTATTCTTTTTCCTAAGAAATCCATGTTCCCATACACGAAAACTCACCAAACTTTGCACGTAAGTCCAGTCGTTTGCTAAACTTAATCAGTGCAATTTGTGTACTCATTTTCCTGATGGTGGCGCTACAACAGTCATCTAAAATGCTAAACTTTTCATAACAAATCAGCTGTACAAGCTACTACATCACGACTTATGCCAAACTGTAATAGAGTAGATGCTCTGATGTTACCTTGTAGCAATTTTGAAGACTCATTACTCTACTGCAAAACTTCTGAAACCTTTCTCCTCCCACGTTTGTTTCAATTCACACCCAATTTGGGCAACTTCATCTGTTCTCCAAAAATTGAGCCCACAGTGCATTAAAACGTTTTACTGCATACAGTGGTATAAACAAATACTGCAATTTCTTCCTCCCTAAATCTTTCATGTTCATGGAAAACATGTGAAGATCATTGTAGATTTGGTATGCAAAATTTCAGAATTCTATCTAAAAAAGTGAATTTAAATAAAAAAAAATGTAATTGTGTCCACATCTACGCATTGCAGTCAATGCAAAATAGAGAATCTTTAAACATCAGTTTTTATTTTTGAAAATAAATTACAGGCATCTCTATATTGTCTTAACAAAGTACACACATTTTCAGAATTTTCTAATAAGAAATAATGATTTTAATTCTTTAAATTCAGCATTTTCACGCAATCCTGCTACTTGTCTGCTAGGTGTTGCGATGCCACTTGTGATGTCACCCAGATAATAACTCCCTGAGATCAGACCCGCCTACGGCCTCAATGGTTCCGAGTTTGAGCCCATGGTGTTGCAAGATGATCATACATATATCTAATCAGGCATTGTGCTGTGGACAGCTGCCCTGCATATTTTAAATGTGTGTCTGCATTAACACACCTGATTCTGATTAACAATCACTCCAGTTCCAATTATGGAAAGTCATGTTATTGAGTTAACTCAGGTTGACTCAATAAAATATAGCCCAAATAGCTAGAGAAGTCATCACCTGGACAATAGCTCACTGAGATCAATGTTTACCTTTGGACCTGAAGGTTGTGAGTTCAAAGCTCAAAGGTCCCATCTTATACATAACCAGCCATTGTTCTTTGGACACCTTCCCTGAGATTTTAAAATGCTCAGCCCGACCATCACTTATATATTAATTCTGCTCGTTATTTGTGTAAATCGAGAAACATTTCATACAGCATTTTCTGCATAGTTTGGGTGCTTTTTAGTTGAAGCACATACACATAACCCCCAACAACCATAACCCACAAACACAATAAAAGAAATAAATCCTCAAAATTAAATGAATTACCCAAACACATTCATTAGTTAAATAGTCCTAAAGCTATTTTTGACCACTTCTAGTTCTGGCCACGTGATAAATTTAGGCCTTTTATGTGTTTCGATCAACTCCAAAGAAAAAACATCTGGCTCTTGTGCTCGCAAAATGTTTGATTTCCTTCCTTAGGGCACATTTGTTTTGTTTGGCTCTGTGCTGTGTTATGCTGGGCAGGTAGTGAACAGTTCACTGGTCAGAACTTGTTTTCTGGAACGGTTGTATACGCTGGTTTGGTGAGCGCTGTAAGACCAAACCATACAGGCTGTGTGGGCGGGAGAACCTAAGTCTTTTTTTGGTTTTGGCACTATTTTTGATCCTTCTCGCATTTTGTTATTTAACAAGATGAAAAAATTACACGTCAACCAAATCCTTTAAAATGTAAACAATGTTTTTGACCTCTTAAGGCACATCCCTGACACCCCTGCATCCCGCTTACGGAACCTACACACTGATAGTCAAATGTGGTTTTATGTGATGGTCGGGAATAGCTAGTTGCCCTAAATTACATTTGATTGAATACATTTACGTATACATCCCAAAGTTCCTGAACAGAAGGAGAAAAGAGAGGGACTCAAAAATAATTGTTTTGACATATATTTTTATTATTATATGTTTCGGACTTACCTTGGGCAATGACTGTGCTCTTTTCTTTGTTTCTCTCCAACAGGAGTTTCCTGCATCTCGGTGCTGGTCTGAGTGTGGGCCTGAGCGGTCTGGCGGCTGGTTTCGCCATTGGCATTGTGGGCGACGCCGGTGTGAGAGGCACCGCCCAGCAGCCCCGGCTTTTCGTGGGCATGATCCTGATCCTGATCTTCGCCGAGGTGCTGGGGCTTTACGGCCTCATCGTGGCCCTCATCCTATCTACAAAATAATAAGTGTCCGCATCAAACACCTCATCTCATTCATTCCACATCAAAGCAGCAAGAACAAATAGGAGATTTTCACCTACTTTCCATTACACCCCGTGGGTCTGACAGGATGGGATGGCAACAGAAACAAGTTGGCTTGACAGCGGTGTCCTCAGTAGATGTGATCTATCCATATTGTTTAAAGCCATCCAGTTGTGTCAGGTCTTGTGAGTACTGAACGGGCATGACGATGTATTGGTTGTTGTGGGATGATGTGTGGACAGTCTGCTAGATTTTTTTTGTCTGATCTTAACCTGTACAGTGATCCAGAGTCCCTCCAACCCCTGTAAATGTAGTAACCAGTCTGTGCTGTGAGTGTGAGTATCAACGTTTATCCCGCTGCCCATTCCCCTCCTTTGGTTTATGTTTTCTGTTGTTGGGTTTGGTTGTCACTCTCCATTTCGAGATTGCTGAAGATTCATGCACACTATTATTTTATTTTATCATGTTTTTTTTCGGGGACCATTTTTTAATCACCTTGGTGAGAAGCTGTCAATACATATTTTTTTGTCACTATTTATGGAAAGTTATGAAGATTTTGACTTAATGAAACTGTCTAAATGGAACACTGTTTATTGAATACCCTATATACATAATATATATATATAAATTATCTGTGTATAGTTAGATTAATTGCACTGTGGGTAATTGTTCTAAGTGCTTGGAATTCCTCTGGATGTAGTGTGATTATTAATGGAGGATGTCCACATGTTGACAGTGTGTGTGCGCGTGTGAATGACCTGAGTGAATAACGTGTGTGTGCAAGTCTTTATGTTTAATATGACATTCTCAAACACTAGTATCGTTTACCTGTAGTGCTGCGGTCTTGATTTTTTTGTGTGTTTTGTTTAAGGTGAGAGCTCACTGTTCAGCCATGCCTGTCAGATTTCCAAATAAAACTCAACCTCCTCCAGAACATCATTGTTGACCCTTAATTTTTTTTTGTCTGATATTAATAGGATGACTAAACTAACAGTACCAACGACATTTAGACAGTTTCAAGCACTTGATGAAAATGAGAGAATCGCAATAGTTATTACAATACATCCTGAGGTGGACGTGAGTTGCCTCATATTCATATTTTTTGTTAAAGCATTTTTATAATTGCTTGGTTTATCTTCAGCTAATTCCCTCATGCTGCAATGTTCAAACATTGAAATTAAAAAAGACATGCATAATTAATTGTTTTGTGGTGTATGAGTGCATAAAGAGCTTTTTTATTTGTTTTTATTCCTAGCTGCGTGCAACTCTCCGAAGCACCTGGGAGAGCCTTCCCAACAGTCTTCTCTGTGCCTTTTGATTAATAAATACCACTTAATATGTTAGCCAACTCCTTCACTTCCTCTTTAACGTGGATACATATGCAGTCCCATGTTTTTTCCCCACTCCCATCAATTATTTTAAAAAATGGGATTGGGAGTGAACTAATGACTCAGACAGTCAATTAAGATCAATCAAGAGCTGCAGAAGCCTGATCTTCAGGGAGCTCGATCAGCACAGAATCCAAAATATCTTTGAGAACTAAATCAGTGTGATTCCTTGAATTGTCGAAGGGTGAAACACTGACTGCCCATACACATTATTATTGAGCTCACAAAGAGCAGTGTCAACACTTTGGTACAGTCCGGGAGAGCAGCACTGACCCATGGCAAAGTGTAGAGTTCACCTCGCATTAGGCTGTACCAAAAAAGATTGGGACGAATTTACGAGACAGAAAGCCCTGTAAATGTAAGAGATAAAAACAAAGTGGCAGTGCTGTTCACACTGCTTGTGGCAAGTTACATTTAAACTGATGCAAACCGAATGCAGCAGAATGTATTGTGCTAAATAGCATTTCAAACAATGATACCCACATGTATGAGCTAACTTTGTGTTCGGTGTGATACAATACTGCTTACACATTAATGTGTCAGTAATAATCATAATTCAAGTAATAACTCAAGTGCTTTACTTATGTATATTTTAGGGCTCCTGCATTTTTACACTTCTACGTCACTACATTTCAGGGGTAAACATTGTACTTTTTACTCCACTACATATAACAGCTATAGTTACTAGTTACTATTTAGATTAGGATTTTAACTACAAAATATTTTAGTTCAACAGTTTAAAATATGAGAATTTTATTTAGATAAAACTATCAGCAACAACAGCACATGATGTAAATATGTACAGTATATACCATAAACTATTACAGTATTAATAGAGGCTTATGGATAAACAACAATAAGCCACAAATATAAAAACATAAAACTGACAAGAGTCATTCTGCACAATGAGTACTTTTACTTTTGATACTTTAAAGGACAGTCTGGGTTTCTTCCAAGGTTACTGACATTTTAATACAGAATTCCTTTTTTGTTACTATCATTCCACTGCAGCTCAGCAGTGAAACACTGACCAGGGAAACGAAAATAGGCAATTTCATAATTTCATATTAGCTTCACATAAACCTTTGATGTTTGCACAAAACGAAGAATGTGGATTTTGTCCCCCATCACTTACACTGAAAGCGCTTTAAGAGGGGATCTTATATGGCCAGTATGAACAGGAGGAATGATTACAGCAAGCAAAACCTTTTTCAATGTTCATAGAGGTACCTGACTATATTATTTTCAGACAGACTTGAAAAAAGTACATTTTATGTCTAATACTTCTATAAATCTACTAAACATTTTTGAATTGCTACTTAAGTAAATGGTCGGATTCTGAATACTTTTTCCATAATGTCTATAATTAGCACTAATAGGCTAATTAGTGTCATAGGTAGCTTGGTAGCTCATCGGTAGATCATATCAACATTAGTCTACAGTTATGTCAGATTTAGTAGAAGCAGATCTTAACATTTCGAAACACATGGCCCTCAGTTTCAGAGACTGTCACACCAGGGAGTGGAGCAGCAACAGAGCCCTCATCCTCCTCTTTGGATTTGAGACAAGGTGAGCTTATATCAACATTAAAGCAAACCATGTTTAGCCATTTTGACTGAAAGGTATTAAGTAACACTATCATCTTAGTGTGTTTTATTATATTAGGTTACAATTAGGATAAGAGGTTAATATCAAATGTATCCTTCATAGAGAAAGATGATAGAGAATATCTGATTGAGGATGATGGGAGTGAAGTGAAGAGAGCAGGGAGCATGAGCGTTGCAATTTCGATATAGTTTTTATGCAGAACTTCTACTTTTATTGGAGTTATTTTGTGATGTTGTTGTACTTTTACTTAAATAACATCTAAATACTTCTTCCATCACTGAATAATCATAAAACAACCCTACTCGTTCATGTAATGACAGGAGTCTCTGATGTGTATTGAAAACTTCCTGTGAAGTAGACAGTGGTGCTGGCCTGCCTGGCTGTTATTGTTTACGGTCAGACTGATGTAAAGTAGGCCATGGAAAAAAATATGTAGTTGTCGTGAATGCTGCATTTACCTGCTCCTCGGATGTTCCCATTTACCGATTTGGGAAGTCGTTCTTCCTGTTCATGTGCTTTACTGTGGTAAAAAAACAAAAACAAAAAAAACATAGACGCTACAAAGAAGATGTGTTATTGAGGAGATGTATTGTATTGTATTGCTCAAAACGTTCAAACAACGCGTCAACAGCTGTTTTGTCCCAGACTTGTTGCTGCACCAGTTTATTCCCGACTCATCAGGCTAATTGCTAATACAAAAACTTCAACAATCTACGTGGACAGTAACTACCGGTTACAACCTAATACCATATTAGAAATTTGAAATTAACGTTACACGTGAGCAAAAAAATCATATGCAACATATGAATTAATAAAAACCATTCACTTTCGTCCGCCATGTTACTGCGTAATAGCACCATGGATGAATTAGGAGAACAGAGTGACTCGGCAAGTCGCATGCCAACTCGTGTAGCAAACATTTCGCCGAGTTTTTGATCTGACTTGAGGGGCAATCAGGTGATATTGGGAACTATTTTTTCCAATTATTCCGACACCACATGAATGCAGCGTAACTATCTAGCAATAGGAGGCTTCCAGGAACAACAACGTCTCTTAGTACGTCCATGCTCTGATGTGTTGTCAGTGATTTTCCGTGAACGCTGGTTGTGAACAACAGGCAGGTAATGTTAACGGAATCATTTTATCCAGTACTGATAGCAGCACGCAGCTAACACAAGCTAACTAACGTTAGCTAATTTACGCTAGCTAGGTCTGAATCTGCATCACCAGCTAAATTATTCCGCCCCCGGGACACCCATTCCTTAATACATGGCTTATAACGTTAACACGCGAACTCACGGTACGCAAGCTCTTACACACGCATAACCAGCAATCTGAGTTGAATTGTGATGCCCCTGACCTTGTTATAGCCTGCTAACATGTTGATGCATGCGTTAGTTAGCTGCTCCTGTTAGCTAGGCTAGGTGGCTAACGTTGACTAAAGCTAGTTAGGAAAACAACATCATGCCAATTTTACTGATGACGACAATTATCTGAGGACAGGGACCGGACTACTAACAGTTACTTAGCGCTAAATTAATAGGATGATGCGTGTGTGTGTAACTTTAACGGTACCCACTAAATGTCTCACTGGGCTAAATTGCATTTGATACGATTGCTTAAAAAATAAGATGAAACTGATCCGTGTCGTGGAGAAACGTAGGATTGGAGGTTCAAATAGTAATAAGGTACGTCGGGGATCTCCAGCAAAAAGAGGAATAATTCCATTGTAACACAATGACATAATGTATAACTGTTTGGGTCAAGAGTTTCATACTCTTTCTGTAATAAGCAATTTAAAAGAACAACAATATAAAAAGCTACCTAGGTTAACTGCCACAGAGACTTCAGTGTCTATGGTAACCATGTTGTCATTTTCTCTTTCAGCAGCTGGACTGATGCTGTTCTTCCAGCATCTGAACTGAACCTGAACTGACTGGCAAGCTTTTCTACTGGTGAGACTCTGTTGCTGCCATGTCAAGGCGAAGCAGGAATAGTCGTGCATGGCGATATGTTTGGGGTGGGATACGACGGGATGCTGATGCTCAGGCACTTGAAGAATGGAGCTATGACCGCCTAGAGGTAAGCATACAAAGGCTGCTGTTTTCCCCTGGACCTAAAGCTCTGAACAGATATGAAGCGTCAGTGGACACTGGAGTTTTTGTCTGTGTCATATGATGCCACTTGTTTACACTCTAGGCAGGAAATAGGATGTGTCACCATGAGAAGATGGACAAAATTCACCTCAGGAATCCCTGTCAGACTTAGAGCCTCTAATTTGCCTTTGGCCATTGTAAACAGTGTATGTTGTTGTTTGCATGTTTTGTATCAGAACCAATACAATTTTCCACAGAAAGGAATACAACACAGTGTCTGCATTTCACTATTAAATTTTAGAGATGCATACATTTTCCAATGCAGTGCCCAATTTTAGCTTTGTAGCTGCCTAACATCAGAATCAGTGATGTGTTGTTACATAAGCAATGCTGCTGCCATTTGACTTTGTTTTTTAATTTTACGTTGTTGCTCCCCAGTACAGTGATTCAGACTCTGAGGCGGATTTTTCAGCAGTGATGGTCCCTCCAGTCCCCAGTGCAGTGCCCGTCACCGGAGAGTCCTACTGTGGCTGTGACTCCCAGGCTGAGACTAACTACAACCCTCGTCTGCGAGGTTTTCACCAGGTCAAAGACTGCCACTGTGGAGAGGATGACCAAGGTACAAGACAACTGCTGCATTTCAAGAGCCCAATTTATAATAAGGTTGATTAAGAGATGTTACTTGAATTACACCATTGTAAGCCAATTATTGAGATCTGTGATTTGCTCGTATAGATTTTACAGTTGTTAAGAAACAATCCTATCACGATTGTTTTGTGGTTTACATCCTATCATCTACTGGCTTGACCCCTGTGAGTTGACTCTAAAAGCAGTTACTCGGAGAACAAAGTGACATGAAGCAGGGTTCAGTTCAACAATTATCTAAAGGTTTAATACGACACAAAAATATATACATTTTGTAACAATGGCTCCATTCATCACCGGAGGAAATAAGGAATGGTTCAAGGTAGGTTCACGCAGATAAATCTTCAGGGAGGAAAACAGTGTTACAATTCATGATACCAATTAAGTCAGATCACAAAGGCTTGGCTCAGAGTTCTCACAGAATGGAATGTAACAGAATGACAACAACATATAACATTTTTGTGTGCTAATTGACACAAGGTAAAAAAGACAGTTAACAAAAAAGATTTCACTTCTTGTATATTCTTTGGCCATGAATGACCGAATGACTTCTGATGTTTCAGAGTTTGACTGGGTTTGGGATGCCAACAGCCGATCGACAGCAACATTACTGAGCTGCGACAATCGAAAAGTGAACTTTCACTCTGAATACAGCTGTGGGACAGCAGCAATCCGTGGCTCCAAAGAGCTGGCTGAAGGGCAGCACTTCTGGGAGATCAAGATGACGTCCCCAGTGTATGGAACAGACATGGTAAACCTCTGAACCACCCTATTTACATGCTCTGTTGTTATTACGTAAAACCTTTCCTGAAGAAATCCAAACATAGAGCAAATGTTTTTAAGTGTGTGGAAGATCAAATTTATTTGTCTCTAAATTGTTCTCTATTTCTGTACAGATGGTTGGCATCGGTACTTCTGATGTCAATCTAGACAAATACAGACACACGTTCTGCAGCCTGTTGGGAAAAGATGCAGACAGCTGGGGTCTTTCTTACACTGGTAAGATTAACATGCTGTGATGTTGCAGTAACTTCTCACAATGGATAGTGTCTAAGTTGGACATCAGTGGTTGTCTTCCTTTTGTCAGGCTTGTTGCTTCATAAAGGAGACAAGATGAACTTCTCCTCCCGGTTCGGACAGGGGTCCATCATTGGAATCCATCTGGACACGTGGCACGGCACACTCACCTTCTTCAAAAATCGCAAGTGTATAGGTTAGTACCAACATAAACACATAACATAACCAAACAATCTTTATTTCTAACTTGAATAGATACTGAGATACATATTTACAGTTAAAAGATCAACTTGTCAGTGCACTCTGGTGGACAAAATATACACTTTCTAAATGACCTCAAACCTAGTTTGGCTGCGATAAGCTAATACCTGCTAATACCTGCGATAAGCTAATACCTGCTAATATATTGCTCTAGTTCTGCTGTGTCCCACACTGTCAACATTGTTTTTATGTACGGGTTAGCAAAAAAGAATACTGTGGCACTAAACTTGAGTAGGTGGCCTGTCTCGTAGTAAAAACTAAAACATTTTATGATGTTGAAAAAGAAAATGTATTTAAGGTGAATCTGTCACATCTGGCTGATACTGATGTGGAGCATCGGATCAGTGCATCCCTAATCATTTGTGTACACATTTGTACCAATTTACAAACCTCAACAACTGCATCTTAAGCATATTTGTAACATTGTTTTATACCATATGGCCATATGTATGAAACATACCTGTGTACACATCTGGTTAGTAGAGCTTATTTGCTAACTGTAATACACATGGCATACATAAGACATTTACATCCAACTTTTTGTCACCATTCTGGATCTAGGTGTTGCTGCCACAGAGCTACAAAATAAGAGGTTTTATCCGATGGCGTGCTCCACAGCAGCGAAGAGCAGCATGAAGGTGATCAGGTCCTGCTCTGCGTCCACCTCCCTGCTGTACCTTTGCTGTGCTCGCCTTCGCCAGCTGCTGCCGGACTGTATAGACACCCTGGATGTGTTACCACTGCCGCCCGGCCTTCGCCAGTTGCTCCACAACAAACTGGGTTGGGTGCTCAGTCTCAACAGTGGCACCACAGATGGAGCCCCAGATGGGCCCGAGCGCCCCCCACGCTTGCCTGTCCCCCCTTTGGCTGGACCGTCCTCCTCTGAGAGCGACTCAGAGGGTTGTACGTCTGACCCCGAAGCCTGTCAGAGGAAGAGATGCCGCTGGACATGACTGGACAGCTCGACTCCTACCTCCTCTTAAACACTGGCAGACATTAATGTCCTGTGGCGTCTAATCTAGTGTTTCCTACCTGCCTCAAACTTTCCTCAACGTCAGTGTTATCCAGTAGTGAAGAAAATAACCAGGATGGGAGTGGTACCTAGGTGGAAAACTGGGAAGGTAGTATTTCTGCCTACACGCTTTTACTGTGATCTTCTCTCATGCCATTCAGATGTCTTCATGCTCATCATACATTCAGTATCCAAACCAGCTTTAGTAATAAGTGAAACGATGTGGTGTTATGTTGTTAGCTATCATAATTTGTTGCAATTATGTATGGGGATTAGTGAAATGGTGCAGGAATAGACTGTACAGTGTAACACTGAAGTCAAGTATGGCCACATTTTGGTGGTCATCATGATATAATTGCAAAAAGGGGGTTTAAAAAATGAGAGACTGTGTATTTTCTGTTTTTTAACCTGTATGCAAATAATGTATATTGTTCTCAATGTTATCAATGCATTATCATAGTAATCTGTTACCTGTTTTACTTGCATCTGCAATTTTTTTGTTAGGTTGCCAAAGTGAGAATGAGTGGGGCACTATGTCCTGAGAGTGGAACAGACAGGAAGCTACACGATAGGTCATAGAATATTCTTTATTTCCTACCCACAGTTTACAGCTCTTACGCAAAAACTTAATAACAACAATCAAAAAATGTTAAGACAAATCAAAAACTTGAGAAATGTTAGAAAGAGGTGAAATGAACCTGAATGTACTGTACTTTTAGTCCTCCAAAAATTAAAATATATATATTTTGTCTTTCATAGAGCGGCCATCATCTCCAAACAACTCACACACCTATGATTCCTTTTCAGATAATTCTATATTTCTTGAGAAATAAAGTTACAAGTCAAACATTTGTTACGTTTATGGCAACATCCGTCTGTCACCAGATTTAGAAAGTCTGCTGTTGAAATGTTATGCTTCTTGTTTGTATAAAGTGGATTCTTTTTTATTTTATTTTTAAGATGTAAGCAGTAGTATACATTATTTGGTGTAGCTCTTTTGAATCTGATCATGAGACAAGCATGCCACTAAGAAGATACTGCCACACAAAGTAACTTTTCATTGCTGTTATACCTTATCGTTTTTTAGAACTTTTTAAAAAGTTAGTTTCTTTGATTGACAAAATATGATATGAGCAGTTTTAATATTTTGTTTTGTACTGATCTGTTTATGCAAGTATGTTCTTTTGGTTTTCCCAAGGCTTTGTCCCATCACTTTCTTTACCAACTCCTCTTGACTGTAATTCATTAAGGTCGTACTCTATTCTGAATCCTTTTAGTATCAAACACTCAGCCCCTGTTGGCCTTACAGTTGGCTGTAAAACGTTTCCCCATTAAAGGAGAACTGTGGTCAGCATTAATGTTATTCCAATGATGATAGTTAGAGGTTTTTACAGCAGAAAATTTGTTTTAATATGGTTATAGAAACTTTGCGCACTGCTCCTGCAGCATTATCTACCACTCAGCTCTCTGTGTGCTTAGTGTGTTTCTAACAATAATTTCTTTTTAAATATGGCTAAAAACACAGTTTACATATTGAGCACATGAAAGAACAGTAGGTGGATTATACTGCAGGAATGGTTTGCAATGTTTCTGTGGATGTTTAGATTTTTTTTTCTCCCCGTGAAATACAAACCTTTATGGCCACCTGTCAAGCCTACGGGGGCTGAGTGGTATTAAGATCAATTCAAGTATAACTTGATCATAAATGACTGAGAAGGTGAACGTTACCCCTGGCTCGGGTATGTAAATAATTCTTATTTTGACTTTCTTTGGCATATCAAACCATGCCAATATAAGCATTAAATAGTGTTTGACCCAGATGTTGAAGCTACAACCAGATTTTGAAGCCAACTGCTGCCTCAGTCACCAGTCTGATCATGTTCACTCCTCAAGGATCTTAAGTAGACCTATACAAAGATTTAAGGTACTATGCAATACAGGCATCTTATATGATAAGTGTTTTAGAAGGAATGCATGTTTTAAGATGATGGAGGCACTGACACAACAACAGCAGTGACGGTACCAGAGGACCATGATCATTAGTGATATGACACACTTAATCATGTCCAGTTGTGTGATTTATCAGATGTATCCCTAAAGATTCAGTAATGTCACCACCAAGAGGTTAGTCATAGTCCAGTAGATGTATTTTTGGGTCTTATTTCACAGTATTTGTCTTCACATTGATGCATCCAAGCACTTTTTCTTACTGTTGTACTGTAAATAGAAAGAAATTCTAAGTGTTTCTTCTGTACCATGTCATATTAATAATACTGTATGTGAAGGCCTTTACTTGCCTTTTTCTGTATAAGTTATCAGCATGATTTTCAGCTGAAAATAAAATGAATGCTAAATATGCACAAAGGGCTGTATGGATGTATTAATTACCAATGAAACTGGTACCAAGGAAATTTCAATTATCAACTAAAACACTTAAAGTGGGTTAAAAGAAAAATGGCCTGGAATTTGACCATTTTCCTTTATGAATAGAACACTTCCTGAGTAAAATAAACAACATAATTGTAGAACTTCTATCCATTGTGTGGTCAAAATAAACATAAGTGTCCATGTTAGTTAAATCATTTAAAAACATCCTTGAGACACTTTCCTTGACAAGTCCATATCCATATCCATTTTAAATCTTTGAAGTAAAAAATGTATGTAGACTACAATCATTTCTTGAAGTAATTTAGAGACTGCATCAAACATAACAGAACATTTATTTGGTTAAATGGGTATTCAGAAATCATGTTGAAAATATTTATTACATCTTTATTAAATATCCATTCTTATCCAATAACAAATATAGTATTCCTCCAGTGAAATTAATAATGTGCTACCTGAAGTCTTCTACTTAATTTATCGCGTGCGGAACATAAAGTTCACTGGCAGTTCACGGGGAAATCTTTGCGGTCGGACAAAGTGAGCGGAAGTTGTGTGCCTTGCTTGCGGAGGTCAAGGTAAATTTGTTCTGTCTTCTGCTCATCAGGGCCATTCAGGTATTTTTAATTCCGCATATGTACAGAGTATGAAAAGCATCGATAGTTTGGCATTAGTTAATATTTTAATCAGTCGGTTATGATAATATCTATCAGTCGCGGTTGGTGTGAGTGTAGGAAAGGAATTGTATGAGGTGTTTTTAACGCTAGCTAACATACTCAGCTTATGTTAGCCTTGTTAACGTTACATCAGGGCTGTTTATGCTTTCCACTGAGGATACATGCTGACAGGTTGACATGAATTAGCTTCTTTTGTAGAGCTGCTACGTTCAGATGTTTAGCTAACGTTACATAACTCACTGTAATCTCTTGCAGGAGAAACACTGACCGCTGTTTATCAGTGAGGATTGTGGAGTAGCTGCTGCACATCCGGCAGTCATGGTGAAGAAAAAGCGTCTTCGCCTCATAGCAGAAATGGCTCGGAAGATCCGGGCGTACCGAGAGCTGAAGTCCCGGCCGCGGGAGTCCCAGAAGTACGCCCTGGACTATGAGACGATGAAGCGGCCTCACACAGGAAAGATGCTGCCTGTGCTGGCCTGGCAGGATGTCCGCAGGGAGAGTCGCCTCTTCTCTCTGCTGGCAGGCATGAGGCTGTTCGGAGTGGGCCGCCTCTTTACCCGCAAGTCCTGGCTGGAGGACCACACAGAGCCCAGCTACTGGCAGATCACTAAGGTCAAGGTGGACTACACATCTGAGGTGAGAGCGGGCCATAGCCATGCCCTGCCACTGAGTGTCGAGTCTGTGTAGAATTGAGTGAAACAAACAGTTTAGTTTGGCATGGGGTATAATAGGATACCTGTAACCAAATGACGCCTGATTCTTGTGTTTTTTAGAACATGGATCACGGCAGAGCATGGGGGATCCTCACCCTCAAAGGTCAGATTGATTGAACCCTGTTTATTTGATATGAATGTATCAGTAACTTCTATTGAGGGCACTGATGTCATGTCATTTAAAAGGTTTCAGCAGCCCTTTGGGAGTTACACTCAAATAAACTTCATGTAGTGACTGTGTTTAATTTTGTGCTTTGCAGGAAAACAGGAGAGCGAGGTCAAGGAGGTCGACAAGGTGATGTACCATGACTGGCGCCTGGTTCCCAAACACATGGAGCACCAGATCAAGGACTTTAAGCCGCTCCCTGAGCCGCCTGTGCGCTACGTCCCCTACCCGCCCCTGCTTCGCGCTATGCTCCTGGCCCAGTACAAGAAGGCAGTAGGCAGCGTAGTGGCCGAGGAGCCAGCCTTGCCTTTAAAGAGGGACGTCCTGCTCAACAAAGACTATTTCCGCAAGCAGGAACAAGAGACGCAGAGGACAGAGGGGACAGCGGTGTGATACTCATGGTTCTGAAGATGCAAATCTTGGACATTTTGAACCAAATCTGTTTTATGTACATTGGAAGCCCTCAGCTCAATGTCCCGATTAAATCCTGGACTCAAAGGAGTTCTCTGCTATTTTCATCTGAAGCAGGCCTCTTTGTTTGTAATGTGCATCTGTGTAATGTGTTAAATATGAAATTTGAGACGAAAATAAAGCCGCTGTCCGTGGTTTTTTTGTTTGTGTGCCTGCATTAAAGACTAAATCACTTATTTGTACTATCAAAGAAAAAAGGAAGGGACGGCAGCTTCCACCAGTGACCACGCAGTCAAAAGTGATGTTATTTTGCCTGATTAGACCTTTTCTCATGCCGCGGTTATGTCATATTGGACTCATCATAATCCCAAGTTTCCAACTTGTAAATAGCGTTCACGTCAACTTCCTGGTCATAATTTAGATTTGTCAGAGAGCTCTGATATATCCGAATTGGCCCTTTTATGGAGGTGCCTGATAACCAAACAAATAAAGAGCTTCACATCAGCAAAACACCAACGTTTGATGTTATTAAACCTAAATGTAATAGATGGTGTTACATAGTCAATCCAGTGTTTTAATCCTCATACAACCATCTTGCCTAAAACTGCCCCATCACAGATATTCATAATTTAAGGAACTGACAGATTACATTTCACTGAAAATATGTTTTTTATATGATTTCACGTGACAAATAAAATGATTGGTTGACTGATTAGCTAATTGATAACATACGGGCGAAAATGGTCTTCCACGGATTTGCATCAGATTTGCTCTCAGCTCGTGAGCCTAGGGCACACAACGTGCCCGCGCTTTGGCTAGGAGTAACGTGCGCGCGTCCGTACGTCCCATTCTCCCTTCTTCAATTTCCTACGGTCCTCCGTCCACCTGCGACAATGATCTGCCTGTTTTTGTCTATATTTTCTTACTTATTTCAGCCAGGTTGGTGCTATATTAGTTTAAACTTCATGTATCGTTCAATACCATTCCGTTTGACTTTCACACCGGATAATATGCTCACAGTTTCCATATGTATGTGTGAGCAGGAGATGCTAACTTTACCTCACCGCGACAGACGCCTCGGCTAGCTACAAGAAGGAGCAGAGTTAACTGGTGAAACAATGGTGTCATGAAACCTTCAATAACTTTAACAGCGCTTTTGTTAGTCATTGTCTATTAAACAGAGGTCGCTCGGCTTTGAAGTGCGCATATTAACTGTGTGGGGTAAAACTAAGTGTCTATTTAACAGAGGCAATGTAGAGTAGCTCGGCTTTAAAGTGTGCATATTAACTGCTACAGCTAGTTTACTAATCTATTCTCATAGCGGCTACTTTGTCCAACTACCAGCATCGTAACGTTGACGTTAGTCCATGTGCCCTCACTGTAATAAGTTGATTCATCATCCTATTAATAGCTCCTGTGTTATAGTGCGCTGCCATTGGTGTCGCTGGGATTCATTTGGAGCCTGTAAGAGCTGGATGCTGCAGGAGGAGCACGGCCAGCTATGGGGCCGAGAAAAAGGTCACACAGAGAAATACATGAACTTAAAGATTTGGTTTTTAAACATGCACGGATTGAAGAATCTGGTGAGACGCACCGTAGGCAAAAATAATTGAGATTTAACCTTGCTGTGGCTGAGAGGTGGTCAAAATGCAGGGTTCAGGCGTCTCCCGTGCTTGTACAGTATGTCATCTGAAGCAGGGTGAGGGGACTAACGTTACTAGTGAAGACCTGATAATGATATTTGTGGATCCTACAGTGGCTCGTAAAACTAACAAATGACAGACATTTGTGGAGACGCATGTAGTTAAGTTCAAACGTGTGTGCACTACTGCATGGGTGGGTTGTTGACTGACTTCAAGTTTCAATGTATTTATTGTCAAATGCACAGCAATTACAGAAGCAGTCGTCAATGAAAATCTTGGGTTTCAGACTAGCTCCAAGCATGCTAATTACATTTGTATTAAAAAAAAGAAAACTAAATGTGAATCTAATAAGACACGCAAGTTAAAATATAGGTATAAAATATAACTTAATAAATGTAGAGTGCCTGTCTTTTAACACGGATTAGACACTTACACCATATACACAGTTGTCACTAATGTCTGAGTTGTCATCACTATGCAGAACTTAATTGTGTCAGCATTTTTCTAAGCACTGTCTCTTGTATGAATGATACTGCTTCCTCCAGTCTATTCCTAGGTGCATGCAAACTAGGTTGTGTGTAGTGGCCATCATTGTTCACTTTAAACACTTTTTGGTTTTACCTTTGTTTTTCTGTATGGTATCTCTGATCCTAGGCTGGACCGGTGTAAATGAACGCACCTTCATTGCTGTAAAACCAGATGGCGTGCAGCGGAAACTGGTGGGAGAAATCATGCATCGCTTTGAAAAGAGAGGTTTCAAACTGGTGGGCCTCAAACTTGTGCAGGTATTTTATGCCTTTTATTCTGCCCTGGGACTTTTGTTTCCGAGTAATTTATCAAGGCTAATATAATAAATTAATGATATTTTTTTACATTTTAATTGAATGTGTATGTCTTGTGTGTCAGGCATCAGAGGATCTTCTGAGGGAACACTACTGGGAACTGAGGAGTAAGCCTTTCTTCCGGGAACTGATGAGCTACATGAGCTCTGGACCCATCGTAGCAATGGTGAGTCTCCTACATACTGTACAGGTGTACACAGGATACTAAATTATTAGTTTTTATCTCACATAATGGGTCATAGTTTACTGTCCTGATACAGCAGGAAAAAAGCTGCTGTTGAGTAGAAACTGTGTTGTGTTTTATGGTTCTCTAGATAAAAAGACTGAAGCAAAGATGCTCGTTTTGAGCCATTTGTATGCAAAATTATTTTTTAGTTTTTGTCTCATCAGTCTCCATACATCATTTGATATTTGTGCTTTGTTCTGCATGCTCTAGTCATGTACATATCTGTGTTCAGGTGTGGGAGGGTTTGGACGTGGTCAAGACTGCACGCAAGATGTTGGGAGAGACCAATCCTGCTGACTCGCTGCCTGGAACCATCCGAGGAGATTACTGTGTAGAAGTGGGCAGGTAAGATCAGTTCTCCTCCTCTGAAGAACAATGCGAGGGAGAACAGCAGGCAGCAGACGTTTTGACTTGCCATAATATGAAAAGCACAGGTTGCTCTGTCTATTCGTGTGTCCCATTAAGCCATGGGAGTATTCCAGCATGGACAATATCAGTCCCCGGAATGAAACTCAGCCATCGTTGTGTGAATGCTGATTCGACATACTATACCATGACTATTTTATCACTTTTTTTTGACATACTGTACTATGAGTTTTTATACTATACTATCTTGACTATAGTATCTTTTTTCGACATACTATACTATGACTTTTTTCAATATTAGATACTATGACTTTTTTGAGTTTTTTCAACATACTATGACTTTTTGATAAAAGAAACCATTTTCATCACTTTTTTTGACATACTGTACAATTACTTTTTTATATATTTTTGCTATACTGACTTTTTTTTTTTAATCACTTTTTTCGACCATGCTATACTGACTTTTTTGGCATACTATACTGTGACTTTTTATTACTGTTTTTCGACATACTACACCATGACTTTTTTTGCACTTTCTTCGACATACTATACTATACTATGACGTTTTTACTGCTTTTTTGGACACACTATACTATGACTTTATTTTTTATATCTTTTTTCCGATATCCTATGACTGCTTTTGATATAAGATACTATGACTTTTTCGTCACTTCTTTCGACCTACTAAACTATGACATTTTTTCGACATACTGTAGCCTACTATTACTTTTTTTATAGTTTTTTTTGACATGCTGTACCATGATGTTTTTATGACTTTTTTTCAACATACTATATATACTAAACTTTGGCATTTTCAACATACTACTGTATACTGACTTTCATAACTTTTTTCAACATACTTTACTATGAGTCTTTTCAACATACTACACTTAGATTTTTTTTTATCACTTCTTTGGACGTACTGTACTATGACTTTTTTATCACTTTTTTCAACATACTATATTATGACTTTTTTTGGAGATATACTATATATCTATATGAACTTAGGTATTTTCAGCATACTACTGTGTACTGACTTTTTCCCACAGACATTACTATGACTGATTTATGACTTTATCGACATGCTATGACTTTTTTCGACATACTATACCATGACTATTTTATCACTTTTTTTTGACATACTATACTATGAGTTTTTTCAACATGCTATTCTGACTTTTTTCAACATACTATACAATGACTATCACTTTTTTCGACATACTTTGAGTTTTTTTCGACATAATATACTAAACTTTGGCATTTTCAACATACTACTGTATATTGACTTTAATTACTTTTTTTCAACATACTCCTTTGATTTGTTTTTTGCCATTTTTTTGACATACTATACTATGACTTGACCCTTAACCTTAACCCTAACCCTATGACCTTGTTCACACGACTCTTTAATTTACATCAGGCATTAGATATTTCCTGTCATTTGGGGTCTGTTATGCACGTTGCCATTATATCTTCTTGAAGGTTTTTATTTCAGGGTAGAAAATGAGCAAGGTCATTAATCAAGACTCTAAATAGACGTGACAGCAAAATTGGATGCAAAATATGTTTGAGTAACATCGAAAAAAGCCCAGACTCAAGTGCTGAATTCGTTGTACTTTGGAGTTTCCATTTGTTCCTCGTCATCGTAAAGTGTGACCCAAACTCATTTGCCATCCACTACAATTTTCGACATATTATACTTTGACTTTTATTATTACTTTTTTCGACATGCTATACTTTGACTTTTTTGACGTTTTTGTGACATACTATGACTGTTTTTGATAAAAGAAACCATTTTCATCACTTTTTTCGACATACTATACCATGACTTTTTTATGACTTTGACTCTGACCCCTGGTTTGATTCCCAGTCCAGGCTGGGCCTTTTTGTGTAGAGTTTGCATGTTCTTTCAGACTCTCTGACATATTTTACTTTGACTTTTTTATGACTTTTTTCAACATACTATACTGTGTCTTTTTTGGCGTACTAAAAATTACTTTTTTATCACTTTTTTTGACAAACTATACTATGACTTTTTTAAGACACTCATATTTCAGCTAGAAAATAAATTAAAACTGTACAATGTTCTACATCTCTTGGCATTATTGAACTTTTAAAGCCAATAATTCAGTTTAGCGTTATCTTTTCAAAAAACCTTTGATTACTCCACTTTTTATTTTTTTTACGTGTTGTTCAACTTTTCAATGAAATTCATACTAATTAAAATCGTTCCCACCTTTCTCACTACTTCACCTTCTTCTTATGCAGTTAAGATGGCAATCCATTTTAGCTTTAGCAATTCAGCTTTTCAGCATTCACACCCATTTTCTGCAGGAATGCATTTTCTAGTACATTTTATTATTTACACCTGTGCTTTTCCTACTATGAATGTCTGCTGTAAATGAGGCCTATAACAATGATACAGTTGTAATTTGTCCTGCTCAAACCGGCTCAGCAAACCTAACAGGACAGTGAGGGAATGTCAATGACACACAGTCCGTACACACCCAAACAGTCTTGACAAGAAGCCAGTTAATTTAAATAACCTTTGTGGGTTTAACAGGGCCTAGTATTTTTAGGTATTATCATTACCTTCCCTTTCTCTGCTGCCCTCTAAGTCATTTTTTTATTCCGTTTGTGGTTACCCTTTCTTATATTTCTCCAATTTCATGTGAAATCTCCAGAAAGATTTCTGAAAACGTCCATATAAAAGTAAATAAAAGAACAAATAAAAACACAAACCTTATCAATGCCACATTTACCACATTTTGAATGTTATTACATCAGAGGTCGACCTAGGTTGCAAATAGACCAAGACGTCTTTAATTTCCCTGGTGCTGTAGTTGCCTCTACCCTCAATAACCTTTTCAATAATGCTTCTAAATTGCCAACATTTGAAGGATTGTGTGAATGTAGAAAGCTCACATGATTGGGATAAACCTGTCACTGACACGGCCGACACACTTTCCACAGTGTAAACAAACAAACTGTGTTCCCACTAAAAGTCTTTTTTTTCTTTGTGTTTAAATATAGCTGATGACTTATCACCTGATCCAGGTGTTGCAAACAGTTGCTTTTTATTTTTCTGGTAGTAACTACAGATTTTTTTTCATCCCTGGTTTAAAAAAAGAAGAACCAAATGATCAAAAAGAAGCTGAATGGGGTCTGTGTCTGGATGTCCTAAACGTGTTTGTGTTTTGGTTGTGCGTTGCAGGAACGTGATCCACGGCAGTGACTCTGTGGAGAGCGCCCAGAAGGAAATCTCTCTGTGGTTTCGACAGAATGAGCTTCACTGCTGGGAGGACAGCAGCAGCCACTGGATCTACAACTGACGGTCTACATGTGCTGGGTGTACTCCTGTAGGTAAACCAGTGTTTTTTTTTTTTTTTATATCTGTCATTACAAGATGGATCACATCATACCTCAGATACATATTTTTTGGCTTTAGTAGTTTGTAGCCACATGGGAGACGAGGTGTCTTTTTTTTTTTCATAAAATTGATTTTGTATCTATCTGAACTACATTTCTGAGGTGAAATGACATTACAAAGCAAACATGCACTAAATGAGCAATACTCATTACAGTTTTCATTGTCATCTTCCGTTAGTCCAGACACTAGCTTGTGTTTACAGTTTTTAAGCAATACGCGTGGAATGTGGAGCAATAAAAGCTTTTGATTCATGTTTATCGCATGTTAACGCATCAGGGAATGGCAAGTAAATAGCTGCATTTAAATCCACCCTAAAGGTTGATTTCTCCTGTAATAGTACTTGCATTGAAAACCATTTAACTAACAGTTATTGCCTTTCTACACGTTTTTTTCAGTTTCCTGTACCTTTAAAAATAAAAGGGTGTAAAACAGATTGTTACATTACTAAGTTTCAAAAATAAGACTTAACAGCTTTTGATGAGCTCTTATTTTGGAATTTGTCAGGCTTAGTTTCCAAATTAAAGATACTGCACTGAATTAAGTATGCTAATATATTTTGTTCTATAAAACTTATATATCTGCTTTTGTGACATTTGTGCTTTTCTAAAATCCCATGATGCTGTATGTATTGAATTGTATTGGAATTGTATAAAAACAAATAAATCTTATCAGGAAATCATTTTAAGAAAAATGTTTAGTCAGTTATGTTTTTTTTGTAAAGTAAGACACACATCAACTGTACCTTTTTTCAGCACACATGTTTAATATTTAATTCACACAGAGATCAATGCATGAATTTCCATACTGAACAAAGAGGATGGGCTTCAGTGTGTCTGGGGATTTACAATAATCCCTGTACACATAATGACAACACATCACTGTTCACCTGCTTTACAACAAACCGTCTGATCAACAGCCAGTCAGATGAGAGAAATAAGTCTCGGACTGAACCCTTGACACCTTAAACACAACCCCTTCAACTGGTTTAATAACCTTGTTCACACGACTCTTTAATTTACATCAGGCATTAGATATTTCCTGTCATTTGGGGTCTGTTATCGCACGTTGCCATTATATCCTCTTGAAGGTTTTTATTTCAGGGTAGAAAATGAGCAAGGTCATTAATCAAGACTCTAAATAGACGTGACAGCAAAATTGGATGCAAAATATGTTTGGGTAACATCGAAAAAAGCCCAGACTCAAGTGCTGAATTCGTTGTACTTTGGAGTTTCCATTTGTTCCTCGTCATCAAGTGTGACCCAAACTCATTTGCCATCCACTACAATCTTAAAGCCAAGACAAGAATTTGTTTTCACTCCCACACACTGTCAAAGACTTATCGATCCGTAAACACCTGACACCTGCATCCATTAACTCCATTTAAACATATAATGGCATTTATGGTTATTATGGATTGCTGATTGGCTGTTCAGAAACAATCTGAGCGATTTCAGGTGGAAATGCAAGTCGGTGTCATCCACATTTCTGTACCTGCTGTTCTTGTTATTGGTACAATTGATGCAATTTTGGGGCTCTGAGCTTTGCTTTAAGATGAGGTGGAGGCTTCACAGATGACAAACTAAGTGGAAGAAGAGAAGGAGTAGACTGGGGCAGATGCAGGACAATTGAGGTAAATCTAGGAGGAGATACAGTGTGCTTGCAGGGTGAATATAAGATTGATACAGAGGAGGGAGGTAGTTATGATGCTGGGTTACAAGGCTCATGAAGATAAGTTACAATTCCCTGGGTGGGACAGAAACAGGATGGCAGGCAGATTACTATATCAGGAGGTAATTACAAGGCATTAAAGTTACAAGGTGACGGGGCAGGAGGGGATATAATAGTTACAAGGGACGATACATGGCTTGGAGGGTCATATTAGAGCCAAGGGGGAACTTTTACATGACCAGGGGGATAATTACAAGGTTTGGGTGGCTGGAAGCTTTTTGGGGACAAGAGAAGATTTCTTTAAGGAGGTGAGTGGGTTTGGGTGTTAAAGCAGATCCAGGTGTCACTCAGGTATGTAAGACACCTGCCAGACGATGATGTGGCTTCGCTCAGCTTTACACAAAGCAGGTTTTATCTGCGAAACTACGCCACTGTCTCCTTCCTCTGTTTCATCGTCCTCTCCATCTCCTAAAGGAAAACAGGTACGCAGAGAACTTAAGCGCTGTAAATCCACAATGAACAAATACTAAACTTTATTGTGCTAATACATTTTGTTATGGTCTATTTAGTGTCTTATTTCTGTATTTTGTATACAGTGTATTTAAAATCGTTGTTCACTGCCCTCCAGTGGTCACCGTGGAAAACTGCACATTATGTAGTGTTCTAGTGTCATGGTGACCACTAAAGGGCAGTGTACACTCATACCAATAATGTGCTATAAATACAAAATAATTACAAACATACATAAATGAATTGTGGAAAATATAAAAAAAAATTCTAAACTGCCCATTCATTTTGTTTTGCAAAATATACAGGTATTCAATTTATATCCCGTGCCCCTTAAAGGACCCCTTTAAAAGAGACAATCTATTGGCAAAATGTCAACATGCAGCAACATAATTTAAGTAATTTTCTTCTCATAGCTCAGCTGTTTGTTTGCACAGCTACACCTATGATACAGTACATGTGTGTGGCGTCAGGGTTATGTGCAGGTGTGACTTCTCACCTATACGGAAATCGATGTAGCCCTCTCCTCCACTCAGCACCAGCACGTTGTGAACACTCTGGGCCTCGGCCTCTTGGGGCGCTGTTGACCCCTGCCCCTCCGATGGACTGTCCAGCACACTGCCGTTTAGGGTGGCCAGAACATTGCCTGACACACACACACACACACACACACACACACACACACACACACACACACACACACACACACACACAAAGGGAAAAAAAACAACAAAAAAAAACAGGTTAAGACTAGGGAATGTAGTCAGTTACAGACACAGACGGGCTTTGTGCTTACCGGGTACAGAGACAAAGAACTTGACAGCATCGCGGTGTCCATGGAAACAGAGTTGGGCTTGTGCCATGGAGCAGTAGGGGATAAAGCTGCCGGTGCTCTTCTCAGAGCCATCGTCACCGTACACATGAATCACTCCGCCGGACGATGTGGGAGACACCTTATTGGCTGAGGGATGAAGAAGCTAGGAGTGAGAAACTAACCAACGAGGAACGTTTACTAGCAAATCATATGTGGTAGGCAGCATGAGACAGGTGGCAAAAAACACCCACAAAATCCACATATTTCCACGGATCAACTGAAAATGAGAAATGATTTTAGAATTAAAAAAACTAACAAAAACAATTTTAGACCGTTAAAACAAATCCCTTGCATGCAATGAATCTGGTACACACCGACATCTTTTAGTCATTGATGCAGTAAAGCACAATGGTAAATAACATGCAAAGCAACCAATGAGTAAAAGCACTGCTCCAATATACAGTTAAGAAGTAAAATCATACAGAGCGCACAGAATACTTTTGGTGACCTTCACCTGCTAAATGTTCACAGATAAAAGAGGACTAATGGAGTGCCTAATATTCAATGGAGTTCATATCTTAACTTAGCATAAAGAAAGAGGTAGCTTTAGTCTGGGGACATGGAGGTTTGACTGGGCGAAGGCGGGCAAGAAAAGATCACAACAGCAGGAGGGAGGGCTCCCACTTACCCCTCAAACCAAGGAGCTGTCCCCGGTGAAGGACCACCGCTACAGGAGGTGGTGGAGGAGGAGGGGGGAGGAGAGCGGAGGAGAAAGAGGACAGTAACAGTTATGACTAAGACTGGCTGTGAAAGAATGGAAACCACTGAGTGGAGGCAGGAAAACAGAAAGTGGAAAGAAAGAAAGAAAGACGAGGGAGTTCATGGGGCGAAGAGGGCGTACGCTAAAGAAGAACACAGAAACAGCATTTGCAGTATGCGAGGAAACCCTCTTGTTTGTTTTGTTTTTTTGGTCAGTTCGGACTACTTAATGATGGAATTTGATAACATTTGATATGAAGCTGCTGTTAGTTTCTGCAGTGTATGAAATACATGTACACCCCATTAGCTGAATTTCAGATCATCTAAAAAAAAGATCTTTAAAGTTGAAAATTGAAAATTAGCAATTTGTCTTGAACTAAGAAATCCAGGGGGGAAAAGTAATTTTACACCTTATGGTTTAGGGATTTTAAGCCAAAATGTAAAGTGACCTCATGCTAATGCAGCTGGATTCAGATCTACACCAAAAAAAATAAAAAATCTGTTGACAAGTTTTTGAGATTAGTAACATCCAGATAGACAAATCTTACCACGAAATAACCACCATTTGTGGTTTTAGTGGACAGAAAAAGGCGCCCTTTTAATCTATCATTAGGAACCACACTTTTGTCCACACATTTAGTTGCGGATCACTTGTTGTAAGCTGTATAGTTGAAACTCACTCTCTGTCAGTGGGATGGAGATGATCACGCCATTTCCAGTTCCTACCCAGAGACGGTTTCCACCAATCAGAAGCGCTGTGATTCGCACAAAAGAGAAGCCCAGCTTGCCAGTGCCTGTGAATTACAACCAGAGTCAGTGGAGAACGACCTAAGAATGAACAGGCTGCATGTCAGTGAGAATATAACAGGCTTCAAGCACCATCATTCACCTTTAGCAGTAAAGTAAGCCAAAGTGTCTGTAGATTCTCTCTAAAACAAGCCAACAAGTAAGCTCACCCAGCATCTTGCTGACGTATGGCTCGATGTCCACATCCTGGAGGTGCTGGTGTGTGTGCGCATGGTAGAGACGCAGGGTCGAATCTAGCCGGATCGACACCCAAACACCATCACCGATCCACGCCAGCTGCCGCACCTGACTCTCCCTGCGAGGGTGGGCGTCGAAGGACTTCTGGAGAGTGGTGAAAGAATGAGGGGTGGAGCAAATCAACTCATTATTACAGTTTTATCGTTGGACTCATTTTTCAGGAGGATAATGCAACGGCAGTTTCATGACTCACCTCGATCTGCATGCTCTTGGGCTGGATGACGTGGATCTTGTTCTTGTAGCCGCACCAAACCTTATCATGTACTACAGCCATGCAGCGGATGGAGTGATGAGGCCGTCCGAGGTCCATTAGGTGGTAGTTGGATAAATCCCACTGGCCATCTGTTTTTTTTTTTTTTTTATTAATTATCAAAAGTTAACAGCAGTTCCTAGTTGCATTCATGTCTATACAAACCACATTGAAAGCATTCATTCACAGCTTAGTGTTTTATCATCAGTGCTGATCAATGAGGCAGCGATAAAAGCTTTTAAAAAAACAGTGAAATGCATGTCTTCCTGTTTCAGAGTGTTGGCAATATCTGCCTGAATTGTGCTTTTCTTAGGTCCTGGAACCAACTAGCAGTTTGGTGCATGGGCGCTCTGCTAAAACAAATATTTAAAATCCCAAATACCCTCTGATCTATGGAATATGGCGAGGGTCCCGTCAGCAAGGGCAACCAGCACGCGACCTTTCACGTGTCTGCAATTAGAGAGGAGACAGAGACTGCTGCAGTCACAGAAATACTTCTGATTCTGAAATCCCAAACTACACAACATTTGCCTAGAATTACAGAGTTTAACTGTCACCACCACTTACACCAGACTGAGCACAGAGTCTTTGAGTTTGATGGAGTGGAGGCACTTCTTCCAGTTTCCAACTGCTGAGTGGACGTAGAGCCTTGAGGGAGAACAGAGGCAAGATACTCCAGAGCAAAACCAAACTGCATATAGAGTTCAAAAGAAGCATGTCATGATATTTATGTGCTTTGGATGGAAGATACAAAGCACTCTTTTGGGGTCTTTTGGCAGAAAGACCCAAAAAGAATCTTCCTATCCAGCATGTGACTGATAACAATAAAAATATAAGCTTGAGGGTAAAGAAATGATTGTAAAATGTGTTTTTTAGATACTGTGTGGCTTCAGCAGAAGTTGCAAGTAGTTCTGCTGAGCAACTTACCAGCCGTTCTGGGCCCCGAGCCACATAGTGGGGGCCACGCTGGTGTAGTTCTTGGTCTCTTCCCCTCCGTCCTCTGACTCTGGAGGCTGAGAAGTTTCGTCTTTGGATTGACCAGCGCTTCTGTGTGGACAGACAACAAACACACTTATCTTTACCAGTTCAAAAAGCACACGATCTAGTGTACTAAAAGTTATCAGTTATCAAATGTACACATACATGTCATGACATTAATGATGGTCTTTACATGGACCGACTTTGGCCTCCTACCTGTCAGAGGCGTCTGATAAACGAGGCTGGGGGTCAGTGAAGACGTGCTCAGTAAATGGTCCTGGAGGTCCAGATCTCAGCTCTGCGTGGCTGGCCGTTGACTCGGAAACCTCGGTGGCCTCCGTGGCCTCCTCGGCTGACTGGGCAGGGTGAATCTTCCCATTCATGGGGGGAGCAGTAGGGGCTGCCGCACAACACATTAACATAAATAGACAAACTGGTCAGCTTGACACAGTGATGACAAAAAGATGCAGGAGCATTGAGGATGTGCCCACCTTGTCCTTTGTCCATTATGGGCGTATCAGTGCGCGAGGAGCAGTTGCTACGGGCAACACTGCAGTTGGTGGCACATCCGACAAGAGTGATACCAGCCAACATGCCCTCCACGCTGCCAGCATCCTCGCCTCCCCCCCCTGCTCCACTGTCACCTGGATCCAACACAATCTCTCCTGCTGGATAGTCGCTCTCGCTGGCAGCTGGATACAAACACACACATATTAACACACATCTCTCTTTTTGTACACACACAACAACAACATGTTTGCATTTTACACAGTGGCGAAATTGCTCAGCAGAAAAATTTGGTGCTTGTAAAATAGGGGTGCACGATTCAGAAAATGTCACGATTCAATATCGATTTTTAGGCTCACAATTCGATTCAAAATCGATTTTCGATTAAAAAACTTTTCTCGATTATAAAAACGATTCACAGTATGTAAATGTAGTTACGCTTCCCATGTATGTATGTACATTCATGTGGATTTTTTATTTAGTTTAGTATCTTTTATTGTCCATATTATTCATGTGGATTTGTCATTTTAACATCCTGTTATGATGTATTTTACAACAACAGTCTGATCTGCTGGCCACTGAGCAAGCTCCACTGGAGCAGTTGGCACCTCAGATTTTATCCCGCCGGTCTAGGGATTGAACCGACAACCTCCCGGTCACAAGCTCACTTCTGTAACCTTTAGGCCACCACCGCCCACAAAATATGTGGGCAGTATGTGTATGTTGTGTGTGATGTCTGTAAGGACCATGAAGATCCTTGGGGAGGGATCGATCGATCGATCGATCGATCTATCTATCTATCTATCTATCTATCTATCTATCTATCTATCTATCTATCTATCTATCTATCTATCTATCTATCTATCTATCTATCTATCTATCTAGTGATTGCAGTAGACATACAATAAAATTATATATTCGATTTTGATTATATATTTTCGATTTGGAATCGGTAGAGCTTGAATCGTGATTCAAATACAAATTGATTGTTTTTGCACACCCCTATTGTAAAAACATTTTTCTGAATTAATAACAAAAAATCTGATGACAATGTCACACAAATATAGCTGTTGATTTACAATCTGATACTAAACAAGAGATGACCATTTGCATTTTTACATCATATTTTTCAAAAACAATTCTCTAGAAAAGACAAAATGTGAGTAACAACACACTTAAAGTACAGAGAAGTTTCACCCTTCAACATACCAGATGTATAAAAAAACGTAACGTACGGGGGTTTAACACAAACTTTCCGTCTCACCTGGCACACTGGAGATGCAGAGCACGTGGGCGTTGCAGACGTTGAACTGGTCGACCAGTGAGCCCGGCTGGTTGGCATCGATGATGACCACCTTGCTGGCAGAGTGGGTGCTGGTGAGGATCCACACTCGACTGCTCATGGTGTCTGTTTCCTGGAGCTCCTTGGACTGGGGGCGAGTGGAGGAGAGAGAGAGGAGACAACACAATGACGACGTGGTTCATGTGTGTGTCCTCTATTTCTCTGTGTAGTTTAATTTTTATTAAACTTATTACTAATATGTGAATGTTATTTTTCCACATATGATTCATTTCTAGTTCAGTGTCCAATATTAGCTTTGAACTACCCTCTAGTAGTAATACAATTAATATTTTCTATAACTGTTCTCTACCTTCCTCTTTTCTGGGGAGCTGTGGCTGCTCTTCTTTCCAGCTCCGTTCTCCTCAGCGTGCAGGGGGTCGCTGCCGCCCGACGGTGCTTTGGCTGGTACCGACTCCTGGTTGCTGGCCCTCCATCCTGTCAGGTCCACTCCAGCTGCACACCACAACTTTAAGCATGCACGCACACACACGGGACAATGAAGCATGAAGTCTCATCAAGACGTTGCCCCCACCCTAGTCTCACTACCTGGGTTCTTTGACTAGTTATGATTGTGTTAAACTGAGATTTAAGCTAGCACAGAGAAACTTTCCTCAGATGGATGTGAAAACCTTTTAGCGTCAAACTGCACATAAATCATTCTGCCCAGTGAGGATCAAACATTCAAGGGAACTAACAAGTAAAACACATTTCTGAGTAGAGTTCTAGTTCATATCCCAAAAAATGATGTCCCCTGAACTCCTCACCTTCCTGTTGGGGTCCTTCTCTACCAGAGGACGACAGTACACCGGGACGGGAACATTCTTCATGCGGTTGTCCTCCTTCTCGTTTGTGGGCTAAAAGCAGGACGTCATAAGAGGTCAGGAGAAAATCAATCAAGGAAGAACACTAAGGGCAAAGCAAAAGTAAGTGAGTGAGTGATAACAACATACAGTATATGGTTGAGGCAGACAGAGGTTAAATGTTTAAAAAGGTTGCAACATTTGCAGAAAAGAAAATACAGTTTATCAGAGAGATGCAGTCATAAGGTATGTGTTTGTGTACTCTGTGTGTACTCTGTAGTGTGTGTGTGTGTGTGTGTGTGTGTGTGTTATCATGCCTCAAAATGAAATAGATCCCTTGATTTTCATGCATTCCCAGAGTTGCATTGCATAGCAAAGTTGTACTCTGTTGTACAGTGTTGGTCCTATCTAAAAAACAAAAAATCCCCATGGAGCTGACAGTGTCTTCAGTTAACAAAAGTACAGAAAATACTGTCCTGATTATCTGGATATGTATTCAGGAAGGTTACAGGGAGGAACAGCCCTAAAGGTGCATGCTGGCACTCCTGTCAGGTCACTTGCCTGTTGTCTCTTCAGCGGGCTGTCCTGAGCGCTGTCCGGCTGACCGCCAGTCTGTGGGAGACCAGAGTTAGAGTTAGAGCCGCCTGCCTAGTGCCTACCAAAACTCTTTCCATTGGCCTTCCAGCTGCACAGGGTCTGACGGCCAATTTAAAGTACACTTCCATCATGTTTATGCTTGAAACCAAAGTGAAGACTGAGAGTGTTCTACTATTCTTACAGGTGTTGTTATTTTGTTATTGTCAATAAATCCCATAAAAAGACCAAAACCAACAATGAATTAATATCTAACAGGATGAGAAATTCAAGTTGATAAATATGTAAAAAAAGATTTTGTCTCGGCTTTCTAGTGTAAAAGCAGGGACAAAAAGTGTTTCCATACGTAACTTCAGTGTCACTCACAGTGTGGGAAATTTAAGTGTTGAATTTCACACTGTTTTTATTTTTTGTGTGACCTCCCCATTCCAAACAAACTTGAATTCCTTATGCAGAGTTTGAGGAGGCCCAGAGAGGTCTCTGACCACGGAGGCTGGGGGTTGTGTGTCTGTGTGTACCTGTTTGAAGCGAGACGGCACGCTCCAGCCACAGGCCTGCATGATGCCGTCATCGCGGCGCATGTGCTCACGGACCTGCCGGTACTGTTCACGCCGCTGCTCTCGGCGGGCCAACAGTGCTGAGTCACTGAGGAGAGATGCAACACCGTTACTGGCCAGTCTAGAAGCAAAGGTTGGGAGGGAGGAAAGAGAAAAGAGAAGCGAAGCGTTAGCAGCCAGGCCAGCCAGCAGCAAGAGCTAGAGAGAGCAACAGCAGTTGTTACCAGCACATGTTTTATCTAAGATTTTTTTTCTAGCTCAAACCAAGCAATGTGTTTCAAGACACAAGTTTGAAAATTATGAAAATATTCTTAATATGTTTAGTATTCGTGCCTGCATGTTCTAACTTTGTGTCTGATGTATTTATGTGTCTGTGTTTGTAAGAGAGGTTAAAAGCAAAATACAACTTGAGAACAAACTCAAACTCTGCCATCCAATCTTGCTTTACACTCAAAATAGGAAGGCATAAGAAATGTTTAATCATGTTGGACGTCATGTTCATTATCACTCAAAGTTAAAACGTTCAATGTGCAACTTTACAAGTTCTTATTATCTTTCCAAATCATCTTTTTAATAACAGCTGTGCAATCTAGAAAGGCTTTAGCGTTATAACCCAAGATTCAGATAGGACAGAATATTGATGAAGAGATTTATCTGAATCGGATGTGGCGGCATTAACAATGAGAACAGTATGTTAATTTAAACACACATTAGATCTCTATGTTGAAAACTGGAGAACGTGCTGGAAGCTTTCTATTCTCCAAGCTGCCACAAAGCGAGCAAGCAACCAGGCGTTTAGACCAAAGCGAGTGAGAAAAAGATAAAAACGGAGGTTTAGTGAGAAATGAAGGTAGGTTTAGTGACGGTATGTAGCTGGTTGCTGCTCACTCTTCGGGGAAGAACTCCAGCGTGCGGTTGGAGGTGGAGATCTGACACATGGTGTGGCTGCGTCGCTGAGAGAAACCAGCCGGCGAGGGCGACTTGTAGTGGATGTTGACGCTGTAGTACGGCCGCTTGACAGGCGGAGGGCTGGACGATGTGCTGAAGAGACGTGCAAAGCTGGTGGATGGAGGGAGAAAGAGGTTTTACTTTTGATGTTGGCCAAGACATTTACAGTATTCAGGGTTTTTCTAATTGTAAATAAGTTTAATAAAAGCAGAATCTTACAACTGCCAGATGGTGGACTTCTTTTTCTCTTGGATTTGAGGACTTTCCCTGGACGCCCTGACAGTGAAACAGAGGTGTGAGTCCAAGGAAAAGAAATAAAAGTACAGCTAAACAGGCAGAGACAAAAAATGAGGACACTAAAATAACATTTTAAATAAATGTGTGGCTCAATGCAACATGAAGTGTCAAAAATGTTCTTTTAAAAAGATACTTTTTCTGTAAGATCGTTAGTATAAAAACACAAAATTCAGCTCATAAATTTGAGGGTTGAGTTGAACTGGCAGCTTGATTTAGACAAACATTTTAATATGTTGAGTTTAATCCATCCATCCGAGTCCTTCATCTCTAGTTTAAAACTTCCTTTCGTCTACCTGATCATCTCTGTCCACCGTACGGCCTCCTGCAGCTCCATCAGTCTCTCTTTGTACTGATTCCTCTCCATCAGCACGCGGGCCATCTCCACCCGGGTGAACCGCCGGCGCTGCGTCATCGTCATGTCGCCGTCCTGCATGGGTGATGAAAACTGTGCACACAAGAGCATAGTGCCATTTAATAATTAAACAAGGTCTGAAAACACAGATTTACAGGCAGAGATATGCAGTATACTGACAGTATTTATGTCACGTTACCAAACAACCAAAGAATCTGTAGTTTAATGAAGCAAAGATTAGAGCTGCTGCTATGCATTGCTTTTTCTACAATGTGAGATTGTCATTATACTAGAAGATAGTATATACAAAATAACTCGGATATCTCCATGCACACTGATTCAATGTATAGGATGAGTAATGCAGACGGGGACAGAGACAGAATTACTCACATCGTCACCTCCTTCATCCTTGGAGTCCCGAGACGCACCGAGAGCCTCTGCTCTTAACCTGGAGCCCAAAAGCAAAAACAGCATTACACAAACTTTATTTCTACTTCTGGCTTGTGAACTTCTGAACATGCAGGAACGAGTTGATGCCACAAGTCCACTGAGACTGGTAGTCACTGATAGGATCTATTAGTGGGAGAGATTTGGGACCTCTATAGCTTCTGTGGGCACAAGAGATTTCTGTGAAATTAACCAGAAACAAGCATAACATCCTGTGTCTTCGTAAGTAATTTTGATCCCCTCTCAAAACTGTCTGGCTTCGTAGACCCCAAGTGTATTTAATGTACCTTAAGATTTATTGGGTGTTGTTCGGCCTCCAGAACTGTGCCCAGGTGAGATCACAATGTGAGCAACTTCCTCCATAAACACAAATAAGCTGCCACTCTGAAATATGTATATACTATGAAATCTTTTGCTGAGATGTAATACACAGACATTTGACCTAGACGTAAACATGGCTGAATAAATTGAAAATGATCTGAACTGGTGAACAGCAAAATGAATGTATCCACAGAAAATAGTGAAACTGAGGAAGTAAAAGTACTCTCGGCAGTTCCACCTGCTACAATCAGTACTCAGATTACTGAATGATTAATACAGGAAATTACAGGAGTTTGAAGTGAACAAGATTCTGTCCACAACACAGAAAAACTGACATCTGTAATAAGACATTTTGTCCACTGGTTCTCATACTTTGGGTGTGTTATGATACTCTTCCTCTGTGTCTGTTGCCAGGATGTATTCATTTGGTTAGTAACGTAGGGTCGCTAAAGTCTGGATTACAGGTCAACAGTTAAAGCCATTATGTTGAGGGATAAAAGTCATTGCCTTGCTGCACTGCTTTTTTTTTTAACTTGCACTTCACATGTTTACAGCTGTATGTAGCCTCTCCAAATGGGTTTCTCATTCCATTACCAATTTTGAAGGAATATATTATTTTTTCCCCGTTAACGTGTCATGTTATAAAAAACGTGCTATTTTCACCTCTTGAGTTCTTCTTCCAGCTCCTTGACTCTGACGTCCACCTTGTTCTTGGACTGCCTCAAAGCCTCCAGCTCCTCCCTCAGACCCTCCTGCTCCCCTGACAGCTCATCCACTTTGGCAATAAGGTCATTTTTCACAATGTTGAGAGCATTTCTGTCGAGTGAAGAGCAGGAAGTAAGATATCCACACACACACACACACACACACACACACACACACACACACACACACACACACACACACACACACACACACACACACACACACACACACACACACACACACACACACAATATGGCCAATAACCCTACTGAAGCAGAAGATGTGCTGATTATTAAACATCATGAACCAACCATAGAAATGTCACACTCATTTAAACATATGTTCAGAGTACAAACAAATCTTTCAGTTGGTATAAGACACATCTAAAAGGATGGAAGGAGCATAAGGATGAAGGATTAACACTAACAGACACTTCTCTGTGTCTCTTACTTGGTCTCTAGGAGCTGTTTGTTCTCTGTCAGCAGGTTCTCCACCTCCTTACCCATCCCTGAAACAGTCACATTCACATCTCTGTTAATCGTCACACACAATACACAACATCCATAAATCAATAAATCCACTGATCGATAAGCAAAATGCATTTCCCAGAGTGTCTGTGGCAATGCTGTCTTTACCAAGGTAAATGATGAAGAAAAGAAAAACCCACAAAAGCCAAAGTTTTGATAATTCAACGAAGTGAAAATAATTGCCAAATTATTGATTTAAGCACATGTATTAACAACAAAAGCTAAATCAGGTTGAAAAGGAACGTTTGATGGTATATATTGGGAGAACAATAAGTAAACACTTGTGAAACTAAAATTGTTTGAAAAATAGTTGACTCCTGTTCAGACAGAGACAGCTGGGAGGAGTTCTGGAGCATATTTAACTATCATTTTAACATTTAGTAGAATGCCAACTGATGAGAACAGTACAATCATAACAATTCTTCTCCTCAAAATATAACATGTCATTTGATCAAAACTCAATCTAGCTCCATGGTTGCACATTCAGACGTTCAGACTTCAGGGTTGATTGATGTCATGCTCAACCTATTAATTTTGTAATTAAATCTTGATCATCTTAATCATTGCCAGACATTAATTTAAAATTGTATGTGCAAGCAGCAAGCACTGTGCAACAGAAGCCAAGCACACAAACAGCAGAAGTTTTAACACATAGAAGAATTTGGACATGAGGAACAAACCAACTAAAAACAAAAAGCCAAGCGGTTCTTGTATAGCGTGTGTTAAAAGACTGGTAAAAGACATAGCGGACACTGGATTAGAAAACTGCAGTCAGATCACGTATCACAACATAAACCTTACAGAGGCAGAAAAATAAGTGCACATCTTTCTGGGTTCAACTTGTGTCGACTTAAAGGTCCCATGACATGGTGCTCTTTGGATGCTTTTATATAGACCTTAGTGATCCCCTAATACTATATCTGATGTCTCTTTTATATAGACCTTAGTGGTCCCCTAATACTATATCTGATGTCTCTTTTATGTAGACCTTAGTGGTCCCCTAATACTATATCTGATGTCTCTTTCCCGAAATTCAGCCTTGGTGCAGAATTACAGCCACTAGAGCCAGTCCCACAATGAGCTTTACTCAGAACGTGCCATTTCTGTGTCTGTAGCTATTGAGGAGGAGAGGGGGGCAAGGTGGAGGGTGGAGACCAACTGCCACTTTGCTCGTTTGAAAGCCATGATGTCTCTCTCTCATGGGTTGGCCAAATTCTCTGTGCGGGCAAAGCAGAGAAAGGGGAGGCAACCTTGCTCCTTATGACCTCATAAGGAGAAGATTCCAGAACGGCTCATCTGAGCTTACTTTTTCTCAAAGGCAGAGCAGGTTTACACCTATCACCATTTCAAGCCAACTGGGGACCATAGGCAGGCTGGGGGAACTCATATTAATGTTAAAAAACCTCATAAAGTGAAATGTTCATGCCATGGGACCTTTAAGGCAGCAACTGCTAATCGCCACCAACTATCTGAAATGAATCTCCTAATTTAAATCACACATTTCTTGGACTTTGAAGGTGGTGAGCAGGGCAGCCTGAAGATTTATTTCATGATGAACATAAATATTTCTGATACATCAATTTGTTCCTATGCTTTGGTTCTCTGCTCATTGTAATTTAAGTGGACAACTGATGTTGACTACAGGTAGTAAACACACCATCTTACTGGAATGAAAACACACTTTACCGAAGCCCACTGAGGTTGTCTCCTGTTTATCTTTCCAAGACATGCACTTTGACGGTTTTATATTGATTACACTCTCTGTTTAACATTAGATTTTTCTCCAGACTAGTAGCGTTTCCTTTCTGAACAAAAGGGTATTTTTATTTCAATGTTCTATAAATGAGCAGCTTATTGACACATATCTAAAAATTAGGTATGTGAGATGCAAAGGTTGTATATTTTAAAACAATTTAAATACACAAAATAAACGGACAGAAAGAAGGAACCAGAAGCATGTGAAAGCTAGAGGCCAGAGAATGACACAACAAGCAAATGTGACCATGAGCACAGGCAAGGTGCGCCTTACCGAAGAAATCATCACGGACTGGAGGCAAAAGAAGAAGAAGGGAGGGGAGAAAGGTCGCAGAGTGGAAGAGGAGAGGCCACGGATCAGAAAGGAAAAAGAGAAGGACAGGAATGGAAGAGAGAAGAGAGAGGATGCTGATAAGCATTTATTCATTTAGACTTGAGGAAGAGCAGCAGGGCTCAAGAACACAAAAGCTGCTATTTGGCCTTCAAACTGAAACAAAAGAATATTTCTGTGGCCCAACAGATAAGTTATTCAAATAGCATCAGATTTATTTTAGAGTCCCAGTGAAACTGAATTTCAAGAGCATATTGCTTCTGTGAAATTATGCATTTCCTGTTTTAACATGATGCTGTGTGGGAGGGTCATTCCAAACCAACACAATATACTATAAGTCCGGCAGAAAAGTATTTTTTTTATTTTTTAAATATAATTGGCTGAACACTGACTGACAGCTTGTGGCAATCACTAAAGATCAAAACAATTTCACAGTGACTTTAAAAAGGAACACGAAAAACGGTTTTACTGCATGTGTCAGAAGAATTGGCATCTACTGTATCATCAAAATTTCCAAATTTCCAATTGCTTGACCAAGCAATAAATGAATAACAACATGCTAAAACTATAGCTACTCTTAGATGTGGAGTTTAGAAAGTAGAGAGGAGTCGAGAGAGTATCAAAATATATACCAACCAATGCATGTTCAGATACACACCTGAGAACTCGCCTATGGGTGTCACCAGCAGAAGCACATAAAAAAAAAGAGAAAAAAAGGAAACGGGGTGAGAAGTTAGAAGAAGACCGATCAAATCTCCCGTTCTAATTATGCAAAACAACCCAGAAATGAATAAACAAAATCCACCAGGTTCCCTTAAAGTGTATTGGCCCAAAACAGAGAAAACAAATGGACATCTAAGATAATCAATAGGCATAAATATAAAGTGCAATGAAATCTGAGAAATAGAATGAACTCAACTTTTAAAAAAATAAGATCTGCTTAAACTTGCAGCCTTCGAAATGGGCTGCATTAAACATGCCTCTGCCCCATAAAAAGAGTGATAGAGAAGAAAAAAAAGTAGAAAGACAAAAATACAAAATAAAAGTAACACTGCATGAATGGGCAGCTGGGGTTGGGGGTGCAGCCAGAGAGGGATTGTATGGTTTTTCAGGATGTGACGCAGGGATGAGCTGCTGCCATGGAGTGTATAATCCAGCCTCGGCCATGCAAGGTAAAAAGTCAGAGTCAGTGCAGTGGCATATTTGCACAGCCTCACATGGAGCTCCTGCCCTGCTGGTACGGAAAGCCAAAACAATTGCTAACGTTGTGTAATGTGTTCATGCATCCTCCATTGCTTCCCTTCCTTTGGATCTACACTGAATCGGATATTACTAAATAATATCACATATTGGCATGTTAGCATAGAAGTCAAGCTTGACTTTCACCAGTTCATGGGGAACAATGATCACCTCAGGAGTAGGCCTTCGCGATTACATTTTTAAATGACTTAGTTTTTTTTTCCTTCAATTAATTTATTGAAAGCATTTGACATTTACATTGACATGTTTTAATTATGTAAATACATGTTCAAGGAGTTCAGATAGAGCCTGCATCAGGGCCACATTTAGTTCAATGTGTTATACGTATGTCACTATTTTTGGTAGCCTACTGTAGGCCAGTATGTACTTTATTTTCTTTATACAGGTTTGTGGTGATGCGCAATGTGCTATAGGTGCCAAAAATATATATATATATGTTTGGTACTGCAAATTTGTTTTGTTTTGTCATGTGTGCAATAAACATTACACTTTTTGAGAAAGAAATCGTGGCAGAGAATCGTGATATCAATTCTAAGCTAAAAAATCGTGATTCATATTTTTCCCCCGAATCGTGCAGGCCTACTCAGGAGGAGGTGAAGAAGGCAGCAGCAGCAGTGTTCAGGCATTTCCTTTGAAGTGAAATACTTACAACTGAGCAAAAGAGAAGGATATCACTAAGCTGCAACCAGCAAAGTGATATCATGGCAAAATTTGCTTCAAGGGTTAGGGTTAAGTATTTTAACTAATGCACCTATGACCGCAGCAAAAGTTATGGCAGTCAAAGTTCTATTCATACCTAGCAGCTCGGCGCCTGCGTCAACGTCTCCAATGATGTCCGACTTGGCGTCTTTGATCTCGTGGTAGAGAGAGTCGGTGTTGATGCCGAAGGCCTCGTTCACTATGCCCTGAGAGGGGCTGAAACACGCATTAGATTTCATTAGACAATAGTTGTGAAAGGACCAAAAATATTTTGCTCACTGCCGTCACTCCCCTAAATTATGACATTTTGGTCCTCTGACTTTCACCTGGTAAAATGCATACAGATAAACAACACCAAAACCTTAAATATGTATATATGTATAAATATGTAAAATATGTAAAAAAAACAAAAACAAAAAAAAAACAATGAGAAGGTGCCAACAGTACCTATTAGTATTTACAGATTAAGGTCAGTGAGAGGGAAACCATATTTCATTTTAATCAAAATATGAGACTTTGTTATGGCAGTCCAGCACACTGTCCATCAAATATCTGGCAAGTTTAGCCTTGGTGATTTTCTAATTTTAACTTCAGCTGAATAGGGTTAAGTAACTGCTACTCGCTTTGTTTGGATGAAACGGACTATAAATCTGCATACAAAAAAAACATACCCTAACTTCAACAAAGAATAACTGCAAACATGATGTTCACTATGTTGAATTAGCTAACTCAAGCAAGCAAAGTCACTGCAAGCTGTAGTAGAAGCAAAGTAGAACAAAAGAAAACTGGACTTCATAAAAGGCAGCATTTGCTTTAAAAGTTACATGACGTGTAGATGTTTAGTAATAAATTGGCTTTAATGCAGGATTTTTACTGTGCACTGTCAATATGTGCAGTGCAGCCACAGTGTTTTTGTACCTGTTTCCTCCTCCATACACACGGGGGTCCACACACATGTCCAGCTCAGGGGTAGAATCGATGATCTCCTGAAACTCCGACCACTCGTCGCTGCTTCCCATACCTGGAAAAACATGACGGAAACACGAACGGAACTAAGCGTTAGAAGACTAGAAACATTTTGATTATATATATTTTTTTGCACTTTGCACCACTCCAATATTTGGGAGGGAACAAAGGTCATAGGGCAGAGATCTTCAACAGGGGATCCGTGACCCCTAGGGAGTCCTCAGAGATAGTGCAGGGGGGGCCGCCAAATTATTTAAAATATATATATTTTTTGAAAGTTTCTTTTTTCAAAAATTAAAATGTCTGAAAATATACATTAATATGAATCCAACATATCAATAGCAAAGATAAATTTGTGGAATTTAAAAAAAAAAAAGTTTTTACATATTGAAGATAAGCTTACTATAGATAAGATAGCCACTATGGTAGCCTTACAGTTAAGCTTAAACATTCACTGTGCCTTCCACACGTATGTTTAATGTTAAAACATAACGAATGAATAATGACCAAATTCTTTCATCCATTTGGCCCAGTTTAATATGCAACTCAATTGTATACAATATATGCAGTAGGGGGTCCCTACTCAGTCTTTCTTATAGCTAAGGGGTCGTAGGGCGAATTTTTGACACCCTCTTACCGATGCTGACATTCCTGGTTTCCTGGGAAACCTGCACCTCCATATTCCGACTGAGTCGCTTGGCACTTTTCCTGCGGTTCCCGGCCCGCATCGCATCAAATTCAGATTGTGGGAGGAAGCCCTCGTTGATGGGGGTGACAGTGGCGGAGGGGACGGAGGAGGTGGGTGTGTTTGACTTGCTTCCTGTGCTGCTGGGTGTGGCTGCCACTGAGTCGGACTCTGATCCATCCTCCTTGGTGGTTTGAGTCGATGACATGGAAGCAAGAGACAAACAGCCTTTTTATGAGCATTATATAGTGATGGCAGGCTCAGGCACTACATTTTTACCTAAAACATCTGCACAACTCATTGCATTTTTAGCATCTGGTGTGACTGGTAGTTTGTTGGCAAAATGATACCAGATAGAGACAATTATGACTTTGCAGCTCGCATGTTTTGTGGTATAATACCCTTTAGTTTTCTAGGCTTCGTTCATATGTTGTCATGAATGATGCAATCGATTTACTTAATTTTTTGGTTATTTTGAAAAAGTTAAAGTTTTGGACGTGGTTTCCACATTTAAACTCCTAGTGTTAATCTTTGTCAAATTTTGGCCAACTTTGGTGTGATGTCAAAAAAAATGTAAAATGTTCAGTGACTTCTTGATGCATGAAACCCATGAATACAAATAACTTAGCTGTTCTGTGAAAACATGCTCCATATTGAATTATTTAGGAACGTTAATAGGTCAAGTAGGTAGCTCAAGTCTTTGAGTTGGGAATTAATCTTCAGTAAAATACTTTAAAAAATGTTGGACTTTACAGGTTGTCCAGCAACACAACTTAAAATAATCTAACTCCTAAAATGTGCATTATAAGTTCAGCTTGTTTTCAAAGCTAAATACCAGGAGAAGCCACAACAAGAAAGCAACACTGTCCTCTTTTTTTCTTACCTTGACTGTTTCTCTCTCAGATAAAACACTAGTTTCAAAAAACAAGGGACATTAAACACTTTATATAAACTAAAACATGAGTAGAAGCTCCATGATTACACAGTTATAAAGAAAACTCAGTGGCTGACTTTTAAGGGTAGCTTTCCAAGTGATGTTAATAAAATAGTTTCCTAAAAAGTGACACAAGCAGGCATGGGAGGGGAGGTGGTCCATGTGGTCGTGGCTAGCAGGACAGGCAGCAGTAAGGCCAGCCCCTCCCACTTCCACTCCCCAGGCTGCGGTTGTGGTCACAGAGGAAGACAGGGCCGCTGTCTGTCCCACCTGATAGGCAGAGCAGCAGGTCGACTGGCCGAGCTCGCTGACCTGCCAGATGTCTTTCCCGGGCATCATCCTAGCCCCCCCGAGACCCCCACGTACCATGCCCTCGCCGCTGGGGTACAGGCTCAATGAAGGCGGGCGCTCCGTTTTGCTGCTGGCAGAGGAGACACAGAGAGGAGTGGAGACTAAAGTGAGACTGATTATTGTTTATTCATTTATTCTATTTATTAATCACTTTTTCTTCTACAGGGCTGGAGCTTTTCCTGGCATGCATTAGATGCAAGGCCCAAAACAACCCAGACAACATTTTGGAAATACGCTTATTCTTTTGCTGAGTTAGATGAGAAGATTGATACCACTAAGAGCGGTATCAATCTTCTCTAACTCTTGGCAAGAATATGAATAAGTGTTAAACTGTATGTTTTTCGAGTGTGTGGAGAAAACTGGAGCACCCAGAAAAAAAAACACCACACAAACATGAGGAACTCCATATTGAAACAGCAAATGCCTGCACTCAAACCTGCATAAATATGAAAATAGAGCAAGACAGGGATAGAGATTTCAGGGGAAAGGCTAAATGGCTGATTTACAAGCCCTAAAACAAAAAGCAAAACTTTGAGGGCATGCAGTCCAGTCCACCAAGCCAGTCATGATCTTTCTTAATTTGATGGGGATACAGATGCAAGTCATTCAAAAAGACGGACTCATCAATACAGACAACTACAGACAGTTTGTGGAAAACTCAACACAGAGAAGATATCTTAAGATATTACTATAAATGTACCATACAATAATTAGTTCCTTGTATGGCTGATTAACTACATGCAGTTTGTTGGTTGTATGATGCCTGAACAAAACTAACTGAAACCGTGTGTGCAGGCTGCAAATCAATGTTTCCACATCTGCTTACATCTGCTTGTAAGTTCCTTACATCACAATATTAAATTATTGTCACAAGCATCAATAACTAATAAAGCAAACACGTGATTGAATTCTTTACACAAGTTTTTGAGGCACGGCAAAAATATGAGAAGGGGCATCAACAATTCTTAAGTCACATTTTTAACCAAAAGCAGGCTGGTTTAGACGGCAGAGCCAAGGTAGGGCCGTTGTAGTACCATGTTGGATTTACCTTTTCCTCCATTTGTGGCGTTGACTGTGCAAACAGCAGCAACAGAGAGCAAGCCAGCAAGACAGACAGACAGACAGACAGACAGACAATGATTAGAAAAAAACAAGAGACGGGAACATGCCATGACACATGAAACACATACACACACAATTTCACCTTTCCAAGTTGGCTCCAGTTTTAAAACAATTTTACAATTCTGCACTTTTTCTTCACTTATTCCTATTAAAATGGATCCAGATACTCAGCAGTTTAGTAATAAGTAATGAATCTTGCAAGACAATCAGTGTTTATAATGCAACTATAATAACAACAATACTAAAAGAATCACAACAAAACACCATCATGAGAAACGCCGGCCTCATTCAGGGCTTTGTTTCTAACAGTTGATGATGATTTGTAGGATTACAAATGCCTTGGACAGTGTAGCTGAACAGATTTTTAAGATACTGTGTGTATAGTGAACACAGCTAATCTGCAGCTCAGCTACAGAAGCTGCACCGAATGTCCTCGTCTTGCTTCGTGCTTATACATTTTCAGAACTCATGGGCTGGCCAATTGCTGAACCCTGCAAGCTGAAATATTAACTCCAAACTTGTTTTCTTCTTCTAATGATTACGCACAAGGCTCATAATGGCTGACAGGTTTCTTTGTACATTTCCTCTTCTCTGTATTAATGGGTAAAAAGTAGCAGCTGTTCATCATAGCTCATCAGACATCAGACAAATGCCAGCATCAACACAATGAGAATGTTGAAACATGAAAAGCCTAATACATTCATGACAAAAACATGAAACGTTAGCAACAAGACGATGGGTGAAAGTTACAATTCAAATCCACACAAAGATATACACATTTACACCCCAAAACACATGCGTAAAACAACTCACGTTCGTCCACAGCCAGGGCCTTCTGATTGGCTGTTGCTCCCTGCCTGCTGCATTTTGGACCGCTCTATGTGCTCGACATACGTCTGGATCATCTGTGATGCACAATGGCGAGAAAAAGTAAAGAGATCAGAAATGAGGGAGAGGAAAACTACATGAGAAAGCAGGACAGAGAATGGCTTAAAAAAGCAAAACATTGGTATGCTCCTATACTGCAATATTTTGCCTTAAGATAACACTTGGGGCATTTGAGGATAATTCTATTAACAGTATTCAAATTATTCGTTAACAGGCATGTATGTTTGGTGAATTTTGGATATGGAAATGTAGGAGATTATGCTAGAAATGAAAGGTCTAGGGACTCCAGTTGAAAAGTTGTTGCTGAATGTTTGCTCTTACCTCAGTGTGACGCTGGTGCAGAGCATTGTACTCTTTCTTCATGTCTGATTCTCGCTCCTCCAACCGTGTGACTACGAGACAGAGAGAGAACAGTTTACCAGCAAGAAAAAAAAAAACAGGAGGCACTGATAGTTAGAGCAAAGAGACAACCAATCTTGTTAGCCAGTATTTAAGCTATTTACCTGTTTGGGTCTAAACTCCACACAGAAAAACATCTTACAGGTAGATGGCAAAGAAAACAAAACTAAAGAGCCAATCAAATATGCATGCCAGTATTCATAAATTGAACAAAGTCATCATAATCTATGTCTGGGACATTCATCAAGAGCAGCCACATGTGCACAGTACAGCATATTTTATGGGAACACACAAGTTTGTATTAAGGATGTCTGCCCACTTACTCTGGTCAGAATAGTTCTTTGTTTTAAGCTCCTGCTGTTTTGCCTGCAGCTCCAAAAACTCCACTTGCACCTGCAGATCCTTCTTCTCAGCTTCCAACGCATCCTCAAATTCAATGAATTTCTGATGAAAGAGACATGACCAAAAATTAGGCTGGAAATATACAATCACAAACTGCACTAAAAGTGACAAGTTATACAACACTGTAAGTATTGTATATTGATTAGATTTGAGGAAATCATAAAGAAAAGAACACTGCACACTAAGATTACTATGCTTGTGGTTAATACACAGTGTTGTCATGTACTAATGAAATTGTTCACAGCAGCAATCACCTTTCAGCGACACTGTGCCGTCTGGCATGGATGAGTCAAAGACTAAGTGTGGGTGTTTGGGTGAGAAACATGCTATTTTTAATAAAGCCTTTGCCTCTTACAGAAAGGTTGGAGTTTGTCAACAGCACTATGAAATACCTCAGTTGGTCCCACAGTGTACTGAGGAACAGAAAAAAACAGAGCTGTCTGCTTTCCTTTCACATTGCACGTTTTTATTATATAAAGCTGTTCACAATGACGCCCTTTTTCAGTGCCACAAGTCCACAAAGTCTTAATACTGTAATCCTCTGACTGCAGAGAGACTGAACCAGGAATATGCAGCAGCTATGCACCACACCAAAAAGACAATTGCTAAAATGTGATGACCTTCAGTACGATACAACTACTAATAATGATATTTAGCACTGTGGAGAACAACCCCTACTTGTTTGTCAGATGCAGTTAAGCAGGAAAAAGGAACCAATTAGTCCTTTCATAGCCTGGGAAAACCCCGACGAACTTCCGTCAAATTTGAGATTTGCTCTACAACTGAGAAGGGTCTGGTGTCAACCAGGATAGTCATTTCAGCAAGAGGTAGCTGAAATATCACGAATATGTTACTCTTCTTGCTGAGCCCTTTAACAAGACAAGATTCTTTAGGAAAATCAACGGTGACAAAGAATGACACCTTCACATTTCTAGTTGGATATGCATCTTATTATCAACTACCAAGCTGAATATACAGCCGTCATACTGTTTTGTTCTGGGAACATTGCTATCAATATAATAACCCAAGTTTTATATCCAATAAAAAATCTGACTACATACACAATTATATTATCCATCTCTCATAACCTTTAATATTCATATCCGAGGGCCTGCATGTTGTTTTTTAGAGCAAAAAACTCTTCTCTAAATAGAAAAGAGATGTGTTTTCTGCTCCGATTGGATGTCTTTATAAAATTAAAAATGTATTTGAAATTAATTGAAATGCCATAAAACTAGTGACCACCATTATGCTGTACAGTAGTTATACCTTCAGGGCAGCAGACCACAGCTTCACAAAATAATACCCTTTGTCGTATCCCCTTGGACTGGGAACACGTCCTACTGTAATGCCCTTCAAATCCACAACCACATTTACCTGCATCAGACATCTAACCCCTGCCATCTCTGCAGTATTTGCTATTAAAATTCATGGTTAAGGAGGTGCAGCACACAGTATGTAGTGGTTTGGTAACTAGAAACTTTTAAAAAAACCATAGTTGTGCATTATCAAAAGGACATTTGATTTATGCAAACAATAATTACACAGGTAGAATAACACAATGTTTGTGTTTATGGGCTGGAATATTGTGCTATTCTGTCTAGTATGATTAATTCATTAGGTAACCCTGTAATGACTAATTGAAGCTATTGTGCTTTCCTGCCAAACCATAGCTAAGTGCTTTTGACTGTGATGTGGTCACACTTCCAACTATTTACACAGTGTACTGCCTGAACAGAGAGTGAAGCGACAGTAGCATGCCTCTGTTTGTTTGTAATTAGTAGTAAAATCTTAAAGAAAATTTCTCAGGTCACATAGTGGTTGGGGAAAAATGTATTTGTGACCATGACGAATCTGCAGGTCATATGGATTGAAGCTGATAAGTTAAAATCAGTTTTCCGTGTACAACTGACTAAAGCAAATCGCATCAAGAGAGAATGTGATAAGAGCATGTCCAGAGGCAGATATGATCAATCGGTTACTGTTTACACTTTACTGTTTGTGGAAAGTGTTGGTGATACAAAGTGATGGATCACTCCAGCAGGCAGCCTGCAGAACAAAACAGAAAACAACAAAGATACTACAAAATGGCTATATGAGTAGACAGGGAGCTGTGGCTTTGTTTACCATTAGCTTGAGCCTAATAACCTTGTAATCTGATCATCTTTTTGCTTATTGTTCCGGTGTCTTGTTAGAGGGTGTGTTATTGTTTTCTGAGATTCTCTGTCATACTGCCATTTCTTTGCATTAGCTTTCGCCTCTGTCCAATCTGTGCGTTGTCGCCCATACTGCAGCTGTCTAATCCTCAGTCTATTTCTCTCTCTCTGCTCTTGTTTTGTCTCTGCTCCTGAAACACAAATCAGGCTACAGTGCCAGGCTCCCTCAGTGTGCTCTGTGCACTATTGATTTCCTATGATTCCCCACGCCTCGCACGTTGTCCCATCCCCCATTATCCCCTCGGATAGTCAGACAAAACGGTCTCTCTGTTTTTTTATTCCGTTCAAATGCATCACCTAATTTGAGCTTTTCTCACTGGCTGCAAACATAACCTTAGAGTCCCGAACAACAAAGAAAATCAAGAAACAATCAAATACAGTTGACAATAAAAGAGGACTATATTATACTAAAATCTTAAATTGATATAAATAAGGCCAACGCTTAACAATCTACAGGTGTGGGTCCAATATGAATCCCAGTTTTTGCTGAAAGGATCCAGACATAGAAAGTGAAAGAATACAACAATATTCTCGTAAAAACTACTAAGCAACATCACCAACTGCTTCAGTACTGTTGGGCAGTCAGCAGAAGAAAACAATACCGTCAGCTCCTGTGCGTCAATGCACCCGTACACTTACAACAACCTTTCCTGGATACAGAAAATAAACATTATAGACCTAATTGATAATGTGATGAAAGGGGAATATAATTAAAATTGTGGACGTGTGTGCCACATATGAAGTTTTAAATTTAGGTTTTCTCTTGTCCGGTGAGCCAAAATGTATCATTGGACAAAAAAAGAGAAGCAGGATCAGACACTTGAATGTGTTCCAGTTTTTAACTGAAATGAACAATGTCATTTTCAAGATCTCGAGGAAAGATAAAGTCTCCTTTTAAAGCATGTTTTATCATTGAGCTAAAACAGACCTTCCCCCAGCTCAATGTCTGATTTAGGCAGCAGTCCTGATTTCTATATCCAAGCAATATACAGTTATTGTTAATAATGATTACCCCTTTTCCTCATCACCAGCAAGTTATCATACAGACACTTTTAGTTTCGATTTTGGTATTAATGTTAAGAAAAAAACAAAAACCATACCTGGACCTATTGGCATCTGTCACTTAAAACTCTGACTATTATCTGCAGTACCTGTTGGCTTTCAAGTATTAATACTTACAATGCAACCACATTTTTACAATAAAGGATTGTTTCCTGTCATGACATTAAATTAAGCTTAAATATGCTAACACTGAAATGTTAACGTGAAGCAGCAAGTCCTCTCTAAATTACCAGCTTAAAGGGAAAACAAACCAGATAATCGACAAAGGGAGGAAACACATTGGGGAGAGCAGATGATGAAATAGACTAAAAGCTGAGCTAAGCTGATACTAGCAGGGCTGCCAGTGATATGCTGAGGCCTCTTTGGATGGGAGCAGGATTAAAGTTGCTTTATGATGCCTACTGAATCCCACGTCTGCTGTTACACTGGTCAGAGAAAGGAGGTGGAGCTTGGCCGGTAATGTAATAGCTTCATATTGATTTCCACTTTTGTTGTTTGTTTTCCTGTTCTTGCTGTGTTTTTAAGTGGAAACGCCCACTGAGAGTCATGCTTACACAATTCATCTGTCAAAAGCTGTGCTGACTGTCCGTTTATCACCATATACTGTATGTGCGCTATCACGTCCTAACTTTGTATTTGCATATGTATTTACATTTGAGACTTCATCTGTGTGGAAGCTCATGTATAATACAAAAAACACTAGAAAGGAATCTAATTTATCTTATTTATTGTAAAAACATACATTTGTATTTTGTTGTTAGTTAGCATTAATGTTTGCAGTGGTGGAAGCACTGTTAATATTTGTAATGGTGGAAGTGGTAGTAGGAGCAGAAGTAGTTATGACACCTATAATAGTAAAAAACTAAGGTAGGTCCAAAAATAGTACAGTGGTATTAGCATATCTAGTAGTAGTATGAGCAGTTGTAGTAGTCAATATAAATGCTGTTATTGATACAAATGTGTTTCTATGACAGTTTGGCTTTAACATTGACTCTAAGTAGAAAAATGTTTAATCTTTGAGTACTGTTTACTTGCATGCTTTTGCATAAGATAGCTGACATATTGTACACATTTACTCAGCTGCAACCATTTCCTAAAGAAACATTACTTTGTTTGCGATATAGTGACTGTATTTAGACCTCAACATCTTTGCTTTACTGGTATGGCATTTATGCAATATTCCTGGAAAGCAGATTTAGATTAAAATGTTTTCTAAATCATTTCCATTTTGCATGACTTTTCTTTTGCTTTACCACACTTCAGGTGTCTCTTAACTAGGCCTACACACCTGAGGTTACCTGCTAAAGTAAAACTAAACTTGTACAAAACAAAATGTAATGTATAATATAAATGTAATGTTATTTGGGTTTTGGTATTATAATGTAGTAAAGGTATTTTTTACAAAAGTAGAGTTTAGTACATTTTTGATGTAGGCCTACTATATAAGCAGTTCTGCTATAAAACTGTATGATATACAACTACGTTTATTACAGGGTTATAGATTTTATTTATAACCACTTGATAGAAGACAGTGTTGAACACTTGTCAGCAGTGTCTGCAGTGCATTGAGACCAAAATAAGCTCATGTCACGGGCCTAAACATGACTCACATGTCTGGTGAAACCTCTCAGTTCAGACAGGGCACCATGACTGAAGGATGCAGCGTGAAGCTAGATGTGATGATGCGGGTAGAGAGGCCCACCAAACCGGGGGTGACTCACCTCTTCTGCCTGCTTGCGAAGCGCTTTCTCCCTTTCGTACTGGGTGATGAGCTGCTCGTTGTCCTCTTTGAGCAGCTCCAGTTCCACCTCGTGCTCCTGGTTTTCGGTCAGCACCGCGTCCAGGTTCTCCAGGACGTTCACCACCAGCGGCATCAGCTCCTTCACTACCTCCTCGTCATAGCTGCGGATCAGCCGCTCGAACTCCCGGTAGATGCTGTTGGCCAAACCCGACACGCGCTCCGACATCACGGAGCCGGAGCCGTAGTCGTCCTGGTAGACCACCTCGTCTATCTGCAGCTCCATCATCTTGGCAACTCGAACCGACTTCTGTTTTCCAGATGAGGAGGCTGCGCTCAACCGTTTTTTCAGGCCTGTAAGGCGAGACTTTCACAAGGTTTGGATCCGATCACCGCAGAAAAGGGGTGACATGCAATCACAGATTTACTGCAAATAAAGAGTCTATGTCATGTTGCAGCAGCCCAGATTCACTGATCGAACGCTGGCTGTTGCTGTGTGTAACGGCGCATAACCTTGAAATTACTAGCTCTAATATTTTGATGTATAAAGAGGGCCCCCTCCTCCTCCACCACCAGCCCGGTGTATCGCCTCCAGACGCGGCCCAGCTATTGCTCTCCTTCCGCAGAGAGCATCTGATCTGGGGAGCAGTGGATGTGGAGTGGGCCAGCCTGTGGATCGGCCTTCGTTGAGCCCATGCCCAGGAACGAAATGCCTTCGTCGATGATATTGCACCTGCCTCTCAGCAACCGCAGCCATGGATCCCGGCCATTGCTGGCAGGGGAAATAAATAAATTAATAAATAAATAGAATAAATAATCTAACGCTCTTGATTCCCGCCGACTCCCGATCCACCACTAAAATATCGTTTCCTCCATGTTTTGTTCCCCCTTCCAGCGGGCGGCCGACGCTGCTGGCCAGGCTCGGGCGTTGATGGTGATGTCTCCCTATGGGAGAGGCTCTCCCTGCTGTTCAGATGTAGGAGCCAGCTGACCAACTCTGGCTGACGTCACGCGGTCTGCATTGAGCTAGCGACACTACCATAGTCACTATTGCGTCAAGTCAGGCAGACAATACCGGAAGTCAGCTCCACGATTTCAGAATAAAGCTACAAAATCTGATGATTTATGATTATGTTAAATAATGATAGTTGAAGTTTGACCCATTCTGAGTTCTGAATATCAGGATATTTAAGCCCCTGCTGCATCAATTTTGACAATAAAAAACACTCTTTTGTGATAGGCTAATTGAAGTGCTATGCTTAATACGATCGTCATTTGAATTGTTAGCTCTCCATCCTTAAATCCTTAGACTCCATTCCTAATGAGCTCATTTATGAAAACTCTTCATATACACTTGACAATTCTATGTTATTGTACGTTAACATTATTTTTTGAATAAAGATCTTCCAAATACACGTATATAATCATCAACCAATATATAATACTCAACCAATTAATTCAGAGCTTAAAGACTGTCTTCATTAATATACTATTTTACATCATACATTTTTGTTACTAAATTTAAGGGCTGGGATTTTATATACTCACTGCTTGAAATACTTATTTCCATATGGTTTTGAATTGGGTTAGTTTGTTCTTCTGTATAGCCACTGTCTGAAAAACATGGTAACATTCTTAAATCAGAAGTGAACATACATCTAACATCTCATGTTAGAGCCGTACTTAGGATTTTAAAATTACTGGGGTCAGGTGTTCAAATTCCCCTGGTGCAACCCAAGAAATTAGACACCTAACAACTTATCTCCCTTTATGGTGATCTAAATACCAAATTCTAATGAACAATACTGAGGGCGTTACCTCAGTGTTCTCAATAGTAGCTTACAGCTGTCTTTTGTGTTTGGTTATGCAGTCAAGTTTGCCAGTTGTTTTATTTTGGAAGATTAAATCGGAAGTTGTAACTATATTCGTAGCCCACTTGACCCCAGCAGTACATGGTGCTAGAATTTAATAATAATGACAATGCACTCTCCAAAAATGAAATACTGTAAAATGCTTTGCAATCCAGAAACGTCCACAAACAAAAGCAATTATACATGATTAGGCCATACAGAACCTTATTGATACATTAATTTAAAGTTAAAATTTGGCAGCCCATTTTAATAGATAGCCTACTATTTCGCACTCGACAGAATACTGAAAAATACTGAAATACCCCAGACAAAACAACACACTCAGTTTGGTTATTTAGTAAATACTGACAAAAGTTCAGCTCAGGAGGCAGAATCAAACATCATGGTTCAAGATGCTGGAAAAAGGCATCAAGTACCTTAAAATATTTATTGACCAAATGATTAATTATTTTTTACTAACTATAGTATAAATAATAAGGAATATTAAGAGTGCTTATCAAGAATCTGCATGATTTAAGTGGGCATCATTTGCTTCAAAAGATGATGCTGAAGTGAATGTGTGCTACTCATTTAAAATAAATGATAGCTTGGATCATTAAGCATACAAACAGCTACACATTTAAAATGAATGTATAAAGAGACACAATAAGAGTTAGGCTCAATTAACATTTCTGATTATTTTTTTTGCCGCCTTAAAATATGGTCAGAAAAGAGATTACCTCATTATATTCCAATGACAAGACAAGATGTGAATTCAGCTTTCCACGGTCAGACGTTTATCATTAAGTACTTGCTGCAAATTTGACTCTGCAAAAGAGATGAATAGAGTCACAATATCCTTCTTCAGTGGACATTCCCACCATTAGCATTAGCATGTGATATTAAAGTAATTTTTGTACACACAAAAGCCAGTAGGATGTTAAAATAAACAAAGTAACATTACTGGATGTATTAGAAAAAGTAGATAAACACGCAAACAAGAAAGCTTATCACAAAAGGATCTGTTTTCACAGATGGTCTTGGGTTATACATTTATTCCTTGCCTTTTAAAGAAAACTTTACACTTCCTATAACATTATTTACAAATGTAGACTGTTCTTCCCTGTAAAATATTAGTTTGAATGTATGCTCAACAAGACTAATGCCTTAAGAACATAAGAAGGAAGGGTTACAGCATCAAGACCACACAGATAGGACAGCATAGGAAATGTGACAAAAAGGGAAAGAGTGGAGAGCAAACTTCTTTCACTTGAACTTTCAGTCTGACAAGTGTAGCTAAGGCTATTATCTGCTGTGGAGAGGACAACAATGGAGACAAAAACTGGTCAATGACGCATAAAAACTGTAGATAAAGGACACATACTGCCAAGCCCAAATTAATCTCAACTACCTCCATATTTAACAACTACTTCTAACAGTCCACAACCAAATTAAAAAAAAAATAGTAAATACTTAACAATACTCACATGGGGCTCTTTAAACTGCCACTCTAAAAAGGGAGATTGCAGTATTAATGTACAATATGCAATAGTCAGACAGTCTTCAGTTGTTCTTATTTCATTCAGTAGGTGGCAGTGAAATACTTACAATATTTACATTTCACACCATTCATCAGTTTTCTTTAGAGGCTCAGCAGAAGGTGGGTGGCCTACTACTCCTTGTATTGAACCAAAAGTGTACAAGGCAGATGTAAACTTACATGAACTTGGATAAACCTGGTTTGTATGCGTCAGCATGTAAAATGTAAAAATCTTATATTACTGGATCTCTTTGTGTTTCTTGTTATTTGGAAGAAAAAAATGATTTAAAGCATTATACTGCAAATCATTATCACCCAGGTAAAAAGTTACAATAAGCAGAAACAATTAATGCAGTATAGAGAAAATAAGCACAATAACCTCACACTGAACTTCTTCAGAGAATCTGGAAACAAATGTGACTCGAGTAACTTGGGATTTCCACCTATGCATCACTTGTCCTATGTTGTTATTGCCTAAAATGTACCATATGCCATTATGTACAATCATTCAGTCAATGGAGACATGAGTTGTTTATCGGTCTTCCTCTCATATCACGAGTGCACCATAATCAAGGTTGAGGAGGTTAAGCAATTGCCTAGTTTTCCTAATACCTTATTCATTGCTGCTCATGAAACATTAGTTCTACTCGCTTACAGACACGTTGCACGTGAAAGAGGCTTCGGTTACTCAAGACGCTGGTCACAATGGTCCAAGCAATCAGCCAAAATTACCCACCAATGCCAAGTCATTCTCACCCACAACTGTAAGCACAAAAATATGCCGAGTGTGAAATTTGAATTTCAAGGCTGACATCATGCACAAATAATAGCCCTTTCTTGCTTGCCATCTCTGGCCTTCGTTTTTTTTTTTGGAAATGTGTGCTTAAGTATCACACTTTTCTTTTAAGCTATAAATGTTTATCAATACTTAATAAAATGTCAAATAAAAGGAGACCTTGTTTTCCGGTTATCATACAAATAGGACTCCTACCTATCTCAGTACCAGTACACACATGCACAAACATTTTGTATACTCTTTTGCTTAAAAAGAAAGAAATAACAGTACTTCAAATTCCAATGTGAAATTGCACAGCAAAAACTACATTTTACACCCAGGCATAAAGTGGCCATTTTGTCTCAGAACAAGCAGCTTGCAAAGAGCTGCCAAAGGGCAAAACAGGACAAAAGCACCAGTGTCAGGGATTTCAAGAATTAACTATAAATTTGGAGCGGACAAGATTTAGTTTGTATGTCACATTTACACTGTTCCAGACAAACATTTAACACAGTACGCATAGTATTTCCATTTCTGGAAAGTAAATTCAACCTAAATATTTTACCACTTTAAATCAGTTATTAAATCTCAAATGGAGAGAAAATGTTATTGCTATGTTTTTAGAAAGTAAACAAGATGAGCAAACTTTAAATGCAAAACAACAGTTTTATTGCAACACACAGGACTTTCTTCTGCATTGCTCATTGCCTGCCAGGCACATCAACACACTGGGGACAGGCTGGCACCAGAATACCATGAATGTGCATCATGAAGTGAGTGAAAAGGTGATTATCAATGAGCCCACCTGGACTCAGGTAGGCCACGCGCTGGTCCAGAGTTCACTTATCTTCAGCCGTTTTAATTTAAAACATAAACAGAGGCCTACCCCAAGCTAAAAAGGCATGTTCTCAGATAAAGCAAGCAATGACGACAAAGCAGAGAAGTACCTGCACAATACATCCACATACAATCAAAATGGAATTTTCTTTAAGGAAGCAGAAACATTTGGGAGTAAACAATTGCATTCATCTTTGTTTCAAATTAAATTTTTGGCATCTATCCTTTAACCGAGTTTGAGTTCTGACAGCAGATCATTAATGTTGGACACATGTTGAAATGAAGGGATAATTAATGAAAAGGCAAGAAAGATGAAAAAATGCTGAAAAATATAAGGCTTTGATTATACAGTCATTAGTTGGAATTCAACACGTATTATTTTGTAAATCCAATCAGGATCCAGCAACATAAAGATGGCACTAGTGGAACTCCCTGAAACATTTTACATTGGTGAGAAGATCTATTCACCCCCTTCTGATTGAATGCTTACACATTAAAGATTTAAAATAAGAACCTGGAAAATTGAGCAAATGTCTGCTGTGATTTTTTACGTAAGGATTTCCATTTCACATCAATCACTGTTTAAAGCTGAACATTGTACAAGCACTCCAATGTCTTAACCATACTTGAGATGCAAAAACGTTTTCAAAATGACAAACTGTGCCTTAAACCAAACTACATCTACAAACACAGAAATGGTTAAATGAGTAACCACAATACTGAGATTGATAGTGTCACAGTTAAAGTGATTAGGCAATAGCTAGCCTGTTGACTGGTGATTGAATGATTGAATGATCGCAGGTTTCATTGAAGAACAATATGACGAATTGGACAAAGAGCTGGAAGCCAGAAATAGGGCTCAAAGTGCAAGAAGTTGAGGACAACATATTTGAATAGGAATCTGGTGAGAAGAACAAAAAATACTGCTCTGTGTTTAGATGTACAGGTGAAATAACTGTAGAGTGTTGGAATGAAAGAAGATTAACAGGGGAGCAGACAAGGAGCATATGGACACAAACAGGGAGTAGAGGTGTGTTCAGCTGATCAGTAGAATACCACACTAGACTTTCCTCCAGGGGGGTTGAGGACCCTGTTGTGAGAGCGAGGCTTGGGTCCCAGATGAGGCTCGTGGTTCTTCAGCTCACCAGTCTCCTCTGTCTCAACAGGAGCTGAAGAAGAGGAAGAAGGGGGCTGGGGCTGGGCCTTGGGCTCAGGCTCTGGAGGGGCTGAGACAACAGCAGGCTCTTCTTTGGCTGGCATGGGAGCTGGGGGGGTAGCTTCCACCTTCCCCTCAGGTTGGCTGACCTTGGCTTCAGATGCTTGAACGGCAAAAACAAAAATAATAAAAATAAATAAAAAAGTGTCTTACAGAAATGCCATAATAGAATTATATCGAATAAGTAACAAACACCTTTTTTCCACCTAGAATACATATTAGAAATCACATCTTTCCAGATTCACAGTTGAGATCTCAACGGACTGAGCCTGCACCCTATACCTACGAAAACAATGCCTTAAATAAGCACTTGTGCACATTCTATAATGGTCTTATTTTGTATTTTAAAACTTAAGGTAACAGTTGGTGTTGTTTTGTTAGTATTAGCAATGTGTGCAAAACTTAAATTAAACATTTCATTAAACAAAGAAAAAGAAGAATCCTTGTGATCTGCATAACAAGACTCTTGAACAGAGGTACTTTCAAAGCTACAGTGAGTAGGAAGACTCAATACAAAACAAATCACCCAAAAAGATTTCACATGGACATTTTCCTTTATGTAACTTACATGGCGATGATTCAGGTCCCACACTTAGATTGTCCTGTAAAATAAATAAAGATAACATTTTTCTTAATGTGCAATCACTAGGGATGGGAAAAAAAAAAAAATAGATACAGCATAGCAATATTTATCCATAGCAATAGTGTATCGATACACGGATGCAAAATGTTGATCTTTCATTATATAAATTACACATGAGAATTTAATATTTTTGTACTATGGTGCTAACTCTAGCATATTTACATTGTTTACTTGTCCATATCTAAATAAACAATTACATAGAATAATAAAATGAATTTCTTTTTCAGATAACTGTCAGATAAACAAAGAAATGTATCTTTTTTTAGATAAAACACATGTTGACAAAGTTTTCCTTTGGGGACATTATTTGAAGTTGGAAAAAGGGTAATAAATAGCAATATATCGCAGAATATCGCAATATGTTTAAAATCGCAATAATATTGTATCATGACAAAAGTATTGTGATAATATCAAATTGTGGGGCCACCCCTAGTAATCACTGAAAGGACTTAACACAGGCTCTCTTCTTCATGCTACTAGAATACTAGAGCTAAAAGCAGCTGCTCAAACAGTGCACCTTCCATGACCAAGGGTTCTATCTAACTCCTAAATTCCTAAATGTGCTGCATTCCGGCAGCGCCGTGACCACCAGCCACGACACACAGCGTGTCCCAGAAGCGGCTCTCTGCTCTGCTAAAAATACACGCTAGGTCTATTTTTGATGGAGCGGGTGTCGCACAGGCCAGGAAGGAAGTGGAAGAGCTAGAGTATCCGGTCATTTCCAAAAAGAAACACTCTGTGCAGACTCCTGTTCGTATATCACATCACTAGTACACCATTTAAACTAAAACACAGCGACAAATCGTTGATCCGTGTTGTTCATAACTGGACTAAATTAAAGAAACCAGTAAACTACTACTACTTACTTTAAAGTATGTTTACATGCATTTCCAGGCTGCAAGTGGACAGTTGTATGCAATACAAACACCATCACCAACCTCAACATGTTTACAGAAAACCTTTAGGTTTGGACTCAAGAGTCTAAGCAACAATACTCTGGTTGCACAAACACTACTGACCCGTGGGGAAGACAGGTTGATATACACTAAGGTATGCAACACAGTTGCCTTGCGCTTCAAGTCTTACAGGATCAAATGAGCAGACGTTTGGACCCTAACTGCACAGTGGTAAGTAGACAAATAATACATTTTTAATTTGGGGGAACTCTTTCTTTAAAAGCTCACTTGTTTGTGAGCTAAAGAGGGGAAAATGAATAATATAAAAATAAACAAAAAAGTAAAAACCAAAGTCAAAGTGGAGATGCATGGCCTACCTTTGGCTTATTTGGGTGGCTTCGGTTCTGGCTTTGGGCAGGTGCACTCTCTGCAGCACCAAATATGTTGCTGGTTGGTCCACCAGGAGGTTTGGGTCTTTGTTGCCGAGCTGGAGGTTCAGGTTCCCCAAATATTCCGCTAGTCTTCCCACCTACATAAAGTATTACCATTGTGTTAAGTTTTGCAGCAGTGACAGCGTCATCATGACACTTTTGACTGGCTAGTGGATTGCACTGTGCATTTGGTGGCCCTGCAGATGTATGACACTGTGGCAGAATCTACTCTATGGTTATATGAGATTAAGAAATAGTTTGACATCAGAATGGTGCTTTTTCATAGCCAGTCCCCCCCATACCATGCACATAAGAAAATGATAGTGTCACATACTGTACACGTACTACAGTGGCAGAAATTCACTGACCATTTCAGGGATGCCAATGCCCCAGTGAAAATAAGCAGATACAGCAGTCAGGGTGACTCGGCAGTCCCTGTCTGAAAACTCAGACAGTTTTTCAATACTGAACTGAAAACATACAACTGAAAATATACTTGACTATACCAGATACTCCACTAAATCTGGAGGTGGATTACATCCATGCACAGAACTGTGAAAGTGTTTGTACTGTAATTATCACATCATAGTAACAGTTTTCACACCCTGGTTTTTACTGGCCTGCCTCTGCACGTCAAGCCCTGACAAGCTGGTCTGACCTGGAGGATTGGAGCGTTTGGGTACACACTGGGACTCCTCTGGTGGAGCAAAAACTTTAGAGGCCATCTTATTAGGTCTTCTTGATGCTGCAGAGTCATCTTCATATCCACCAAACAGGTTACTGGAGCCACCTCCAGGAGGCTGCAACACCCTGCAGGAGATGAAAGATTACAGTACCATTTTTATAGGATCCTATACAATGTATTCATCCAAGTCTCATTTAAATAAATTACCCTGCGCAGGCGTGACCTGGCAAAGACAGACTTCAAATAGAGATAGAGGATTTTCACCGGTTTACTTGGAATCTTTATAACTAGCTAAAATCATAAAATGAGAGTGGACACCATGTATTAAGAGAACCTTTGAGTCATAATTACATGTTTACTAAACGGTTAGAAACATTATGTCATTTTGCACTCTAACACATAAAGAGGACAAATAGGAAACAGAAGGTAACTTGGGTATACATATGGTAGGCTACAGAACAGCCAATAATTTGAGCCAACGCAGCCAAATGACAGGTTACTTGATTATATATTGGGAATGGCGCCATACGTCTGAAAATTCTAGCTAGCTTCAAATAATTTCTAATATAGGCTAGCTTGTTAGAATTGGTGCTATAGTTTCTCAACATACGTGAACTGTACTACGGTATTTAACGGAGCTGATCCAATAACTGACGCTTTCGAGTCAGTAAGAGGAAACTGAATCTGCCCTAGAACAATGTGGCCGCAACGTCGTTGTTGTCGAGTACAAAGAAGAGCAGTGAGTGGCTTTCACACACTTCCGCAGGCGCAGCAGACAACGCCTGGTCGGTTAGCTTTAAAGCTAATTCTTGACTCTTAAGTTTGCTAACGCAAGACAACTCTAGCCAAGCTAGCTCGAGTTGAGCACCAACACATATGTTTAATTTAGCGATGTGCTAGCGTTATGTTTGAAGGCATTAGCAGAAAAGGTGATGGTGCAAAAATGTACGAGAGCTCCTGTCATACAATGTTAACGTTAACCTACGTTAAGATAACTAACATTAGCTAGCTGACCGAGCGACTGCCTACCCTCAAAGTAAGACAACGTTGGCCATTTCTTACACAGATAAACCAAGCTAAACGACTATATTATTCACCTTGAACTTGGTTTTGTACCAGTATCCAACCCTTGAAACATATTTGTCGAAGTCATTGTGGTTTTGAGCCTTCAAGTTTCCGAAGACAACTTCGTCAGTTTGCCAACTGGACTGGAGCAAGTTCCTCCTGTTTGCGCATGCCCAGCCAAACTCCGTAGTGAAGAATTTCAGTCCACCCAAGGAAGGATGACGAATGTAACTGGTCCACTGTCAATCTGATGCGGTGCGCTCGTTTCAATTCACCTGGTACACCTCAAGAAAAAATGGATTAAGTATCCATTTCGTGGACGTATTTTGAGACAAAAGTGTTCTTTGAAAACAAGAAGCTACTGATTTGTGTGGTACATCCTTTAACACATGCAATATTTTAAACCTGTCGTATATAGAATGTAAACGAATAACTCCGCCCTGCTGAGATGCACTACTATTGATTTGATTGATTGTTTAATCGATATATGATGCTTGTTTTGTGACAACGGCGGCGCCCATAGATGGTCTGAACAAAAGCAACGTGGGCTTAATGTAAGATTTGTTACTGTAACTCTGATTTAATTAAAAGCCATTTGTATCATATTTTGTGTGCTTTCTAGCTGGTGCCTTTGTAACTATGGTTGTAAGCCAATGTTTTGTTGCCAGCCCTAAATATCAGATTCTGATTCCGCTAGCCGGTTGGTTTTCGGCGTACGCCAGGATGAAATTCTACTGCAGCCTCTGTGTTCCGCCTATTGATTTGATCGTCAAAATGCCAATCACTTTCTGGGCGGAATTTATTTCCAAAAACCTAAATTGCGTTCATCCAATCTCGTTGAAATAACGCTTTATTACTGAGCAAAATGTTAGATTATTTAAGAGTGAAACTGGCTTAGCTAGCTAAATTTTAAAAACACATATTGGAAAACGTATCCGGCATGACAGGAAGAGAATGGCAATTGGTCCATCGCAGGGTTTCTCTGACTAACAATTGGCGGAGGCGCCTGTCAATCAAATTCTAACCGTCGTCCTCGTGTATTTCTGACCAATCATAGGATTTGTTTTTGAGTTGTAGTGGGCGTGCCTAAACGCGTGTACAATCGAACCGCAGGAACTGTCATCTGTAACAAGCTGGACGGCTGCCGTCAGCTAGGAATGCTAGCTTGTGTTTCGATTGGTAATACCAAGAACAGGCTTACACTTCAGGTAATTCCTAAACTTTGATTAATGTTATCCATCTAACAAACTGTTTGAGGCTCTGCGTAAAATAGTAATTATGTTACAAGCAGGGTTTGCAACGTTATTGCTTGTTTGTCAATAGCGTTGGCTAGCCAACAACAGCAGCCATGCTAGGTACCACGTTATGTATGGAGACAACTCTTGTATGCATGTAATAGTTTATTACAACGAAGTTAACGAGAACTGTTAGTATAAATAACACGCTTATTATTAACTATTAACGTTACCACGTTGAACTTCTAAAGTAATGTCAACCTTCTAGCATTATACCAGACCAGTTGTTAGACTCAGCTGCTATACTATGCAGGGTCAATGTCTGTGTGAAATCAGTGTTATGCTGTAAGATTTTAGATTAACACGAAGCTACGGTGAAACGATATTTTGACGTTGAGTATAGATTCAATTATAGTTACATTCATCTTTTAACATTACAATGATTTGAAGTTGTAAGATACCAAGGAGCGCAAGTAAAAAAATAAAACGTTACTAGTTTAGGGCTCTCACTGTTAGATCAGTTATACTTTGTGGCTGATGGAATCTGAGATTTAGCGTTTCGATGACACACAATTTAAGGCTGTGAGGGAATGTAGAAAGTCGTAATTTTCATACTCAAGCTATCATGTACAATTCACATTTTTTGTGTAGCTTTCTCTTGCTGTCATCCCTCTGCGCTGCCACACTCCTGATTGTTCAAATAAATAGGTTAGTGGATAGCAAGTATAACAATCGAGCAAACATAATATTATAAATGCTATCATGTTTACACATTATAACAGTTTTAAAAATGTAATACTTCAGGTCTTGATGTGCGCCGGGCACATAAAACCTGGTTATGGTTCTGACGTATGATTAAGTATTTGTATGAGGCGATAGTAATGTTAGAGCTGTGCAAATAGAGTATTGTCACAAAGCCTTACAATTGCAGGATGTATATGAAATACATTCATTGTTTTGCAAACATAATTTCTAAAGGCGATGGTGACGTAGTGACAACCAAAGTCCACTTGCATACAGGTTAATAAAACTATCTTATCAATTCAGATGAGCTCAACTGACATATGCTAAAATACATTATAATTCACTGCATGAAGTAAATATATATATATCTCATTTGCCAGTGGTTTTATAGTTGTATTTCTTGTTGCAAAGAAGCATTGAGTAATGTTGTTGCTGATAGAAAACAGTTGAACTGCGCAGAGAGTTCAGCTCAGTCGAATCAGGAGCAAGAAGAGGGCAGAAAGCGGAGAGAACGGTCTCGGTTTTATTATGCTCAATTTGATCAGTATTTGCCAGTCTAATCGGTCGGACTGATGGTGAAGAGAAAGAAGACGTCGCCTACTAGCGAAGAGCACGAAAATGGGTAAAATTCTGTTTTAAATAAACACTTTATTTAGAGGTCGAATGCACCGAGGGGTTTCGTTGTCGTTTCTGTAGGGCGCTAAACTGAAAAGCGCTCGCATTTGAATTTAGTTGAAATTCAACCTAAAATATTGGCCATCTGAGCCGAAAGACACTTGGTAAAACACCGTTGCCACTTACTCAACTATTTTGGTTGTTGAATATAATTTCTCTTAAGACGTTAAATGCATATATTTGGTGTTGTTTTGTCGGGACTGGAGAGGGGATTTGAAACAAACAGCGGCGGCCATGTTGAGAGACAGAGAACGTCGCCTTTAGAAGTTAATTTTGCACGCCGCTTTTCTCCTAATGTGACAAATTTTCCCCAAATGTGTTTTGGCAGCATGACACTGGGCTCCAGGGAGGGGATCGGTGTCGATGGGAGGAGGAATCCGTCCAGAAAGCCCGAGGATTGCGACGAGGAGGAGAGCGGAGAGCAGGCGAGCGAGGAGCGCAGTACAAAGGGAGACGACGGAGTGGAAATTCTTAATCCATCAACCACGGATCTGAGCCCCGGTTCAGCTCCGGTTCTCCCCGCCTCTCCGCCGAACCAAACCGGGCTAGGCTCAACACAGCATTCCCAGACCTCAGCGGAGCCCGCCCCTCCGTGTCAAGATCAGCATCATTTTCTCCGATCAAGCGTTCGACCTCCGAGCAAACGCATCCGGAAGGATTCAATCGGCTCGACCATTAATGGGCATGGCGGGGCAAAATCGAAAGGTACTTAATATGACCAGCTCATAGAAAAGTGTGTGTATAGGTGGGATTAGCAGGGGGTCTGCCCTCAGTTGTCACTGTGTGTAGGCTACTGTTTGTAGTTTGTTTATCAGTGGTGGCTAAACTTGATGCTGGTTGTGTTGCTGTTCCCTCTGGGCCACTAGCTGGGTTGTACTCTGGGTAGATTTTTGGCTGCTCCAACCCAAGTTGCAATACCATCATATGGACCATTTCTGTGGAAAGGAGGAGAGTGGAAGACCAGAACTTAAATTTAATTAAGATCTGACTTTTCCATTTATAGTTTCTTGAAAACATGCCATTATGGCTTTAAAAACACGGGGGCTGTTATGATTGTTATTATCAAGTAAGTGTAGACTTCTAAGCATGGAAAAGATAGCAGGACCGGAAAGCAGCATTATAAACAGTTGCTCAGCTTTGATTACATTTTTTATTTGTGTCAGCAAATAGGAAAAAAAAACAGCAGGATCAACAGTTCCATTAATCCATTGATTCAAACATTTTGTGTTTTTGTCATTTTAAAATAATAAAAAAAAATCATTATACAATGTATCCATAAATGTCACCACAAACAATAGTGATGCAACAACCGACTAAAATGCCTCAGTGTTCCATTTAAATTTTTAGCAATTCTAGCTAGATAACCTAAGGCTCTCGGGCTTTACTGACTTTCAAACACAATAAAGGATTTGCCTGGTCGATTATTGATCACAAATAATGATAAACACTAAAGAAAGATGAGGCGGTGGGGCAGGAGCTTCTGCTCATTTGAAAGCCTGATATTAAAGCGCAAAAACCTGCATCTTCCTTACTTGAGATTTGTTTTCCTCTCACAGATTTAGTGAGGAATTATTACTTGTTTTATTGTGTATAATAATGCTGCTCTGTTAATGACAGTGACCGTTTTTTTAATGGCTTTTTACATGAATTAGACTCAGATCAGACAAAACATTTACAGTATATTGATAAATTGGTGTACTCTGACAGGTATGATTTGGATTCATTTTGTTGTTAGAAAGAGATAGGGACTGTGATTGTTTCATCAAATTTAAATTTAGATTGCCTAAGTGTTGCCTAGTTGACAGAGGAAGCCCTACTTATTTTGATATGATGCTATATTGGTGCACATCTATTTTGAAAGAGACATATCAAGGTTAGTGCGTGTGACCCACACAGATATTTGTATCTGTAAATTAACAGCCATTTTGGCTGAAAATCTACATTTGCCTTAAAATAGTGCAGTGCTGCAACAGCAACTGCCTCTGTGCTTGTGTTAGTGCCTCTGGCATTGTGCTTTACGCTGGGGTAAACTCAGCCATTGGAGAGTTGGTTTTGGACCAATGTACTGTAGACCTGGCCGTAGGGACTGATTGCTTTTCCTGTCTCCTTGCCAGACCTGAACCACAGAAGGGGAAGCTCTGCAGGTTGTGGGCAGTGTATTACCAGTGGTTGGCTTTGTGTGCATGCATTTTAACATCTCCCCAACTACTGACTACAATTGTATTTTTCTTTCTATGCCATACAAAACAACCCAGGCAGTCAACTAAAACATTTGGCTCAATCCTTTCTTTATTCTGATATTAAATTTGTTTTTTTTTCTCTGAATGTTTCTTGACTGATGGATTTGTGGGCTCTGTGTAACACAGGGGCAGAGAATGGCTCGTCCTCCCAGGGGACAGTGGGACAGTCAGGGCCTGTGTCGGGCTCCACGGGGGGAGTGTCGAAGGCCTCCAAGGGCCAAGGGTCTGCTGAGAAGGAGGAGCAATCTGGTAACCAGAAGAGGGCCCGTCGGCAGTGGGAATCTTGGAGCACAGAGGACAAAAACAGCTTTTTTGAGGGGCTCTACGAGGTAAAGGGTAGAACCAAATAGTTTAAAAGTGGGCACTACTGTATGTGGCACAAAGTGTTGTCATTTACTTTTGACATCTTATACTCACCTCTAACTACTTTGGTTTCCAGCATGGGAAGGATTTTGAGGCTATCCAGAACAACATTGCAATGAAGTATAAGAAAAGAGGCAAGCCAGCCAACATGGTGAAGAACAAGGAGCAGGTTCGCCACTTTTACTACCGGACCTGGCACAAGATCTCTAAACACATTGACTTTGCCAATGGTGAGCAGTCGGGTTGGAGGGTAGAACAGTATTTATTTCTTAGAGTTGAAGCTCCACATATAACTTTTTCTTTTCTTTTTCACAATATTATTGTACAACTTATACCGCTCATCTTGTCTTACTTATCCTGTTATGTCCATTAGAAATGTCAGTAAAGTTAACATGGCAGTCATATGTGTTCGAGAGCTGAAAGGGGCTTTTGTTTATATTATACACTCTGTATGTTATGATGGGAAGACACATTCATTTTGTCTGGTCAAATATATATTCCAGGTTCATGGTTTTTCAACAATTCCCACACTGATGTTTATTTAGCATTTTGTTACACAGAGAGACTTATCTCAAAACATATGTTAAAAAACCTCTCCAGATAAGCTTGAGCCCCTCTTCACTACAAAAAAGCCTCTGTGTCACTATCGTGTTATCTTTATGTAGCATACACATGTCTCCTGCCTTGCTAGTTACAGCACTGTTGTGACTTGTGCCACCTTTCCTTCTCAGTGTACTCCAGAGTGCTGAAGAAATCCTCTCAAGAGCTGTACGGCCTTATCTGCTATGCCGAGCTCCGCAAAAAAGTTGGAGGGCGTAAGTGACACCTGTGTTTGAATGCATGTCTTTTTAAAGTTGTTTTGTGTACAAGTGTTTTTCTGCTGTTGCTTTGGGACACAAGGGATGTGATTAAACGCTGCACCCTCCCAGTCATGGGGGACAGCTGCTCCTGAGGATGATGATGTGGTAAACTGCTCTGTGTTTTGTCTTTGACAGTAATGGACGATAAGAACGTGGCAAAGCTGAACGAACTAATCCAGCAAGGGTAAGTTGGTAGTAAAATTTGAAAGAAAAAAAACGCATTGCCCACTCATACTGTTTTTAATTTTTGTGTTTACATACACACATCTGGGATTGTCAGGTATGCAGTTTTGGGTTTTAAGTGCTATATCACAACACACATACGCTTTAACCCTCAGTATGAGGTGATGATGACATGCCAAAAGCAAGAAATTTGCATTAGAAGCAGGAAACTTATACTTAAAGGAGTTTTCTTTTAAAACATTGTATGATATGGTATAGTATAATATTGCTGCATTGCATTACTGTTTTGTCAAATGTTTTTGGTATTTTGTATACTACTAGTATGTTAGCTAGCTTATTCTGTGATGTGTATCCAGAAAAGTTGTCCCTAACATTGAATATTTCACTGCTGTTGTGTCTGTTTGACCAGAGCCACCACTGTGCGCTCCAAAGGCAGGAACTTGCGGATCAAAGCACCCATGTGCCGAGCACTGAAGAAACTTTGTGACCCAGATGGTGAGCATGTGATGCACAGACATCCAACACATACATAAAAAGAAAACAAACATCAGGGCTGAAATTACAAACCAACGGCGATGGTGAGGCACAGGGTTTGTGGGGGTGGGGTTGTGGCAATAACTATGGCAGCGTGTGGGCTCGTGGCGTTTCCTTGGTAACTCTGTGGGAGCTACGTGAGGAGCAGGAGGACAATGTTGGAGATGACTGGTCTGATCGACTGGCATCTGCCCCTCTGTTCAATAACAGCCACTCACCAACCTTAGATAAAACATTTTATTTATTCAAGGATGGAAAATTAGAATCCCACTGTGCATCTGACATCTTTCTCATGTAGTCAGTGTTTATTTTCAGTGCTGTATCAGTGTTTTGCAAAAGGTATTGTACTTGTATGTTCTATTTCCTCGTCAGTACTACAGAGGTTGGCTACTGTCTTTTTGTAGCCTGCTAATCCATTAAGCATGACGTTGCAAGAGAGCATACTCTTTTCTCAGTTCAACTCAATTGCACTGTCAGCTGTATTGTACTGTTTCTGTAGCTCTTTAGGTTCAGTATTTTTGTTGTACAATTTTTCTCTAAGTCTTTTTTATGACTTCATACTCTTACAAAATCCCTCTGACAAAATCCCTCTGACTTTTCAAAAACACATAACCTTTTTCTCCTAAGAGAACTTTTTGGTGTTTCTCATTCAATCTCACTGTGTCTTTGTGTCCCTGCAGGAGTGAGTGACGAGGAGGACCAGAAGCCGGTGCGTCTACCCCTGAAGGTGGCAGTGGAGCTCCAACCACGGAGTAACCAGTCCTGGGCCCGTGTTCAGAGTCTAGCCCACAACCCTCGCCTCAGGTAAGACTTGCCTGTTAACTAATGTCTGAGGAGTTAATTACCAACAAACACTTTCAAATGCATACCATATGACATCACAAGAATTTCTTAAAACTTAGCTTCAAAGCAGGCATTTAAATTTATTTCATCACCAGAATCAGTTTGCAGCTATATCCTAATTCCCCTGCTGGCGTCTTCAGAATGCTCTGACACCTGACACTTGAGTCAGATAGTTTTTAAAGGAACATGGCGACTTATTGGGACTTAAGCTTATTCACCGTAACCCCCAGAGTTGGATAAGTCCATACCTTACTCATCTCCGTGCGTGTTGTAACTCTGTTTGATGCCTCCACCACTAACTTAGCCTAGGTAACCGGTTCCAACTAGCCTACTGCTCCGAATAAGTGGCAAAATAACGGCAACATGTTCCTATTTACATGTTGTGATTTGTATAGTCACAGCGTGTACAAATAACAAAGTCACATGAGACACAGCCATCTTCTAACCGTATACAAACTGAGAACTATATTCTCAGAAAGGCGAAGCATTGCTACTTGGGCGGAGTGATATGCTTGCAGCACCTGAGAAGCCCCGAGCAGAGTAGCAATGCTTCGCCTTTCTGAGAATATAGTTCCCAGTATGTATACGGTTAGAAGATGGCTGTGTCTCATGTGACCTTGTTATTTGTACACCCTGTGACTATACAAATCACAACATGTAAATAGGTACATGGTGTTATTTTGTCACTTATTGGGAGCAGTAGGCTAGTTGGAACCGGTTTCCTCCAGGATCTGTGCTAGGCTAAGCGTCAGACAGAGTTACAACACGCACAGAGATGAGAAGGGTATGGACTTATCTAACTCTGGGGGATATGGCGAATAAGCTAAATTCACATCAACATCCATTTTTGCCATTGTTTTCAGGATAAATTTTCCAACAACACAGCTCAATAATGTGATGCCTTTTGGCAAATGAATGCCAGTCCATAATTTGTTTGCAACTGAAACACGGCAATACTATAACATAGGATTGCCAAAAACCAGCTATTAAAAAACGTATGTGTACTTTGGAAAATGGTCAGCATAAGTCCTAACTATACTATATGTATAGTATATTGTTAGTTGCCAGGATCAATGGCTAAAGTTAATGTGTATTAGTTTAGAATGAGACCTAAACGTTGGGAGCATAAAAACTAAAGCCCAATGCTGGTATGCACCATGTTACCACAGCACCATGTAAATCAACAACTATCTCTTTTTGTGTCTTCTCCAACCCAGGATGGTAGTGGAGCTCCACAGGAAAGTCTCCAGCCTCATTGAGTATCTGAAACAGAAGTGGGCGTACCATGACCAGAGGATTGTATCCTTTAAAACGTCATATGGTTTGCAACTTTGTAGAGCATTGATTGCATTTCAGTTTAGTGCGGTAGCACAGAGTGTGAGACTGCTGATACAAAGTGTGAGAGCACTGATACAAAGTTGTCATGTGACAGTGGAGCAGCGAACTTTTAAGATTTTTCTTACAAAGAATCCATTTTATCAGTTAATGATGGGCTAAGGCTATGTTCACACTAAAAAAAGTCCTGAGCGCTTTTTTAAACACCACTGCTGATTTTCTTTTTCTGCAGCTCAGGGTGTTTTTTTGAAGTTGAAAAAAGTTCAACTTTTCGAAGAAGAAAAAAACGCCCTACGTCAAGTGCTTTTTTGACAGCCGACCAATGACAAGCGGAGTAGCCAGACCTGTCGTTTTCATAACAACAAGAAAAAATGGAGTCAGAGAACAGCGAGTTATATGATATGACCGGGTGCTCCCTGTTCAGGGAAGGACTGTTGGGGGAACTCGCTTTGTTTTATCTAACGTTAGTATCACCGCTCCCTCTGTGTTCATTCTCTAGCTCCCTTCACCCCTTTGTTTTATCTCAACGTTAGCACCGCTCCACATAGCGCTCTAGGATACTGGAGCAGTAGCTGTTGTTATAGCAACAAAAGATGCTCTCGGCTGCTTTTTGGAACCAAAAGTGTGATCATGGCCTAATTTAAAATTTAGTTTTTTTTTTACATCACTCTTTCATACAGTACTGTTATATACAGCTAGCTGCAAATAACACACTACAATATGTTGCACAATACAATATTTTTATTATCTTTGGTCAGTGATATTGCACTAATGCTGTAAACATTTGTGCACTGTAAACATGCCTATTTCTGCCAGTTATGTCTGAGTCCTTGACACTGACGTTTCAGCTTAAGAGTCTCATGGAGAGGGAGGCTCTGGAGGGCGGCCAGTCCAACACAGCATCTCCCAGCAAATCCCAGCAGGATGAGCTCTTTCTTTTCCCCGCTGAGAGCAGTACTTTGACCACACTTCCTGGTGTGGCACGTGTCGTTCACTCCAAGGCCTCCTGCACTGTACACTGGCTAGAAAGTGGCAAAAACCGGCCTAATGCCAAGGAACTGCCAGCTGCTCAGATTCTGGGTATTCACACAGCTCCACCACTTCGGACTAGCACTAAATCTGGACGGGGAGGCACAGCTGCTGCTGGAGGTGCTGGCGCTTCAGTGACTATATTGGGTGATAGTAGACGAACTGAGCCCCTTAATCCTGAGCCTTCACAAGACTGTTCTTCAAAGGTAGAGGAGAAGAGACCTCAGTCTGTTTCTGTCCCTGCCTCCTCACAACAGACAGTGGCTCCTAGGGACGAGGGAATTGGGATAGGACCCTTTGAAGGGGGTACTGGTGTGGAGGCCAGTAGTGGTTTAGCAGTGACCAAAAGCATGGATAACTTGTTTAGTGGTACAGAAAGCTCATCTGAGCAGTGCAAAGAGGAGCTGAACACCAGCACCTCTTCCCCAGAGGCCAACCAGACTCCCCCAGCCAAACCTTCAGTGACTGGCTCAGAGGAGGGAATGTTGCAGGGATCTGCACCAGCAGCCAAAGAACGGGCTGTTGAGCAGATCAGAGGGGAGGGCTGGAGCGCCCGTGACGCAGAGAACGTCACCCTGGCTGAGCTCTACCTGATGTTTGGGAAGCCTGGCAAGCTGCAGCTGGAGTATGAGTGGCAGCCCATTGCAGCTCCTTTCAACAACCAAGAAAACGGACAAGCCTTGTCACAGCTCAAGCCCAACAGGACACACCGCGTTTTGCGCTGCCTGCTCAAGCTGGTTGCCACTGAGGTCAATCCTAAACCTTTGGTAGGGATTAACTGTTTCTCACAATGGTGTTGCTGGTTGCCAGATACCCATTTTATCTTTTTATTTGTGAACACAACTTCTGAATGTCATGATTATTTGTGCAGACTTGTTACAAATTAGAAGTTTAACATTTAAACTTGGGCAAAAACAAAATTGAAATTACTTTGCACATCCCATCAGAATGCAGGGTGCATATTCCTGGATGTGGATTCATAAAATTGCATTGCTAAATGAATTATTAATCCACAACAAAAGGTTCAACACACTTAAACGTAATGTTGTATTTGTAAAAAAAAAAAAAAAAAAAAAAAAAAAAAGCTGAAACTTAGCATTGTGAATGCAATGTGAATTCTTTTGTGCCACCACCTTTAAACTCTAGACTTTAAACTTCTAAACGCATTACTTAGAATTGTACGTGTAGAGCAGATGGCGTCAACAATGTGTCTTCTTCTCCAGGCTCCAGAGCTGTGCTCCACAGCTACATCACCACTTAAGACCCATCAAGAGGAGCAAAACCAGGCCGTCACACCTCCAGGGAAGGGTCCCATAGCAGGTGTTCGCAGCCCCAGCTTTGGCCGGCAGCAGACCTCTATCCGAGGGGCCAGGTTACACCTGCCAAATGCTGGAGTCTCAGGTATTTGCGGGTCTCTCTCGCATACTCTAAAGCCACTACTACAGGCACTACATGTGCATTCAATTCAGTGTAGCTGAATCCCATAAAGATTGTAGCTGCGGTTTTCAGCACAGTAGCTACTCGGTTTTTGCATAACAAAATCTTGTTTGGGTTCAAATTAATTTGAAATCAATAAGATGTCAAAGAATGGTTATGATGCTTTATGATAAATATGACCATGCTTTATGATAAATCATATCTACTCACAATTAAGCTTTGTTTGTTGACCCATGTAAGTCTGCTGATAGCCTATTACTTATGTGTTCATCAATTTTGCTTGACAATGAGAAGTTATTATGTAGTGGAACTCCTTCCTGCTTCATAGGGGATTGTTTGAATACTTATTTTGAAAGAATCTCTGGATGCTGTTCAATGGCTTTATACATTATTCTAAAATAATTGTCCCGCCTCACGTACTTTACGTATCTTACATGTTCTTCCCCTCTGCAGGTGGACGCAACCTGCCCCGCTCTTTGCTGGGGTCGACGGTGGGCAGCGATGGAGAAAGCGGTGTGTTCGCAGTACCCACCACACTGCCCCCCAACAGCTCACGGCACAACAGAATGTTTTCCCCCAATAAGGAAGCTGAGCTAGCACTCAAACAGCAGCTCGACTCTATCAGTGTAAGACAGAGCAATGCATTATTTATTTACACCAGTTGTACAAAGACTAAATTGGTATACCGTCCACAGGAATATGCACAAATGTTATGTTATTTTTTTATTTTTATTTTACAGCAGTCAGATCTTTTTTCAAGACAGAGAAAACCTCGAAACAGACAACTTCGGAAACCACTTGTAGTTCAGGTAAGAGAAGAACAGAAGGGTGTTTTGTCTATTCTGGAGTATCGCAGTGAACACCAACACGCCTCTGTTGCTTTGTACAGTAGTATAAACTGTTTGTAATGCCTTGAACACAAATGCTGCCCATCATAGGGCTGCGATAAAGAATATGGAGTTAACAAAGTTCCTACAGGTGTGGAACACTTGAAGACTTGAGTCTGTAACGTACAAACTCCACAGTCCACATAGTCGGCTATGGTGGGGTTTGGATCGGGTTAAATGGTAACTTGGGGTTAGGGAACTGGTTGAATACTTGTATTGTAAATGTATATATGGCTTCTTTGGGCTATGTTCATAAACTGCATTTAGTTCAGTTGCTTCTGTGTCATCCACAGCGAACACTCCTACCCCGAACTACAGGAGATACTCCTCAGCACGTCTGCTCCTTCTCTATCCTCTCCAACTCCTCTGCCACAGGTACTCTTCAGACAACAGGGTTCTACAGTACAATTTGTTGTGAGCAAAATATAGAAATGTTGATTGTACTTTTCCCCAATCCCTATGACGTAACGTAAAACCATTACTTTTTACGCTACGTCATCTTTGCGTTCTTGAAAGTAGGTCCTTGAATTATTTATGTGTAACACTCATACACTTGGCTAATGCGCTCTTTGTACATAATTAAATGTAATTTCTCTTTTTCAACAACAGCCCTGGTAATCTCTCGCTCTAACTTCCTGTTTCTTCACTCAGGAACTGGATCTTTCCGGCCAATCCACACTCGCCTGGCTCCTTCCTCCCGCCCCCTCCTGTCCAAAGCTCCCACTGCAGCGGCCAGCTCTGCAGCGGCCAGCCAGCTCTCCAGTATGTACAGCTTTCATTATTTAATCTATTTTTCTGTTTGATTCAAATATGTTCTTTTTTTCTAGATGGAGTATAATTTGTTATACTGTTGAAGTTTGAGTATTAGTTAAACCACTTCTTGTCATCCTTTGTCCTCAAGTCACTGAAGAAAAACAGTAGTACTTATAAAACGTGCTCTTTTTTTTTTTTACATGTCTCCTTCACTAACTGGGCTCAATAAAATAGGAAGCAACCAAATTAAACTACTTAAAGAGAGTTCTATTTTTTCAAAACTAAACTCTATATTACCAATCAGTTTGCTGATTTACATTTTGTATACTTTTGTTCGGCCATCTCAGAGTCGTAAGCCATTTTTGTTTTCACATATGAACTCCAGACTGTCTCGAGGAATCAGGTCCACGCATAGTCCGGAGTTTTCCTTTCACGCATGTAGCACACAACAGGAGCTTGTCCGCGTCAGATGCTTTCTCACTCCCTGGAAATACTCTGATTTAGACGAGAGGTGGCGCTGGTTAGAGCTTGAAGCAGACAGGACATAATGCAGGTTACAGTGTTACGAAGCCGCTCATAATTTAGTCATAAACAACCGATTCTCTTGCCGTTTGTTGAATTTGTCTGAAGATTTTCGCCGTCAGCCCTTACCGACAGAAGTTCCCGAGTCTTGTCTCTCCAGTTGGACATTTTCGTTGCTGACTTCGTGTAAATCATCCTCCTTCTTCAGCCTTGGGTGTTTGTTTCTTCTGGTTTTGCACGACCAGCATGAAACTTCCTCAACACACGCCCACTCGCTTGCTGTGCACATTCGATGCGATCGAAGGAGATTACACAGATTTTGTACTAGATGTTTCTACTCCCACATGATCTCTGACAGTCAGTATGGTAAACACAATTCTTTGTGCAGGAGTAAAATGATAAAAAGAACACTCTTCCAGCTACTCTCTCCAAGAGGAACAACTTGCTTTTTTCATGCTTTTCAATTTTTGTATTGTGTATGTTGTGTTGTTTAATTACTGAAGTTAAACATTTTTCGTCCATCTCCACATGCTCAGTTACTGTTAATACTTATCAGGTATGTGCTGATCCCTTGTGTTTCCAAACTGTTATTCCTCTTTCAGGTGCCATTGACCTGGCAGCGAAATCTGCAGGTATCATCCCTGGCAGTCCCTGTCGGGAGCTAAGTTCCCCCGCTGTTGATAACAGTACCCTGCTCACCACCCCCACTGTTGATGCTGTACCAGACTCTCAACTCCTCCAGCACAATGTCCCAGAGGTCAGCAGCACACACAAACTGGGAGCTTTGCTTCACTTGGTGTCCACACTATACCTTCTTCTTCGGTTTTTATGTCTCCTCACCTCCACATTAATGCTAAATGGCTATTCAGTATCTCAGTAGTTATTTGTGTAAATTAGCAAAACTAGTTTCTACTTACATACCATTAGATCAGATTATGAGAATGATGGATTCAGTGGTTATCATGCCCGGTCACTGAACACCACATCAATGCTGGTTGGACTTGGGACTGAATATTTGCGGTTAAACGTGAATGCAGGTCACATCTTGGTAGAGTATACAGTAGAACCTACAAGGCTGTGGCGTTTAAGAAGCATGAAGAAGAATAACTACTTTACCGTGAGGGTGAAGTAGGATGGGAAAGGCCACAGTAAAGTACTGCTTGTGCGTACGAAACAATTGTTTCCATAGAAACCATAGAAAATCTAGCAAAGCAGCCCCAATTAAGTGTTCAACTTAATCATCTTTTCACAGAATGGTCAGCCTCCACCGTCTCCCGGAGTGACCGGTGGTGGGGACTCTCTCCTCTCTCCACCCAGCGTAGCCTCGCTCCTGGACATCTCTCTCCCTGGCCCCCCTGAAGAGGCTCTAGCCCCCGGAGAACCTCAGACACACATCAGTGACTCCATCATCGAGCTCGCCATCAACTCTGCCCACTATGGTGCGTGTGCGTTTCTATCCCACAGTGGGGTATATTTCTTTCTTTAAAAATGACAAATTGCAGTTAGTACTTGTAAATGTTTATACTGGCGCGCAGTTTGCTAATTGAGATGAAAAGTGACAACAGGTCATAAAAGTTTGCAATCCAATGGTTGGGTGTTCTCCTGCGAGGTTGTGTTGCATGTAAGACTGTTTGATATATGTTGACAGGCTACCAACTAAACTTCTGAGACGTCAGGCTTATTGAACATTGTGTGTGTAATCTAATGGCTGTTTGCCTGTTCTGCTGCAGGCGAGGAGGCCGCTCTCTCTCCAGCCAAGCTGAGCAACAACGACGGCTCCAAACTGTTGGCCTCGTCTCCGTCAGTCAGCCCGTCCAGAGGCTGGATCCCTTCGCCCAGCCATGACCCCCAGTGGTACCCCAGCGACTCATCTGACTCCACACTGGGATGCCTCCTCTGTAAGTCAATTTCTCTCTTAAATAAATATACACATACTATTACAGATCTTCGCTGTAGCTCTACTGAACTGTGTGCTTCCTATCCAAAGAGTTGATACTAGAAATGAAAGTTAAAGCCTGACACAGACAAGCAGACTGTTGAATTGAACATTTAAAAACTACAGACTGCCGGTCTCTGCTCCTTTTGTGTCCGAGACCCCTGTGCCTTCAAACTTTCATTCTCTTGTTAATGCACAATAAGATTGACGTAGCTGTAGACTTCCTCTTGCAGCGATGTCCCATAAAGACGACTGTTTCCACTCTTCATGTGTGCTGTCCCCTTTACTCTTTTCCTTCCAGCCAGCATGGTCTCTCCTGATAAGGGCAAACGGAACACCCTAACCCCCTCTGGTCCCTCCAGCGGCACGGCTTTGCTTGGTCCTAGCCTCCTGGACTGCAACTCCCATGATTCCTTTCAGTCCCGTGGCATTCCTGATGTGGCAGAAGTAAGTTGATCCCTTTCTCATTAAGGGATATGTGAGTAGAAAGAATGTTGGTATCCAGTCTTCTATACATAGCAATTGTGCATTTTCAGTCTTTTCAGTCAGTCTAAAAATTGGCTTCCTTGTGAATAGTTTAAAATGTTGTAAATACACTTGTTAAATTTTTATGTTGAGAGTTAGAGATTGATACCACTGACATGTAAATATGAAGCTTAAAGTATAAATACTGGAAACAGCTCGCATGGCTCTGTCCAATGGTAATATCCCTCAAATTATTCCTTTAAACGGCAGAGGTCCCTGGTGGAAAAAAATGTAATACTTTTTTCCATTGTCATTACTGTTGTACATTGAAAGCTCTTTGGTTGTGCTCACAGATGGACTCTCAGCTTGCTTGTATGATGAGCGAGAGCAGCGTGGACTACATCGCTCGCTTCAACGACCTGGCTCAGGAGCTGGCTGTGACAGAGCCCTCCATCCCACCACCCTGAGGAAGAGAGGACCTGGCGCCAACGGCCATCTGAAGGATATGACTTTGTCTAGACAGTCAGATCTACTTTGGAGAAAAGACGGCTGTAAAGGCCCTGCCCTGTTAGTAAAAGTGCAATAATAACGGTGAACCTTTGACCATTGTTCAAAGCAAGTTTGAAACTTGTTGCTTTCACTGAACTGTTCTTTAAGTTGAAATGCCCTTTAAAAGCAAACACTTCAGACAAACAAATGCGTTTACAAAACACAACCTCATGTACAGGAAAATACTATGCCATATCTGAACAAAATATTTTCACTGATCTTTTATGTCTCCTTCTGCTCTTTGTGTTGGTCTGTCTTCTACTCTGATTTAACCCCACAAAATGTGTAAATCCGCCAAAATGTGCAGTTTAGATCCTAGCTGGTGACAAACAACTGCTGATGGGTGATTTTGAAAGTAATGGCAGCGAGAAAGAGGGTTAATATGGTGAGATACTTGTTTCTTTTCCGTTTCTGTGGCCTCGATTGCAAAAGTAGAGCAAAACACATCAGGGCAGGTGGAAGTCTAATTATTTGATACTGCCCTCCATTTCACATGTTCCTGATCATTTCAGGTTTTATTGGTTGAATTTTAGGAACATAGCCTGTCGTGTGTGTATGGAATCAGGTTTGTCATTTCTTACGGTCAAATGTCACATGCAAAATGGCAGCTTTTGTTGGTTGAGTTAATTAGCTTAAGCTGCTAGCCTTGAAGTTTGTGCTGAAATGACATTGCAGTGCAATGTCCATCGCCAGTCGTTTCATGCAATTTTCATCAACTTTATACATTTGAGATACAGTTGAGATAATACCAATTGCAGCGGTCTTCAGGGTTGGTTTGTTGCATAAATAGGTCAACATTTATTTTTGAACTTATTTTAAATAACATCACAGTAGTTGGGGTATTTTTCACTCAACTACTATTTACTCATTTACTTCAGCTCTTTGCTTGTAGCTCACAGCCCTCGTTAGTTCAAACAAACTGTTTTCAATCGAGGACTAAACCGAGGCACCCTTCACCAAAAACGTGACCAACCATGTATTAATTTTCATTGACAAGTGACATTTTAAATGTCATGGGTACCATTCAAAGTTTCCAGTAGTGTTACACTCTGTTTCAACTCCACAAAAGCAAGCAGTCAGAAGAATCTAATGAAATCAAACACTAAAGCCACTCCGCTTATTCAGTTTTTTTAAGTCATGTAATCATTCTTTAAATCACTAGTAAACCTTCTGATTGGTTGTGCTCAAAGACATTAATTCCCCATTCAAGCTTTTTTTTTTAACTCCTACTGATACCGGATGCTAACAAAACACTATGGCTAATGTCAACATGATGTTCACCATCCCTTTAACATCAGCCCACTCTCTCTGGGGTGAAGGTAAATGGCTGCTTCTTCTACTTTCCCCATGTAGTTTCACCATTGCCATGTACTGTGGTTCACAGCAAATACACATGTGAAGTCCAGACTTGTGGCATCCAGAATTTCTATAAATTTCATTAAACCAGCATCACCAATATGCAGTATTGTGAACATTTTGTCTCAGTGTAAATCTTAGAGGGAGCTCTTGTCATTCCACAAATGGGAATTCAAATGTTTATCTCCTTCAAGCACCTTGAGGGCTTTGACTACATTGTAAAAGCTCTTGTGATGTTTATTCATTTGTGAAAAGGCTTCATCTTCTCACACTAGATACAATGAAGATGATTCTTAATAAGGAATAAACATCAGGTTCACCTTTGAATCTGGCATGTTTTTTTGTTGTTGAAGGATTACAAATGTCAATTCCAGTATTCACTGCGCTTTTGTAACATACACGTACATTTTTATTTGGACTATTTATTAACATTTCAGGAGAGTGTTTTTTTTAAGTTAATATTAAGATGGCATCTAAAAAGGAAAAAAACCTGTTCAAAGTTGTTTGTAAAAAGGTGTTTTTATTCTGTGTATAAAGATAGCTATAAAACAAAACTGCTTGAATTTTGTATTCATTATTTACTTTGTGGACTGTGGTAAAACCAGTTCAAACTTAAATCAAATGCAAAACTTTAACAAGTATAGTATGTGGCCTTTGGGTTACTATACCAACAGTTTAAAGGAACGATTCACCCCAAAAGCATACTAATGAATGAGGGGGTTTGTGCTCGTGACAGCGCGAGATGTAAACATAAATGGCTCAATGGCTGAGCTGTAATGTTAGCTAGTTCAAGTGAGCTAGCAGTATTAGTTAGCTATAAACTAATGTCCACAAGCTAGCAATGTTGGACCACGAGGAACTTCTGTACTGTGATAGGTTGGCGGGTCTATTTCGGTAAAAGAAAATAGTTCCTACATGAACTGCTCAGGATTATCTTAAATAACCTGCACTACAGGTAAGAGGAAAAATATGTATTTTTTATTTTGGGGTGAACTCTCCCTTTAAGGTTGGTCAGCTTTTCCAGAGACAGCTAAGTGTTTTTTATGCAATATTTCCCAGATCAGACAGAATTACAAATTAAACAGTAATGCTCCTGTAAATAGATAACAGTTTGAGCATTTTATTTGTTAACCAAATCCATGCGAGGCAATTTGAAAAACAGCATCACATGCTCATGTCTTTCCAGCACAGCTCTGAGTCTTGTCAATGTCTGAAATAGCTGAACAACACACCTTGCTAACCTGGTCAATCACAGATGTAAGATGTAAATACATAAAAGACACTCACCATAGATCCTGTTACAAAAAAAAGGGTTTCTGGTTTGTTTTGTGTTACTGAAGAGCTGCATCTGTTCCCACCTCCTGTCCTCCATGTAAAGTAGTCACTTTCATGTTTCGGTCCATGTGCCTCTAACATGCCCTGTGGGCCTTGTGGTCCTCACATGCTGCCGTCATCACTCGTCTTTTGGTTTCTGCTCCTTGCGAGCGCGAGAGGACATTAGTTTGAAGAAGAGTGCAGGCCACAGTGTGCGGAGGTAAATGGCCAGATTGGGCACAGGTCCTGCCAAAACAACATCTTTGCTCCTCTGACGGACAGCCTTCAGAACTGCCTGAGCCACATCCCTGGGGTCCTGACCCATTTCTGTAGTTTTATCCAAAACTGGATACAGTGTTGCACAAACAAGAAACATGTCAATGATACAGAGGAATCAGTAGGTCAACTAATACAGAAAATGAAAGTTAAATTACTGGGATGGTGCGCCTTCTCTTGTCTGATCATTTTAATTCCATTGTTAGCTTATTTATTTTAGCCTATGTATGTCTCTTTTGACATCATCTTGGGTTTTTTTCTATATCTCATCTTGTCTTTTCATGTTTTCAATGTATATTTGTCATACCGATTGAAATTCTCTTATTGTTAGTGTAAACAGTCACATTTCACTGCCTCACCTCCATACTTAGAGCCGTCACATGTGACAGCGTTGACCGACAGGCTGGTTCGGATGTACCCTGGACTGATCACGGTCACTGGAATCCCGTAGCGCTCAATCTCGGCCCGTAAGCAGTCAAAGTAGGCCTGGGTCGCGTGCTTAGAGGCTGCATCTGACCAAAGTGAGTGCAAACCAGAGTCCTGCTTCATTTCCAATCAGTCGCAAAGATTGAAAAACCTCTTGGGTATTTGTTTGCTTTAATTAAACAAGTAAATACAACTTACAAGCTGATCTGTAAGGAATGGCTATCTTGCCCTGGACACTGCTAATGACAACGATGTGGCCACTGCGCCGACGAACCATGGAGGGCAGGAGAGCTGTGACGGAGAGAAGAGGCAAGAAAGTGAAACAGCTGACTAATGTAGAATATTGTGCTTCCTCTCCTAGGAAATCTGAAGTTGTCCATGATAATATAGCTTTGTTATATTTATGCATCAACCACTTCCCTTCCTTATTTGAATTCAAGATTATTTAAATAACTTCACTATGGTTTGGTTCCCTCGTGCATTTCTGACTTTTTAACCCCATTTACTGCATCAAGACTACTCATATCTATCAACCAAAAGCACTGCTCACTGTGGCCGGGTTGGGTCAGCGGGTAGAGCAGGCGCACATAAACGCAGAGGTCCAGGGTTCAAAGCCGACCTGTGACAATTTCCTGCATGTCGTCCCCCTCTCTCTCCCCTTTCTCATCTAGCTGTCCTATCCATTAAAGGCGGAAAAAGCCCAAAAAAATAATCTTAAAAAAAATAAAATAAGCACTGCTCACCAACCTTGAGTAAGTGCAATGGGCCCAAAGTAATTTGTTTCCATAACATCCCGCTGAACTGCAAGGTGTGTATCCAGTATGTTGCCACGGTAACTGATTCCAGCATTATTGATCAGGACATCCACGTGTCCGTAACATTTCAGGATCTCCTCTGCAGCTCTGTCCACTGTGTCTGTGTCAGCCAGATCGAAGATAACGGTGCTGGGAGCGTAAGTCTAGTGGTTAAACAAAACAGAACAGTTGTCATCTGTCTGCACCAGCATTCAAGCTGTTTCAAGTCATTATATAAGACTTAGAGCTTAAATATTGTCTGATACGCAGAGTTAAGAAAAACGGTTTCTCTTCTCATGCAGAATAGTGGTGGGTTCTTGGAAAAGACAGAGTGATGATAGAGATTTTGATAATGCAGACTTGTAAAAAAGGTTGCCCTCATTTTAAGAAAAGAACTTTTTTTTCCATCATTACATACAATCACACAGTTCATTGTAGTAAAATTCAATCTCTGCATTTAACCCATCCTAAGCATGATGAGCAGTGGACAGCCACAAACGGCATCTGCGGAGCCACTCAGAGTTCAGTGTCTTGCTCAAGGACACTTTGACAAGTAGCCTGGGATCGAACCACCAATCTTGTGGTTGAGGGCCGATCCCTCTACATCTAAACCACCGCCATCCCAGTTTCATTTCAGCTTCAGAAAAAAGATTTATTGCCAGGTAAGTAGCACTTACTAGGAATGTGCTTTGGTTTGGTGTATACATTAAAAACATATTTAAACATTTTCTTCTTTCTTTCTTAATGGCCTCAGAACCTGATATAAGTCTTTGGTTGTGTCTGACTATGTGTAAGTGTGTGTGTACACACCTGCCGCCCTGAGCCTGTTAAACTTGCTGGAAGCTCCTGGACCACCTGCTGCAGGCGGGCTGCGTCTCGTCCACACAGCACGAGCCGTGCGCCTGCTGCGTGAAAGACCTGAGCACACTCTGCAACAAAAAAAACACACCTCTTGTTCATGGTGAATATCAAACCAGGGCATGTTAGCACACGCACCACAACAATGAAACACATTACTGTACAATATCTCACAACTACCCAATGGAAATTAACTGCTGCATATCAATATTACTTAGTTTTGTAGAAAGCATCTACATGTAAACTGAAGAGAAGAAGAAATGATCAGGAGGCTGACCTTTCCCCAGTCCAGAGCTGGCCCCTGTGATGACCACCACAGCATCCTGCAGAGCAGCTCCTGGTCTGAGGCGTACAATTATCCGATAAAGCAGCAAGATCCCTGCACTTGCTAAAACAAGCGGAAGCACTCCACCTCCCACGACGCGCTCCATGAGCTGCAGATACAAGATAAAAACATTTAGGAAGAGTTTATCCCAACTGCAACTGTTGATTTGCAATTTAACAACATTTAAATCCATTGGTCTTGTACATGATAGACACCAAACAAAGGTCTTTTTTTATAACATTTTATATAACAATATAATCGCTGTCGGACGTCAAATTAACCACCGCTGCTAACATGCTATCAGGACTTTCTTTTAAAGGTAAAATAGATGGAATATACAGAAAATAATATGCATGCAAAATGCATTTATTCAATTTAGAGTCCCCTTGTGCCATACTTATTTGCTCAATAAAATACTTATAGTGGCAAGATTAGCATATTCTCTAATTGCGTATTAGGGATCTCAGAGTTACTTTAGCGGTACACAGAGAAGTTTTAATACTCTCCATATCCTCAATACATGCTGATTTGTCTTTAAACAAGTGATTTTGTTCTAAGTCTGTCCTTGCATGTGTACATATTCCTGATTGTGAGCACAATGACTCAATCATATGACATGACACGAACTTCATACTTACACCACACATTCCCCGGATTAGATCATCTGATTTGACAGTATGTTGGTACTCCATTACTCTGCATATTTATGAGTAAAAGGAGCTTTTCTTGAAATAACTGGAACTACAGACTGAAATCCTAATGTGTTGCTTGAAACGTTTGCTATCAATGGTGATAACGTCCACCTTTCACACGACCACACAATAAAAACAGGTTAGGTGTTAAAACCCTAACTTACAAGCAGGGTCCAAAATTAACTTTTTTGTCCAACAATCAAATTTTATCTCTATTCTCTATCTATTCACAATCGATTACCATTATTTTTTGGCTGGTGAGTGAAGCAAATCTACCAGTCACTTGCATATTTTACCAGCATTTGGCTAGTAGATGGTGCTAATAATGTTGGACCCTGCTTACAAGTGACAAAACACAATGCGCTCGGCATGTCCTAAAGTTACTGATAGCAAAGTCGCGTTTACGTTTAGCTAGCTACATGTGGGTGGTGATTTTTATATACTGTCTATGGTGGGGATGCTAATGCTAACGTTAGCTAGCTTCCACATTGTAATACAACACTCATACACGTTCGTGTATAGTTAGAGCTCACCTGAGTTGGTTGCTGTGCTGCTGCAGGGTGAGTTGGTTACTCTTTAACTGTCTATGGTTGGTTATAAGCAGTTCCGTGTGGCTACCATAGACCATTAGACCGCCATAGACAGTATATAGAGGTGGCTACCGGTTGTTTTCCCCGCAAGGAATTGTGGGAGTTGAAGTTAGGTAAGCCAGTAAGCTGACTGATCTACCGACATAATAATTAGGAGGCGTCTATGTTTATCTCTATGGACTGATCGAACACATTTGGGCGCACAAGTGCCTATTTGGATGTCTGTCGGACACAAATAATTTGTCAAGGACAACATAAGCAGCCAAATTAACCTACAGAGCTTTATTTTAAACCTCAGACAAGATTTATCTTATCTTTAATATCAAATCCAGTTTTGAAACCATTTTGGAATACCTTGGCTGTTTCAAGAGCACGTTAAAGCCGACAGCTTGTGTTATTTAAGGTACTTTCATACACAGTACACATGTTAAGAAAATATAACTTATATCTATGAGTTTAAAAACAAAAGCACCCTGGTTTAAGCTTCAGGACACCAAAGGACAATAGGATGACAATTATCAACATCAACAGCTATTTTCATTAACAACTGAACTCAACCCAGCCACTGTCCTTTGAAACCAGTGTAATACGTGTTATACTGTAGATTTCCTCTTTATGTCAGAAATTGACAAAATATTGTGAAGGCAAGACTTTTACATTTCTGTGATAAACTGCTACCAATAACAGCTGTCTCATGGCATATGTGATCACACTACTTACTGAAACACCACCAGTTTTCAAACCTTGAAGTTTACAATTTATTTGATACATTGTTTTATTGACCTTTAAGGGATTTACACAAAATGATTTAGGAAACTCTTCATGAACATGTTTTAAATTGCTCAAATCCTGCTGGTCAAAGTCAACAATCTTTATTCTGCTTGTAATGGACATTTAAATAAAATGTACTTTAAATCAGTGACTAACAAGATTATGGTGACTCTGGGTATTCAACTAATTCATATCTTAACTCCACTTTATTAAACTGTTGAAAGTCTCTTGTTATATCACAACTCATCCTTTACTTTGTCTATACTTTTACCTCCTCCTCCTCCTCGGACCCCAAAGTTTAAAACTTCAGGTCTAGACAGCAACTCATAACTAGCACCATTGGATAAACATACGGTACATAAGAAAGTATGAATTTATAACTTGCTGTGCAATTGGTATCTGTTGTGTCAAACAGTGTTTATATTTAAATTTCAATTATAATGGTTTGATGTCAATGTAATATACATTATTAGGAGCATTTGTGAAATGTGGCTTTGTAAAGTTAGTGTTTCAAAAGAGGACAATGAGCCATAGCATTGTCACATAAGATCTTTCTTGCACTCTTTTAAACAAAAATATCTTACATGAACAAGACACAATCTCAAATAAGTTGCAGGTATTTTCTCTTTTCTGGACATCATGTAGAATCCATTTAACAAAAAAAGGGTAAAATAAAATACAGAAAAGTTAAGTTTGAAATATTCTAATGTTTAATGAAAGGGTGATGTAATGATCAGCAAGAGAGGGGTACAGTAAAATTACGAGGGAAAGGGGGAAAGAGCTCGGTACCAACACATGTCGGTCCGTTTCAACTGCAATACAATTCAATCCAGATGAACTGCTGCCATACCCTTGTGCACTTGCTTGTGTGTCAAGGATGCAGGGGGAGGGCGCAGGGGAGGAGGCGCAAGGGTACTACAGAGATAAGTGTGCTGTTGTTGTCACATAGAAGTAAAGAAAAAGAAAAAACAATTCCTTCTAGTTTTAACTATATCCCTCTGATCATAGTTCAAAATGGAAGCACCCACCATGTGAGGAGCTAACTGCTGGGCCTGATCGTGACTTCCACTTTTCTTACATCGGGGGGTGGATAGGTTCTGTTTTTTTTCTTCTTTTTCTGTTGGTTCTTAAACCCTCTTCAGAGTGCACTCATACCGCATAGAGTTCGTAGATCTTCTTGGCGCAATACGCCAGAGCAGCCAGTGCTATCGTATTATGGAGTCTCTTTCTGTGGACGTCATCTCTGCGTACCAATACCACAGGCGTCGAGGAGGTGAGTGTATGCAGGGGCAGCCGCGAGAGTTTTTGGCTGTCGTATTCCACCTGGTACTTGCAGCAGGGATCAAATTGCCATGAAATCCCATAGAGGGCAGAGCAGGCCACACTGAGGGCGCCAGCGGGCAACGCCACATAGCGCGAGTATTCAACAGGCAGTGAAAGTGGCGTCAGGAGGCAAGCAGCACCTGACAACACGGCCGTCTTGTGCAGGCAGTTGCCCACGGTAATCCAACGGGCCGTTTCATCTCCGATGCGGGTGGGCTCAATGACAATGTATTTATACTGGGCCTCCAACGCCTGCTCCAGCTCATACTCAAACTGGTCCTGCGCATTCTCCCCATTGTAGATCTCGTGCACAATGTAGCAGTCTGTCGCCGCCATCACTCCCCTTTTCAAAAACAGAAAAAACAGCAGAGAACAGTGAGTGAAAGGGTAATGAGTAGAATATCAAGACTTGACATATCTAAGGCAGCATTTTTACACCAACCTGCCCATTTGTCATGGACCAGTGAATACTTTATGTCTAGAATGGTTTGCATTTCTGTTCCCACACATCCACCAACATACTTCTTGTGTACCTGTTTGTTTACTCTTTATTTTCCATCAAAACTCCCTCCATATTCTTGAATTTGTAGTGGTGTGTTGCATTTCACACATGGTGAACCAGTCTTCCGTCGCAATTTTGATGTTAAGTTCATTTTCCCATTTGGCCTTGATATACATAGTAGAGGGAGCGGTTCAGTCTCTTAGATTTTTGTATAGCACTGAAATTACTTTGAATCCTGTTCCATTACGTCAAGTACTCCATTTATGTTGTTTTGAGGTTTGTATTTCCTCTATAAAATAATCCCTCAACTATAGATATCTAAAAAAAAAAAAAAAAAAAAAAAAAAAAGTTCAATTATTTCAAATGTGTACACTTGGGTTGCATAAGTAATTTTGCTCCATATAGTTTTACATCAATTCATGAAATGTCACAATCACCAAATGGTCATCACGTTTTCATAATTGAAGTTCTGTCAACAAAATACTCTCTCTAACAGCCAAACATCTCCATTTGAAATATGGAATGACACATAAAACGTAGCATTTGTGGATCTGTAACCAACAACTTATTTTTTTTTCTTATACAAAGAAATTACAACCGTTTAGCTGATTAATCGACTACTATATTATGAAAACTGATATATTTCCGGTGGTTTGTAAAATATCTTTAAATATGACAACCGTGTGTGGATCAGTGACACCACTCTGAGGCCTTCCAGTACATGTTGACAAGATGGCAAACAAACCCTAACGAGATGGACACCAAGCTTATTCGACTTTAAAGACAGCGGAGCATTGGCTAAAGGAGTAGTGAGGAGGATCACAGTGGGGCATAATGTAGAGCGTCGGTTTGTAACAACACATTAGCTAGCGTTAGCTAACTCGCTCGCATGGTAAAAAGTTGGAGGACTGGCCAGCTAAGTTGAGGACCGTTTTACTTTTGAAACAGGTCGACAAACAGCGGACAATACTGTTAACTCAGCCAGAACTGTGAAGCATGTGAGCAGTGGCATATCACACCAGCGTTCGCCACAACGAACGGTTAAACGCAACTTTTCCCACGGTGATCGGCTGGTGTGAAATAACCAAAACATCACATGAGCTGCTAGTTTATTTCCTTGCTAACGTTAGCTAGCTAGTTGTGCACGTTAGCCTGCTAACATTAGCTAACCCTGGGATAAAATCCCGACTTGTCGTGTTGGCATTTCACTCCAAGTCTCAAACGATATGCATGTTCGGTATCTGGTGAATGGCGACATCGACACAATTATGTATCATATTAAAACATTTTCGTTTAATAACTAAGATGTTTAGTAACTGACCTCTCCCTGCTTACTGGGACACCGCGCCTCCTTCCCAGCGACGCCATGTTGGAGATACAACCGTGATTGCAGTTGACGTATGAGAGCACCAAGCCTTCTGGGTAATGTAGTGTGTCAAGGCAGTCGATGCATCAACTTCGAATTGAATGAGGACTACTGTTCCCATGAAGCTATAAAGCAAGAGTACCTGCCTTTACGTATTTTATAATAGCACATAGAAGTTTGAGAGGTCAGACCATGTTCTAAATGAAGCTTTGTGTTTGTAGATTCTGGTGCTTGTCTCTGTATGGGCTCCCTGTCCGCGTGCTGTAACCCGAAGCGCTTTTGATGTAACAACTATAACAGCTACGTTCAAGAATGTGAGATCAGCTGAACCTAAATGCTGCGACTGTGACTACAATTGTAACCGCTTCAAATTCAAGCTGGCTAAATGATGCAAGTATGACGAATCAATACAAAAATAATATCGTATGATTGATATTAAACCATGGTGACCTGCCATGTCGCATCAGAACCCCCATTTAATACCATCAAGAGTAATTTCAACTGATAGGCTATTTCGAGATACAGAACAATTTGTTGGTCGGTTAATGATTAATTCATTAATGGTTGATTATTAATCCTTTATGGATATTTCGTCTTAAGCCTTTAATTAGGCTACATTCTATAAAACTGTCAAGTATTGAAGGTTGGTGACCTACAGTATGTTTGGTTAGATTCTTAGGTTTGTTTACTTGCTCCAGGATCAGGTAGTTCCTGATTGAAATTACAAAACGGTTTGAGTAGGCTACATTTTATTCAGGCAAAGCTTTTTATTTAACACTGTTTGATATATTTTATCATATAAAAAGAAAATGGCAAATACCTGTTTAAAGGCTATTCCTCAAAGTTAGATATCAAATTGGCACTGATATCAATGCACAGCCCTATAGTCCTTTATTAATTAAGTGTGTGTAGGCCCAAACTTTTAGAACACTCTCCCTGAGGTCCCTATAACACCCAGATTCCCAGAAATACTACAGAGGACATGACCGCAGTGTCCTCACTGGTATGGCCCTGACTGCAGACCTGACACTGACATCATTCAAGAGGACTTTAGACATCAACTGGAGTTTATACACGTCACTGAGAGCACTTCTTCTGGGTCTTCTTAAGGAAACACGAGATGCTCTATGATGAGAGTCCCAAATAATCTGGGGATCTCAGCCGGGTTTGTGGGTGAAGTGCTGCGCTGAAAAACAAGAGACAAGCAAGCAAATATCTTTCCTACTCACCCATTTGAGGGGCGCTCGCCCCTACATTGTCAACAACACACAAAATGTGACGCAGAGTTCAGGTAATTCTTCATAGTGTGACTAGATGGCGCCAAAAAACAAAATTGCCGTGTTTATTAAGAGCATGATATATGCTTAAAGTTACCACGATATACATACATAGTTTAAAGTTTAAGTAGCTTTCTAATTTACTGTACATGTGGTACTTAAGTTTTATCTAATGAATACATTACATAAGTAAAGGTGTTTTGAGGTGGACATAAAAGTATTTTCCAAACAAATCAAAAATTGAAACGAGCATCAGTCCTAGTCCAGTCTGTGATCATTCAAGGTTTAAAAACTATTCTAGCCTCACAAAACCAGAACCACATTTACATTTGCTGCCGCTAGGGTGCGTCTAGATTTCTAGGCTAAAACTATTGTACTGCCGTGATATTTAAATCCACCCATCATATGAATACTGGAAAAACGTAATTGCTTTTATGCCACATTACTAAAAAAAACTGTTTGGCACTGTAATAAGACAGCTCAGTTTGCTGCACCCCTTTTGAAAATCTATTTTGCAGTATCTAATCTTCTGTTTAAAGTTGGCTGTATGTGCATCTTTTCCTGTTTTGTTATAAATACATACTTTGACATTAACAATGTGATGAGTATTGTTTTATTTATACAAGAATGGGGGAAAAAAAAAAGAAAAGCACAAAACAAAACAGGACTTGGTACATTATGGTAGAGCCACCTGCTCAAAACTGTTAAATCAGACATTTGTTTCCTTTAAAGAAAACACAAACATTATAAACATTAACACAAAAAATAAAATAATACCTTGGTCTATCAATAGGTGTGTCACCAAAAGCAATGTTTTACAAAGGGAAAGTGGTTTCCTGCAATTACCTCAAATGATTAAAGCAGTTGGTGTGTCCTGCCAGAGTGTGTTGAGGAACCTGAGGTACTGTTCTCCTCAACACATGAAGATTGTCAACAGCAGAAGCTCCTGAAGAGCCTAAAAAGGGAAACCACAGTAAACCTTTCTTTCAATAAAACATTTCTTCCATGATGACCTTCATCATTTTAATATCAGCTGGTGAAAGAAGCCATGTGAGTACGAACAAAAAGGATCAAATGACAAGAAAAAACGAGTGAGTAAGCTTTGACGATCCAGTGTCATTTTTGTGATGGTGGACACAATGCAATGTAAATGCCCTGAATATAACTGCTGTTTTTTAAATGCTGTTTTAAGCTGAGATATTTATCCATCTCCACATGGAAGTGTCTGACAACCTTCAGACCCAATGTATCACGAGTGCTTGTAATATTTAACACAGACAATGGAGACAATTATGAGTTTTGTCCCCAGAGTTAGACTCAGTGTGTGTTCTTTGGTTTACAAATCTCTGCACCTTTGACTAATCCATTTGTGACTCCAATAATGAACGGTACATTTATGTTACTGGGAAGAGTGGATAGAGTAACACTGGAACCAAATTGAGAGTTTGGGAAAATAATGTCTTTAAAATGCAATTACATTTATTTTTAATTACCCACCAATTTATGCCTATACCTCTTTGAAATTAACAAGAAAAAAAAAACCTCTTTTGAGTATCTTAATGTTTCAAAGATGCATTTAGCATTCACAGCATAGAAATATAATGAAAGTAGAGTGGACATTGAACTGTTTGTCGTGGTAATTTGATTACCGGTAGTTCAAAAGAAAATGGCGCTCAGCACTGTGCACTGGCCATAGAAATAGAATGGGTTAGCTCACTACAACGGTCAGTCCGTTTGTAATGGCACACATAAAAATGGCCACCACTCCAACCATCCTGCTATGTTGATTTGAATGGGAATGTCTGTTCTACTCTCATTCTATTTTTATGAATCAGTTTACCAAAGTAGCATTTCAGCCCTAAAAACACTATTTCTAAGAGAGAGGAAAGCAAATAGAAAGAAATAACAAAAAGCAAAAGAATATTAAAAGGGGTCGAAATATAAAAGTCATCAACGTTTGAGCATCAGTGAAGCCATTATGGCTTCTGCTCACAACCAGTGAGTCCAAAGGACATGGAATTTGCAACATATAAGATTTGACTCACATCTGTTCTCAATACAGGCCTAAGGCTGCATTCCCACCAAATCAGGCATTGTGGTGATCAGCGCAGTGTTGTGCGACGGTATGGGAGTGTCACCTAAACGTGTGTCTCCATTGTGTTTTGTTTGATTGCCAGTACGACACACTTGCCGTGACTGGCAATGTGTCGTCGGGTTGCGTTTCTCCAAAAGTTTATTCCATTTCAACTTTTCGCTGTAAGCTGCTGCATTTTTTTTCCCAGCATCCTCTGCAGCCTAATCGCACTAGCCACATTCACATGAATGGGAGGACTGGCGTTTTCGCCGAAACGCCCGATTTGATGTGAATGCAGCCTAACCCTTGTTTCCAGTCCGTAATGGGTGGATCCTGAAGGTTTCTGTATGATGTAACAGGGTTCAGCTTTGGTTAGTTTATTTGCTCATGTTTTTACAGGTAGTGACCAGCAGATGTACTTCCTGTTTTTGGTGAGTGTGTATCCCCATGTTATGGACCGGTAGACCCAACGTTCAGCTCATTGACGTCTTTGCCGTGAGATCAGTTGTCTCTGGGAGGGACATGCCTGGAAGGTCTTTTTTGTATGTCAGCCTGTAACTCCAAAGCATGATGCCACACAGCATGTATCCCCTGGGAGTCTCTTTCTCCTTCTCTTCTCTGTCAGAGTCATGTAGGGTCATTGATAAATATGTTCAAAGTATTGAGGCTGAGGATTCTCTTTGACATATTTCTGAATGTACCAGCAGGTCAAGTGGGCTTTCAGATCCTCTTCCACCACAAAATCCATGGCTGCCTGCCATCACAGAAGCATACAATCACATCACAACGGTTCTGACAGGCATTTTATATTTTTTGTTGTTATTATTATTATAATATTACAACATATTGGGACTTTAAGAAATTAACAGAAAGATAAACTTTCTCTCTTCTCTTAAGATGATGATAGATGAAAATAATCAGTCTTTATGAGTTTTACCTTGGCCAGGTGCTTGGCTATTCCTCTACCTCTGTAAGCATCTGGAACTTCAGTGTGTTGCAAGTCCACTGTCTTCTTCCCAACATATTCATACAGCAGAACTGCACGATCATGAGATCCTGAGGGCAGACAGAGGTCATAGTTCTTGATTGTGTTAAGTTGGTCTCAACCCAACTCAGTTTCATACAGCTTGCAAAAAGCAACAGCAACCCCACCTTGCTGGGGGATACTGATAATACTTAAAATGCAATTGTCAATCTTTAGGGGCAAAGCCAATTAACAAAAATTGAGTGCAAGTTATTGATCAAGTTGCAGGAGCAGCTTGGAATCTATACATAATACTGCAACATGGCTGCACAATAAGACAAGGCATGAGTAATTTCCTTCAGTGAGCTTTCAATAACCTCAAAACAAGAGGGTTTGATACCATGTGGCGCCAAAGTTAATAGCCTATAACTTTAATAGAAAATAACATCACCTAGCAGGTTCAGACAATGCTTGTGGAAAAGGATAATGACAGAAATGTGATAAAGATCTTCACATATTTGCTGTGAACACATATCACACATCTATTCTACATTCATATATATTTCCATGAAAACATTAAATTAAACTAACCTGGACATATACACACATTAATACACTTCAAAACACCCGTTTAGTTTTTCATATTCTAAAAAAAGTCAGCTTTAAACTTAACAAACATATATAAATCACTGTGTAAATAAAATGGGTTTGAAATAAAAGTTTCAAAAACAAGTGCCACAACCCATATATGGGTCTGACTAAAAAAATACATTCTATTGAGGGAATTTCAAATTGTTGGTGTTTTACGCATAAAGGTTGGATAACTAAGTTGTTATACGGTAACGTCACTAAAAATAATGATTGATGGTTAAGAATGTCTATTAAATTGTCTTTTGTAAGTGGATGCCATTGAAGGTTGCATATTTCCTTTCAGGAATGGAATCATGGGTATATTAGAATGGAACGAAGAAAATGTTTCCGAAAAACAAGCTGGTGAAGTTACAAGTCAAGGAACTTAGCAGCTTTGACCAAGAAGCACAGTCGTCTGTTTAGTTCCTGACACGGAGTAATAATGGAATAAATACGTGACATTCCGACTATGTGAATTAAATAACGCCTCAGTGTCTGAAATGGCAGCTGGAGTTATCAATAAGGACACGGCGACGACGTTGCCACAAGAAAACCTAGCTACACCAACCTCTGAGCTAACATTAGCCAGCTAGCATGCTAATGTTTACATGTTGAACTTACCATTTAGTCTTATAACAAACTGCCGACGCTTTTTATCGTGTTCCACCTGGATCTGAGAGTTGTTTGCGTCGAAGACATTCGCCGGTGCTGCTTGTGCCATAGTAGCTTGCTACAGTTGACGATGACTGCTATATGTTCCTCTTCAGCGTTGCTAACTAGAAATGGCTACATGAAAATAAATGATGAACGGTCAAAGCAGCACACAACACCTCATCCAACGAAATCAGCTGTGAGTGAGGTAATGTGACAGGCAGCCAATCAACGCCGGTATTGTCAGAGAGGAGAGAACAGTGCAGATAGATGTAAACAATTAAGATAATTGCAATATTAGTAACCGTTACACATAGTTATAATAACACGTTATTCTGTATTATGTTATACAGAATTGTATGAGTTGACACCCCCTAACTTTGAGACCGACCGCAAATGTTTCAAATGCAGCATTCAAGTCACCTGGGAAAATAGAAAGTACGTGTAAAAGTGCAGTTTAATCATTGCAATTTTCCGAGTTAAAGCGAGTTTAATAGCCTACTTAACGTTGTCTCTTTAGTTAATTCGTCCAAAGGCGAGTTGCATGGGTTCAGATTTGGCAAAAGAAACATTTGGAGTGAACAATAATTACTAAATGTTCAGAGCACTTGAGGTATACCCAATGTTGATTTTAGTAGGCTATGCAGTTGAGGTTACTTTACTCCACAGCGCTGTGGAGGTCTGGCAATGCTAGAACTGGAAGCTACAATGGGCCAACCTTACCTATGGTACTAAAAATAACATGCCATATTAACCCTTTTTACATTTCTCTTTCATGCCAGTATTTGAAATTGAAAAATGCTAAACAAAAGATTTACATGTTTAGCCTAGTCATTAACACTATAATCAGTTACAGCTACTTAGAATTGCCCCATGGCATAAGATTAAGCTAATTGATATAGTGTTTAACCTTTAGAAAAAAAGGTTAAACAATTTCTTACTTGTCTCAGAATAATAAAATTGGCAGTAAAGTTGTCATTTTTTCTTTAGAGCCTGTTTTGTTCCCATGTGTGAGTCTTGCACTTGTGCCATAAATCTGATCAACTAATTTCTACATTTCTCCTGATTGGAGGAATTTACTTCAAACCTTTTTTTATATATATATATAGCCTACTGTATTTTCATTTTTCCATCCCAGTGTACTGCTTTACATCTTTTTGCCTTGACCACACAACTGATTTTAGGCACATTTGCTATAATCACATGATAATTGATTTCTTGTTGTATAAAAAGTGCTTTTATTCAGACTAGTCATGTACAGTAGTTTTTGATAGTTCAGGTTAGGTCACAGCTCACAGATCCACAGTGACAGCTGTGTCGCTGTGTGTGTTCTCAGCAGAGCAAATGTAAAGTCAGCAAACAAATCCTTCTCTGATGGACTTGGTTCATATTTTTCTCTCCACTACTGTTGTGGATTGTACTCATATAAGTTAAATATTGTGTTGTGATATAAACTTGAGAGCGTTTGCAGTATTTCTAGACATTGTAGGCAGGTATGTCCACATCACTAAAATACAGTGAAATAATCCTGTTAAGCTGTTGGCCTAATCCTGTAAAACTCTAATGGAGTTTGTCAACTCTGTATGGGATTGTGTGTGTGTGTGTGTGTGTGTGTGTGTGTGTGTGTTTCTTTGGGACACTATTGTAAAGACCTGTTTGTGATTTGTTCTCTCTGGTTTTGCCAGATTGAGTGTGAGTGCACCTCTTTTGCAGATGGATAACAATATCAGCCAGAAGTTCTCACGTTTATCTTAATATCCTCATTCAGTGTTTTTTCATTATACTGCCGAAAATGATGTCCAAGGCGCCAAGGTAAGTCAGCATTATCCAGCTGTTTCCTATATTTCTATCAGTGTATCATTGCTTTTAAGCTATTTTTGGATTGTGATGCCCATAAGATCTCTATAATAATAATAAACATACATGCAGTATTCTCACATGGCAGGTGAAATACTAAATACACGAGTAAGGAACAGTAAGCATGTTTAATTCTTCATAGACAAAAGTATTTACCTGTTCTGTTTCTAAATGTGATCAGTTTATTGCCAGTGAACTCTCTCTTTCTTGATGTGAGAGAGATGGATGTGGTATAGATTAAAATGTTGTTGTTTTTTAACACTTAGCATTGTAGACTCTGTGCGCAGCCTCTGGCTGCCAAATTATGTAAATGTTTCCTGGCACCATCCTGCCAACTCTGGGCTCTAATTTACGACGTTAAAAGCCCCTCCATCTCCTCTGAAATAATCATAGCTTTTCTATAGGCAAAATTAGAGAAAAAGACAACATGTTGACCTTCAGTAATGATTTTGCATTGCATTTTCTAAACTTCTTAAACTGCACTTGAAATAATTGTGTCAGATTATCCCTTTGAAACAATAACAATGATCACTGACACAGATGCTTGTCAACTACGTACTATTTCCAGTAACTTGGGCCACATCCATAAGCTGTTAATTAGCTTACAAGTACACATACTACATAAAATGATCAGCACAGGAATGCTTTCTATAAATGTATACATTATTAAATATTGCCAAATAAAATGTAACTAAATAAGTTTCTGAAAGTGCAGGATTGACAGGATGGTTTATGCTTAACTGTCTTAATCTTATCTATAACAGGTGGCCTGATGCCCTGGTCAACTCTAAGACCAACAAACCTGCACAGAAGACAGGGGGGAAGGTAAGTGCCAAACTGACTTCATAAATGCTGGTTTGGTAAGTGATGACCTAAAGTGTGTTCATCCTTTATTAGAAGTGGCATGAGGATTAGGCAACATGTGCCCTTTAAATTACGACTTCCTGTGTGGCTGGGTTGGATCAGTGGGTAGAGCAGGCGCACATATAATTAGAGGTTTGTCCCTCAAAGCAGTGGTCCAGGGTTCAAATCCAACCTGTGACGATTTCCTGCATGTCTTCCCCCTTTCTCACCTAGTTGTCCTGTTGAATAAAGGTGGAAAAGCCCCAAAAAAATTAAGACTTATTTTTCATTCAATCTTCTAGAAAATGTATTTCCCCCTGCAGACTGTTGATCAGCTGCATTGGAAACATATTGATGTAGAGCACATTTGATCACAATAAACAAGATTTGAGATAGTTTATGATGTTTATAAAATGCAACAGCAGTATTGTTAAAATTGTTTTGAGTTGTGAAATCATCATTACGGGATCATGTGGGGGTCCTTTAAATAAGATCCCCCAAATACCTTTGAGCGTCCAAACCCTGTAGCATACTCACTAACTTAACAGGGACACAATTTTCTCAGACTGGGTGCATGTTTTTACTAGACGTGCATGCATTTGGTTTTATTTATGTAACCATTAATGGCTGAAGATGAAGTTAGTGCATTTACAACCTTCACAAGCTGCTAAGTCAGGACTCTTCGAGCCTCCTCTAATTGATTTTTCTGTCTTGTGGTTCGGCCACAGATTGATTGCCCCTGCAGTTGGTGAGGCTGCATCTCTAGAGACTGGAATAAACTGCCTATGTCTGATGGCTTTTCATTGCTCAAGACTGATTAAGTTCAAGTGTGTTTGTGTCCATGATCACAGTGTCGGTCAGATGGTACTTAAGCAAATTAAGAGCTCTTTTGAGGATTAAAAGGTTCTCTCCAGTGGTGATTGGATTGTATGTGTCAAAGAGTCCAGGTTGGGATGGGGTTGAGCAAGAGGTGCGATGTTTGACCATTTAATATTATCATCCTCAAAACTGAAAACCATACACAACTTTATACTTACAAATATGTGTTATGTTATTTTCTCAATCAATCACTAGTCTCTACTCTTGCTCTTTTCTTTCTCCCAAAGGAACCAGCAGCATTAACTGTACCTGCATCTAGTAGAGGTAAACAGACTGGCAGCAGTACGTCTAAAACCAGCATTAGTGTTGGAAGGAGCAAAAGCCTCAGCAGCAGAGGTAGTGATTCAACTGCTAGCGGCAGTAAGGCTGGTGGCAGTGTGAAAAGAGGCAGCCTCAGCCACCAAGGCCACCCGGGTACCAGACAAGCATTTTGCCCAACCAGACCAGCTTTCCGCCTCTGCAGCAGCCGCAGCTTCTCGTCCCTCCACACCTCCTCTCTCACTGCTGCTCCGTTCATGAGAAGCAGTCGCTCTCTCAGCAGACTCGACCAAAGATCCACCGGAGGCGGTAATTGCATTCATGTGTTATTTATGTATATCTATTTGTAAAGTATTATACAGAATAATTTAAAATCCTAGAAATTTCTGAAATCGCTGTTGTTTCTTTACTGCTGTCTCTGAAATAGATTCAGACCATGCAGTTTCAAGTTCACAAGTAAAAAAAGGACAAACTGCAGAAAAGAAAGCCCTGAATTCTGGCCAGCTGTTCTCCTCTGATGAGCAAATCAGGTTTGTTGTTCTTTTGAATAATTTTAGAGGATTTTAGTTGTTGCTGTTATTGTGCTGTATTTCAAATTAAATATGATAACCAGTTTTGTTAATCTGTTCCATTTATGTTTCCATTATTAAAGGGATAACAAAGACCAGTGTCATGATTATAAAGCTGAGAAAATGAAAACAAGCAGCTCCTCTGAGCCACTGGAGTCTTCCTCCTCTTTGGTTTCCACCACTTCATGTCATCATCACTGCAACAAAGTAAAGAAACAGGTAATTTTACTTTTAATGTGTATTTCTGATTACACACTAAAGTAGGCTAACTGTTAACTGCTGCTGTCTATACCAATCAGCAAATTACATACATATATTAATTGTTCTATATGTTCTTGCATATTCAATTGGAACTCACTCATGTAGCCCCTACATTTAAAGGTGGACACTGCAGTGATCTTAATAATCCAAATTCTTTGTTGTCGTGCTTATCAAAAATATTGCTGAGTTAAAAGCTAAATGAAGTCATAGCCAATAATGGCACAGCCTCGGCTGTTACCATAGTTTCAATAATAATCACGATGTGAGTGTGACAGGCAGGAGTATATTATTGAAGGATATGTCCAGTCTGGTTTCTTGCTGGTTACTGAAGGCATGCCACATTTTGGGGCCTGTGCTGTTGACCATTTATTTAAATGATAGTGTATATAGCACTTGATAATGTGGCTTTGTTGGTTTTTGTGTTTGCAATGTTTGTTACCGTTTCATACCTTGGCAATTTGTGTATTTTGTCATGCCTCATTTACAAATTCATGAAATGATCAGGATTTGCAAAGAGTGAAATTAAGTCAAAGTCATTGGGGTATTGAAAGGCAGGAACTGCACAATATCTGAACTCATAAGTGAAATAAAATATCATAAACAAAGAATCATTATGTTTAAAACATTAGTACCTTTAGAGCTTTTTGTGTTTATCTTGTGTCACAGCTGGCTCATAGGCTGCAACAAACATGGGAAAGCAGAAGAGGTATAAGCGTAAAATAGGCATATATTTACAGAAACCATACTGAAAAAACAGAAACACTGAAGTCAGTAATCAGTCATCTATGTGTGCATGAGTGTGTGGAAATGTCTGTAACCCCAGGCCCAGGTGTGGCTCGTGACCGAGACCCAGAATAATTAATGATGATGTTCATCAATAAAGTAATGGATCAAATTTGTTGATTATTCCTAGCCATTATAATAATACACAATATTTCTTTGGTATTGCAAATAAGATGCTTTGCTTCTTCTTCAGCCTGCCCTGCTCAATTTTAAGAAAGGATGGCTGATGCGGAAGGATGCATCTGGTCAGGTGAACTGGTCACTTCACTTCTACTACTATACAGTGGCATGATTACAGGTCTGACAAGCTAATACTCCTGTGCACTGTCTTGTTCTGCTTAGTGGCAGAAACACTGGTTTGTCCTGACTGACCAAATCCTGAAGTTCTACAAAGATTCAATAGCTGAGGAGGTGTGCTGGTATTCTGCTATATTCTGCTCTGTTAAAAAAAAAAGATAAATGTAACTTTACAGTTGAAAAAGAAGCTCATATGTCTATCAGTATGGAGATTGATCCTTACAATATAATTAAAAAGGTAAAAAACAAATCATGACCCAGACATATGACATACTCAACATTAACTGTGAGTGAATGCTTGAATGGAGTTTCATGTCACAGATATTTGCCCTAAGCTGTCTTTGTTCCCTGGTTGTTCATTTCAGGCAGCTGATGTGAATGGTGAAATAAACTTGTCCACATGTTTTGACATCAAAGACTACCCAGCTCAGAAGAACTGTGGTTTTCAAATTCATGTGAGTTCAATAACTCATCATGTGGCTTTTTGACTCCTCTGTGTTTGAGGTTTGATGTCCTTTTTTATGTACTCCTGGTTTATTTTGATTTTTTTATAAGTATTTTTATTGGTTTAGAGAAGATACAATGTACAATGCAACATTACAATGTAAATTATAACAAGATATCTTTCAGGTAAACCCATCCCACCCACAACAAACCCTTTGCCAAGGAAAAGAGGACAGAAAGAAACAAAGAAGCACACAAACAAATTAAATAATTAAAAAACCTTTCTTCTGTTACTCATGATAGCAAATAGTGTGATCATTGTGCTTTACAATTCTTAGCAGTTATTAAGAGGGAAGTGTAGTAAGTCTTTCAAAGTAAGCCAGTAAAGGGCCTCAAGTTTTGTAAAATGTTCTGGTTGACCTACTCCTGGTTTATTATCCTGAGTATTCTCTGCAAACTCCACTTCCTCCCCCTTTATTTCGTGAGTTATTTATTTCTCTACATCTGTGCAATCAAACTGGATTACATTTGATCTGAAGTCAAAGATGTTCACTTACTATAAGGCTTGTATCTTTTGTTCTGTTCTGGTGTTATTAGAGATGTAATATGCTTATCTGCAATTCTCCACATGTGAATTACTTCAGTGAGTTCACAAAGTACACTGTTAGAAAAGTCAGTAGAAATACGGACTAATGTACTGTGTTACTATGAAGACATTTTCTGTAATGATATGTACTGTATATATATATTTTTTAATTCATTTTATTTGTTAGGGACCATGTACAATTTTAACATAAATGTTGCTATTTGATGCATTGTACCTGAGTTAGCCTTAGGCTATATTTTACTGGCTATTTTGTAATAGAAAGTTTAAAAAGCATAGGGAGAAGTAACTGAGGCATCTGCTTCTCCCTATGTCTTTTAAACTTTCTATTATGAAATAGCCAGTTAAATAAAGCCTTTTTAATAATTTTGAAGAAGAGTGCCTTGGATTTTCCTTTTTTTCTACACTTTTTTGAATTCCTGACCCCAAAGATCACCTTCAAACATCTGATTGAACTTCCTGAGCACCCTGGACTCTTTTGTCGAGCTTTAGGCTAATTTACATCTGCAGGTTTTTTCCGTATTTGGATTTTTTTGAATTAACAGAAATGTCTGTTAAAGGTACAGAGGGTATACTGTAAATCTATGAATTTTCCAGCTTTGGATTAGCATAAATGTCCGTAAACTTATCAGAAAAGGTACTGGTAATTTTCTGCCAGGACATTATCTGTTTTTCTACAAATTGTTTTCTTACAGTGAAGTGAGTTTATCTGTCTGGTTCTGGATGCCATTGCAAACCGCCAATATTCCTGCTTTCTTACTGTACTGTGTTGTATTGTGCTGTTTTCTTATTGTATATCAGTAACAATCCATCTACACATCTACTACAGTCTATGCACATTCTTCTTTGCTTCATATTGTAGTACATTTGAAAAATGGTTTCACTAACCATAAAACATATTAAATTGAGAAAATTCCTTTTGGATGCTTGAGTAAAGAGGAGTCAAGCTTCTTTGATGTTACCGAATATCAAGGGTAAATCAAAGTATTCACACATTTTAGATAAACTGTGACAAGATGTTAATACATAATACATAAATACAACTGGAAACTGGATTTTAAAGCCAACACATCCACTACCTTTCACTTTAAGGTGTGTAACGAATAATATTTCTTTTCTTACCACAGACCAGAGATGGGGTGTACACACTCGGTGCTATGACCTCTGGGATGAGACACAACTGGGTCCAAGCAGTGTTGAAGAATGTGAGGCCCAGTCTTACCCTTGACGTCACAAGGTAAATAAACTTGTTAAAAATGCTGCATAATTGGTGTCAATTAGCAGTACATAGTCTACATAAGTTCCCTTTTCATTTCTCACAGCTCCCTTTCAGAGCAAGAGACTCATCAGAAATCACAGCATGCAGACTCACAGTCAGCCGAGGGTCTGGAGAAAGCTGAACACCCAAACAGCTTTTTGCAAGAGCACAAAACCAGTGACAGTGCAGAGGAAACACATCAACAGCAGAAAAAACAGGAAGTCAAACTGCAGCCAGAGACAGAGGAGAGTTCTGCTGATGTATCGTCAATGATTGCCTCCTCCTCTGCTCCTCCACGGCAGGTGGAAGAGCATGAAGGTGCTTTCTTTCTTCAGTGTACGCTTCATGTTGCAACCATGTGGTGCTTCTATATTAGTGGTTTGCAATATATATTTGCTTCATAGGGGAACAGACGCAATGATACATGTCTACATATCAGTACATATCACATTGTACTAAATGTATTTCTGTGTATAACTTTCTGTGCACCAGGTGTGACAGATGTATCATCTTGTGTAGAAGGAGCTGGAAGTGACAGCTCTACCTCCACAACAATGCTTTCAAATCTTGAGTGTTTGGAGCAACAAGTATCAATAAACACCACCTGTGAGCGCACAAAAGAGAAGGATATATTGCCTTGTGAGCAGCAAACTGGGCAATTTGTCAAAGAGGTGGGATTATGTTTGAGTGTGTGTGTATGTGTGTGTGTGTGTGTGTGTGTGTGTGTGTGTGTGTGTGTGTGTGTGTGTGTATGTGTGTGTGTGTGCGTGTATGTTTGTAATTGACACAATTGATTAAAGCATGTTCACCTAAATACGTAAACACATGAATACCTGATTCGTGGGACAGTTTTGTCACTATTTCTCTACAGGAGTACAGGTGGAAATTAGCAATTGTTGCTAACCTGGCCCAAGACATATTTTCTTGTATTACAAGTTTAATGTTTATTTCTGCATTGTCCCTGTTTCAAATAAATCAATTTCCATTCCATTCCATTCTAGCTGGAACAAACACAGAAGGAACTCTCTCGACTGCAGCAGTTAAACAGGGATCTGCAGGAAGAGCTAAAACGAGAGAGAGAGAAGCATTCCAAGGAAAGGGTGCATCCACAGGTATAACACAGAAGACACTCAAACATATACTATATCAGCATGCAAAGCACAGTTTGCCCTAAAAGCTCACTGTTGTCCCATAGAATGATCCTTTCACCAACTCGTCTTCGGAACAAGCATTGGCTTTACAGCGGCTGCAGAAAATAAACCATGACCTCCGCTTTGAGCTAGAGGCTCAAAAGAATAGCCAGGAGGAAGCCAGGGAAGATGAACTACGGCGAAGGGTAGATCTCTTAGCTCAACAAGCGCAGCTACTGGTCACGGGTGATGCCACAGCACTCGCACAAGCCCATCTGGAGCAAGATCGTCGGCAGTTTCATGAGCAGCAGATGGAGTGGGAGCATTGCGTGGCGTCCCTGAAGGCCCAGCTGAGTGCCAGTGAGGAGCAGAGGACAGAGGCCGGGTTGCGCTTCACACAGCTGCAGCAGGAGTTGCAGAGTTTCCACAGTCTCCAGGAGGACGCTGATCGTTTGCACAAACATCTCCAAGAGGTGACAACTCAACTTCATGCTAATGAGGAAGCACAGGCTCAAAAGGAGGCTCGCCTACAGAAGCACCTCACACTCCTTCAAGCAAGTCAGGACAGAGAACGGAAAAGCCTGGCCGCTAGCCTGGCACAGGCAGAGCAACACTCACACGACCTTCAGAAGAGACTGGACAGGGCTGAACAGCAGGTTGAGAGCCTGAATAAGGCTCACACCTGGACCAGGGACATTGAGGAGGCTCAACAACAGCTTCAAGAGGAGCTAGTGTCTACAGTATCTGCTGTGCAGAAACTTCAAGAGGAAAGAGAGCAGCTTGACCGTCGCTGTCAAGAGCTGCAGAACCAGTTATGTGAGGCAGAGGAGGAGGTGAGCAGGCTTCAAAGCCGCTTGAAAACAGATGAGACGCACTACTACAATCTTGAGCACTCATACGAGAGAGTTAGTGAGGAGCTGCAGCTGGCCTTAGGGAAGGTTCAGCAAATAGAGTCTGAAACAGAGGACATACGAGAAGGCTACGAGAGACTCCTGGACAGGAAGGAGCAAGAGCTGAGTGAAGTTTTGTTAAAGATGGAAGTCCTAGGTAATAGCCTGGAGGAGACGGAAGTGAAGCTGAACGACGTATTGAAAGGTTGCACCTGTGCCTTTTCTCAGCTGAAGGATGAGAAAACTGATCTTTTCACTGTAAATGACAGCAGGCCGAATGCAAGAGACTTGAGTACAGTTGAACACGCAGGAAATTACCCAGAAAGATTTATGTCTGTGATCCAGATGCTTGAAACTAAGCTTTATGTAACAGAGGAGAAACTAAGGGACATCATGCAAAAACTGGAGGAGCACCAGAGTCACATCAGCTGCCGGGACCCCCACCTTTGCTCCCAGCTAACTCAAAGCCGAGCCACCGCTCAGCACCTCAGTCTGCTGCTTCACAGTCAGGCCAAGCAGAGCCAGCGCTTCGCCCAGGAGACAGAAAACCGCTGCAGGACGTTGGTCGGTAGGTTTCAGGTTGCACTGAACATCATACAAGCCTGCAGAGAGGGGCTCCAAACCACTCCGATTAATATTACTGACTTTGAGAAGCAACTAGCAACCGTTGCTGCCTGCCTTCAGCAGGGAGAGAAAGATGCAGAGAAACAGCAGCATGAATCACACAATGAAAGCAAAGGAGAGGACAGGATCCTCAATGATGAGACATTAGCTGGAGCTGACAGCGACATTAGTGCTCAAAGTAAACCCCCAAAGGATGACATTGAAAGTATTGGGAAGTGTTTAATGAGGGAAGTATTTGTAGTAGAAAAAATTGTGTCTGTCCTTCAGAGTCAACATGGCATTGGGCAACTATCCTTAGCATCAAGAGAGGATGTGGGGGATTTGGCACAAAAATACAAAAACATAATCTCCCAAAGAATAGCCTTAAAAACAGAAAAAAGGACTGGGAGAGCAGAATGTGACTACAATGGACATTTAGAGCGGGCCATTGTTGGAGTCTGTGCTGAAGCAGAGCTCATCTATGCTGCCTTAAAAGTTCAGCATCAATATGAGAGCATGACTCAAGTAAATAATCAAGTAGTGGAGCCTCAAAGGAAGAGTCTGGCAGATATAAACCCCCCAGAGTTGGCTTCCTATGAGGAGCAAGTGCAGGGAGAGGGCAGAGGTTCAGAAGGAGCTGCAAAACCAGTTGAAAGGGATGAATCTGATGTCCAAAAGGTAGAGGCAGAGAAAGAACCAGACTGGTTAGAGAGACTAATATCCCGGCTGCAGAGAAGGGCTAAATCCTTACACCAACTCTGCCAGGAGATTTCTGATGGCAATGCAGTAGAGTGTAGAGTGGATGATAATTGGGAAAATGCTTCTGGGGCTGACTTAAATTGGATGCAGGAGCAGGCAAAGTTAATGTATTTGTTAGACAGGCTGCACTCAGATTTAGAGCAGCAGCAAAGTGAGGTGTTACAGGACAAACTGCAAGCTTTGTGCGAAGAGCAGGATATCACATTAAAGGATGAGCAGGAGGCTTTTAATCACACCTTATGTCAGCTTCAGGAGGGCAACAGCGTATTAAGAGAAGAACTGGAGCGTGCTGAGCAAAAGATAGTATCTGTAGAGACTGGGAAGCAGAGACTCCTGGAAGAGTTACGGAAAATCGAGGATTATCATGAGGAACGGATGAAAAAACTGGAAATGGGGTTTCAAGAGAAGATTAGGGAACTGCAACAGATCCACGAAAAAGAGATGAAGCACTTGCATGGTTACTACACCAAGTCTTCCAAAGAGAAACAGACCAAAACCTGCACAGAGACACCTGCTTTGACCGAAAGTACTTCCTCCCTACCAGACCAGACTGCAGCGGAGAGAAAAACAATATTGGCAGGTGGTGCAGCAGCCATGAGAGAGGCTTACCAGAAAGATCTTGAAAAACTTGAGGTAACAAAGACCTTATTTCTTTATCAGATACACTGTCTCTTAAAGAAAGCAATTATTGATTTTGAATAGAGAACCTTTTCTAAATTTCAATACAGGCATCCTGTCATCAAGGTGTCACTGCTATGGAGGAAATGCACAGGCAGCTGATAGGTGATCTACAGCAGCAGCATCAGACAGAGGTGGCAGCACTTATGAAGGAGAAAGACAAGCTGCTGCAGGAAGAGACATCTGCCACAATGGCAGGTAAATGTCTTTCAGCGATATATATATATATATATATATATATATATATATATATATATATATATATATATATATATATATATATATATATCAAAACTTATATGTGACAAGTTTTGCTAAAGTTGTAACAGTGTTTAAACTGATTCACAAACAATATATGACAATGAAGGACATTCTTATAATGCATTAGTTAAATAAATGTTATGAATATATATATATATATATATATATATATTTTTATATATATTATTATATATATATATATATATATATATTTTTAGATGAGCAATTTATGAGATCAGCAAAAAGAAGAAGACTTACTATAGAAGAAGCTTTTGTCCATCGTGAAAAGTTAGTTGAAGATTAGCAGGAATTAAGTTACTCTAAGGTAACAATGGTAAACAATTACGCAAGTTTTCATATTTTTCTGCAGCCATTGTAGCAATGAGGAGAGCCCATAAACAGGAGCTGGAGAAAAGCCGATCAGCACAGCACATCAAGGAGAGCGATGACATTGCACAACTGCGCGTTGAATATGAGTGAGTGACTACTGGTCCTTTCACTGCATTTGTTTTTTCTCTTACGTTGAAGCTACTGAAAGACATCTGCATACATCTAACTATACACTACTGCAGCATATATTGCAGGACTCTTGGATTGGATTGCATTTTATTGTGATGTGTACATTATGCAGTACTGCATAAGGTAGGCTACACATCACAAGGTAACAGTGTTTGGTGGTGTGAACCGGTTTTAGAATTACTGCAGGGGTTACAGTTCTGGGTTTTCATTTTTTGAACGTATTTATTTATTATTTGTTTCTGCAAAATCATCATTTTTCACTTAAAAATGAAATCATCACAAACAGAAATATATACAAAAACCACACCTACTGCAGATTGAGTTCCTGTCTTAGATTGAGAATATAATCAATCAATTCATTAACTCAGAATTAGTGTAGTTTCCTTTCTAAAGTTAAAAAGAAAATTGATGATTTCAAATAACAGAATAATTAAGTAATCAATAAATGAATGAATTAAATAGCTAGCAGGTCAAATGTATTTCCACCAGGTGGAGTTAGGAGTCACTCTGTATTTTCCAGTCAAGATCGACTAAAGTTGATGTTCTTACAAAGCATCGGCAGCAGCGTTTCTGTGCGCTTTACCACACGGATGAGGACAAACTAACGAGCCCTGAATTGGCTGCAGGTGTGGCAACTAAGGTCTTGGCCTGTGTCACTGACCGCTGTCCATGGTGCTGATACCTGGAGAGTGACAGAAGAGCAAATACTAGATTAGAGTGCCATTGTGTTTATAAACTCAGTTCTGGTTGGAAGACTATACAAATGCCATGTACAACTTATTAGGCAGGACATGCAACTGTTCTAATGAAGATGTAAAAAACACTGCCAAAAACTATTTGGGAAATACACTGCCAGTATTTCCATCATTCAATGCAGGCCTGATAGTGAATCTGTGTTTCAAATGTGTAGCTCCATTTAGTCATGAATAATATCAGTGTTTCCATAAAGAAGAATAGTCAACAATTATTAGCCATTGGACCTGTGTCTGGGAGCTGTTTTTCCCAATTCCTCATAATAGCTTTTTTACTTGCTCTGCTCACTTTACTGTACAACATAATGCTTCTGCCTTGCCATTGCAGGAAGGAGATCCAGTTGATGCATAAGGAGCTTGAGGTGTTGTCGGTTCAGCACACTCAGAGATGCCTGGAAAACTCTCAGCTGAGCCAAGAGCTGCAGGATGAGAGACAAGCTTTGATGCAGTACCAAAAAGAAAACCAGGAGCTCAAAAAGAAGCAGGTATACACATTGTCTTTCCACAAAGGTGTCTCAGACAGTGTAGCTGAGTATTTTTCATTTGTATTCGATTAACATATCCACATGTCAGTAGTGTAAACAGTGTGTGTATTTCAAAAGCCATTTGTGAAATGTGTCATCTCCCCCTCTGTCCCTGTCGTCCCTTAAAGAGAGAGACAGATGAAATGTCTCAGCTACATTTCTCGCTAAATGGACAACAAGCACTTGTTGCCCCTCAAGTAAACGACTTCTATGAGATGGAGGTAAGTGTCTGGAAAACACGGCTTAATCTTTATCTTTGTCCAACAAAAAAACTTTCAAGAAGAAGAAAGTAGTGATGCTGTCTGTGTATTTAATTGTTAACATGCGTTTTAATTTGTTTGTGATGGTATAAGTGGTTTGTGTATTATTGATTTATCCAACTTGAGGTTATAAATACATATGTGAGTGCTGGAAGAAAAGTTGGAATAATGAAAATGAATTCCATAGGTATACAGTATAATGTTTGCACTTAACGTATACTCTTCTTTCCTTTACTATAACACACAACATATAAACTACTGAATAACCGTAATACTGTGTTGATGTACTTTATGTTACAGGTGATTCTGCGAGCGAGGGAGGCAGAAATGCAGTTTCTCAGACAGGAAGCTCGTTCTCTCAGAGAAGATTTGAAGATTGCTCGAATGGTACTGAAAACATCTGGGGATCTTGCTAGATTACAAGATTAAATTGCGAAATAAATATTTATATATTGACCATGCGATCACTTTCAAACAAGTATTAGAGACAGCCCAAAGGCGACCATTTTGTACTTGCCCTGATGAAGGCCTTCATGGCTGAAACACATAGGCATGTTTTAATGACTTTATGTAGCCAAGAAGATATTAAAGGCTTTTTAACCACTACCCTCTTGAGTGGCTCAGATACCTTCAACCCTTTTGAATATAAATTATGTCTGTCTGTCTGTCTGTCTGTCTGTCTGTCTGTCTGTCTGTCTGTGTATGTATAACAGGACAAAATATATGCCCAGAACAAACTCAAGGCCCTCTATACAAACAGCCAGGATGAACCCTATCATGATGTCAACAAACTCTGTGAAGATGTCAAGTTCGCCACTTGGTCTCCAAGCGGGGACGCCTCAGGACAGAGCATCGGTGAGACACTTTTTATTTTGTTGCACATGGGATGTCTACTCACACACACATTCCAGTCTGAGAACTAAAGCTTATTTGCTTTCTTGCCAAGAGTTAGAGGAGAAGATTCTGTACTGACTATGTAGCTACAGCCAGCAGCCTATATAATAGCTTAGCATAAAGACTGGAAACAAGGGGAAACAGCTAGCCTGGTTCTGTCCCAAGGTAACAAAATCCATTTACCAGCACCTCTATCGATCTCCTCATCTAACTCTCATAAAGTGCATTCCCCAAAATGTAGAACTACTCCTTTAATTCCCTTCATGTCTGTTCCTACCCTCTTGTTTTTTTCAGAGGAAACTGTAACAACCACAAGTAATGCTGCTTTTCTGAAGAAAACAGAGAATTCCTCCCTCACACGTCAGATCAGAGGAGTGAGATCAAAGGTAACTTTTGCTGCTGCACCATCTGCTTTTGTCTATTGATAAATGCAAAAATGTTTCCTTCATATGAACCATTTTAAACCCTTTTTTTAAACTTTTACCTCACAGTAAAGTGTTACAATCATACTAACTGGAGATGAAGAACTTTTACTCGTTCTGTTATTTTCATTTTTGTATGTGTTTGGCTTGCAGAGTTTAAAAGAAGGCCTCTCTGTCCAAGAAAGAATGAAGTTGTTTGAGTCATTCTGATCCAAACAAGATGAGGAAGTGGAATATGAGTAAAACTGCTGTTTGGTCAGTGCAGTTTAACAACAGAGGATGTATTATACATTATGTCTGTAATAGGTAACATTTGTTATTACACAATATGTGTTATATTATATGTAACTGTTTTTTACTGTGTACAAAGTTGATTTGTTGTTGTTTGTTGTTAATGTCCTTTAGAAAATATGTGTGTGTGTGTGTGTGTGTGTGTGTGTGTGTGTGTGTGTGTGTGTGTGTGTGTGTGTGAGAGAGAGAGAGAGAGAGAGAGAGTGAGAGAGAGAGAGGGAGAGAGAAAAAGCATCAGAATACCACTAGAGGGAGCAACAAACTGTTTTTAGATAACATTTCTAAAATATTCACACAGTAATCACAAAGAAATTATATATATTTTGGTCATCAGTACATTGCACAGTGTAACTTATGGCCACACTGCCTGTGTTTTCATTAAATTACTCAGTTTGATGCATCAGTTGTATAAAAACTGTAATTTACATATTGTACCACTAGATGTAGCATAATACAACATTTACTCTCCCAGCAGAGGCGACTTTTGAAACAGAGGTGATGTCGGTCTATCATTTCTGATGACATGCAGCTGTTTTATGACCCAAAATATTTCAGCTGCAAAATAAAATGAGGGCATGAATTTTAGGAAGGTTACTATTTTTTATCAACATAATAACAATAAGTCATGATGTATGAAGATTCTGGCATCATTCAGTTATATAAATTCAAACAATAAAGTATTTGTTAGTTAACCAAAACACATGTTTGTGTTTCCCTGTTTCTCTGATTGTGAGAGCCTATAAATAACTGTTGTAAGGTATGTAAATGGCAAATTATTATCAGTAGCATGCTGTAAGGATAGGTAGCTTTTATTAAGCCAGAGGGAGATTTATTTCCACAGCAGGTACATGTTCCACACTGATGAAAAATTATAGGCTACTATAAAAAAAGAAAAAAAAGAACAGTGTCACGATTTGAAATGAAAAAGACACAGAGCTTATATGGAGGTTCGGGTCACGTGTGTTGATATGGCCGAACGTCAACAAAAAACTGAACCACTGTGCAGCTCTGCTTTTGTCAACAGCAGTGGCAGTGTGTGACACATAAACCTGAGGAGGCTGGTGCAGGAAAACACTGATATGCGCTCTCTCTCGGGACTATACAGTACAGTACCTCATTAGTGGAGCATCAAGTGTGAACTGAGCCTGCCAGTGATTTCAGCAGGGTCTCCAACATCAGACCAGACGTCATACAGGAGGAAAATAGTCAAAGATCCCCTGGTTTCATAGTTGAGAGATCCCAAACATATTGAATCACTTCTGAATGAGCGTGTTATTAAAATGCTGTTGACATTTAACGTGCCTCGCATTACTCAGAGATATGTTACAAGTCGCCTCAGTTAACCCCTAACGCCTAATATTTGTAAACCTAGAATTATCTTGAATGTTACATGGAGAGCTTTTATTTCATTTTTAATTTAGACTGTCCAACTTTATTCTATGGGAACACAGATTCACATAAAACGTCTACATCTCCAGATATATAATTTCTGTGTATATTATAAATCATAGCTTGGTGTCCTTGCAGAAGCCCTAATTTGTTCGTTGGAGTCATATTCCTAAAGAGGAACATCGCACCTCATTAAAACCCAACACTCATCTTTCCTTCCCTGTGACTCCTGCGTGTGAAACTGCAGTCATGTGAGCCAACACTTTGAAAGAGCAACGCTGTTTCTTAATGTTATCCATCATGGATATAATTCTGCACCTATGAGCTCTTTTGTCTTGCTGTGACATTTAAAACGAAACAAACACAATGTTTCCACTTGATACCTGAAAATCAACGTTGCTTTTACATCAGGCAGGTAAGATTTTTCATCCTAAAACACCTCAAGAATGTAAACCTGCAACCTGCAAGTGGAGTTCATACTGTGTTATCCAATAGATTCAAAGTTTTTCACTGATAAAAGAAAAATAATGATGTGCATGAAAGTTCATGCTTGACTTTGGAAATAGTAGTTTGACATAATAATCTTAATTTCACATCCACATTCTATCTTTGCTAGCTCTGAAGCTTTTATCTGCTGAAGAGCACTTTAAGATGTGGTTTAAAGTTCTGGAAAAAGAGTAAGTGGACTAGAGTTGATTAGACTTGATAGTTGATTAATTGATTAGTGGATTAGCAGAAAATGAATTGCCAGCTATATAGATAATTGACAAGTACATTACACAACTGTGTTTTGATCAGGTCACCTTGAGCTCTGGAAACTATGACGATAAATACTTTTTTTTTAAAAACTGCAAAATAATCGATAATGAAAGTAACTATTATTTGCAGCCCTAAAGTGGATCCTGGTGTGGGATTATTCTGTTATGTGTATGATTTGCAAACTGCATTGGTGGGTTGTCTCTGTTCTGTTGTTTATTGGTAGGCTACCAGTAGGCTGAGAATGATATCTGACTGATATCCTTTTAAATAATGCATACACAATTAAATCTGTGATAAAGTTAAGGGTTCCTGGTGTTGCATGAATTCTGTCCCTTTAACCACATGATTTCCTTTCGAAAATATATTTGTCTTGTCTTCTTAATCTTGATAGCTCAGTGGATGCAAATTTAACTGAAATATGAACTAAGTAAAACTTAAATCTTTGAAAACCTTTGACAAACACGCTCACAAATAGTTCTCTTATGGCTTTATTATCATGTACTGTCATTCCTTTTTTAATTCCTTCATTATTTTCTCGACATGACTTTCTAATACTAATGACATTTACTCTGATTACAACATGTTAAACAGAATAAATAAAGTAATTCTGATACATTATCTCAAATATAAACTTCTCTCAGTTTGTTTCTGCATTTCTTTGTGTGGGGAGTACATTATGTATATGTGTGTATGAGTGTTTGTGCACCTGCCGGGTCGAGCTGCCCCACAAACGCTCCCAGTCCTCATGACTGATCAGCGGCTGATGTAGAAACACCAGTACAAAGGTGCACCTGCTCAGGCTGTAAAAATAAGTGGCCCATTTGCAAAGATCAATTACTGCAACCAGCACAGCCTGCTTCCACAATGATACACTTCAGTAGCGTTTACATTGCAGCTGACGGAACCACAACTCTGCTTGTTTTTCCTCTCACATGCAACACAAATCTGCGTTTGTGTTTTAAAGTGGGTGTCAACACGAAGGAGTTGCATGGGCTTGTTTATTCCCATTTTGATTTGGATCACAGTGTTACAAAATCAGGTCCAGAGATGTGTGACCTACATGGAACTCAAATTTATCAGTGTTTCCATGACAATGGATATCTTACGTTGTTCACCTGGGACAAATATAAATTTGGCACCAACATCAGTTTGGCAATGCCAGCCTCGGCATGGAGGATGATGAGGCTGATTGGTATAAAAATGTGTCAGAAATAAACAAGCAAAGTTTTGTTGGTGCAAAAACAGGTGTGAAGATGTGAAGCATATTTCTATCAGATACAATATGGACATCTTTAAAAGCCATGAACAATAATTCAATATGAAATCACTTAATAGGCACCAATTTTATAACTCAACGACTAACGTGAACCATGTACCGACATTTTTAGAACAGGACTAGACCACGACGTTAAACCTTTCATAAACTTATCAAATTACCTTTTTGTTATTTGAAGAAAAATAAGCATCATTATCCACTTGTATGGAGTAGAATAACAGAATTAACTAAAGTTTTTGGATTGAATGCAGAAGTCACTTCACAGTAAGAGGGACCTGAAGTTCAACCTCCAGGGTCTCCCCCTGTTTATCACAAGGTGAGGGCACTTTATTATGATGAGGCAGGTTGCTGATTAGGCTGATCTGGAGCAGACTCTCTAACTGGAGCAGGGAGGTTAGTGAATAGCTCCCTTTCTGTTCAGTGGGAGCACAACGCCTCTCTTCCCCACTCAGGTTGTTTTTGGCTGTGTTGGCTGCCAACAGAGACATCAAAATATCACTCACACTCTTTACAGTATCTTTCGTGTTTTATTTCTCTCTTCCTTGTGATCACTACTGTGTTAAACAGGTGTGCAACCATTTTGTTGGAGGTCCATCTTAGCAACAGAGTTAGCTGTGTTCCTGAGACGGACAAAAATTAATGCATTTTCTGCTGTTTTTCTACAGTTGAAAAAATAGCCTCAATCACGAGGCCACTGTAACCTAAAGTGGCAGCACTGACTAAGAGGTGAAAACAAGTTACAAGTTACAAGCTCTTGCTCAAAGATTTTACAAATGTATGCACTATTAAGATGAAACAGCAGATAAATCAGTTATTTAACTGTGTGATTGATGTTATTCCCAACAACAATTACAGGCCACGTCTTACAGCTATAGATACTGATATATAGCTATATATAGATAGCTATAGATAATAGAACAATGAGCTGCAGCAAGTGAGCATGAGCAGCAGGAGTGCTGCTGAGACTGAACTAAACAGACGGTTACACAGTTGTATAATTGGAGTACCTGCCATGCTCAAGATCCTGAGTGTCCTGCCAGGACCAGTTACACTCATGTCTGACTGAGCTTTGAGTAAACATCCTGTGTCTTCCATATCACATATGTTGGATAACCACAAAATGACATAACACTCGATATGAATCAGGAGAGTTTGTGCTGATTATCTGAAAGGTGATCAAACTGTAGCGTGTGTCCTGAGTGTGGTCAAGCGTGGCCCACTTTCTCCTGCCGCAGTGAGGCTGCCTTTAAATAACTCGCTGTGTACGAGGTATTGGACGGGCTCTCTCTGTCCCTATAGAACACTTCACATCCCCATCTGGTCTGCCATCTGATAACTGAACCCACAACCCATTTATAGGCCTAATATCATAGTAATGTACAGTAACAGTAACGTAGTGTGTATGTAAAGCTATGACTCACCCACACACAGGATCACACACCCAAAGCCCCTTGTATGTTAAGGTTTTGAAATGTGCTTTATGAATAATTACATTTATAGCCTGCCAAATGTTACATTCAACAGATTTTCCGTTAAACATTTTACTTAATAAATGTGAAAATATGTGAAGATACACTAGTCTTACTGCTTTAGTGAACACAGATCAAACAGCACTGACACTCTCAAAGGTCAAACATTATTATCTAGAATTCCTCTTAGAATTAGAAAACTGATACTCAGACAACCATGGCTTAGCTTCCTTAGATGCCATGCAATGTGCACCTTCCACCCATCTCTTTGCTCTGTGAAGGCATCTAGTGAATCTGGGTTAGGCCAGTACTGGAACTACTGATCCTGTTTCTGTCCTGTAAAATAATTACAAACTCCCGGGAAGAGTGTGATGATGGGTTGTTAAAAAACCAGCATGAGATGTGTCGTAGCTTGCCCACTGCACATAGCAGATATATTTTTATCTGGAGTGTTTGGAAATGAATTGCAGTTACCCAGAAGAAATATTTAGTGACAAAGTAAGTGTGTCTGTCCTATGCTTTGGCCCAGAGTGAAATATCTTTCACTATACTAGGGACACTTCTTTTCAAGTCATGCTAGCACCGTAGCTATGCTGGTTGGTCTGCCACTCTGGTCCAGACTGAAATATCTCAACTATCAAATGGTTTGCCATGGCATTTTTTTTCATGGTCTCTAGAGGATGAATACTTTGGTGATCCTCTGATGTTTTCCCTTATTCTGTGAAATATCTCAACATCTAGATGGATTGGCACACAATTTGGTACAGATATTCATGGCCCCCAGACGACATATCCTAATGACTTTGGTGATCCTAACTTGTCAAGTGGTGCCATCATTAAATCAAACATTCAGTTTGTCAAATTCTTTGGTTTAGGACCAAATACCTGCAAAATGTATGACATTCCCATCAGCCTTACTGTAGCTTTAGCTTGAGTTTGGTGCTAAAAAGCAAACAGCAGATAGCATGCTAACATGCAGTAAGGTGAACATGGTAAACATTACACCTGGTTAACATCAGCAAACATACTGATGTTAGCATTGCCTAAGTACAGTTTCACACTGCTGCTAGCGTGGCTTTAGACTCAGTCTTGTTTTACTCTAATCAAGGGAACAACTGCTCATTGGCCCTGTGATACACTAATTATTCACTGATTTCCTCTTTCCTCCAGGCATGCACACACACATAAGACAAATGAGGGATGTTCAGCAAGGAACTGCCTACATGGGCTTTTCAAAGTCCAGCGTGTTCAACAGGAGCTGCTTTGCTTCATGAATGAGTCAAAATGGAGACCACACCACCCACTCTGTGATCTGTTTGGTTTCTTAGTTAGAAAAAAAGACAACATTACAGAGTATGTTAGTGAATTAGAAGTGTTAACTTTACTTTCATTTATGCCCACCTAATTACCTCTGGACCAATTATACACCCAATGTGCCAAGATAACTCAGAGAAATCAATTATATATGCTTATATTCTGGTCATGGCTGGTCTCTCTAGTACACATCAGTCCTGAATAAACCAGTTAGTCTTTTCAACTCTTGAGCATTGCTGACCAGCGGGTGCAACACTTGGTAGGGGAAGAGCATTTCGTCTCCAAATGCCAAGTATCTACAGTGACACCGTGAAAGGGAGGGGGAGGACGAGAGCTGAGCAGTGAGCAATAGTTCACTGGATGTGGGATACAGAGTGGGATCTGCAGCAGAACAAGATCAGATAGCTGATATATCAAGAAAGTGTGAGATTGTCGACTGCCCATGACTCTGAAATAAGCTGTGAGGGACTAATTTTGTGATTGGATTGGACCCTAAAGGCCAGACATTTAATTTGGGAAAGCTGTGATCAAGTCGTTGGGCTATTTCAGTGGTTCAAATTCTGACTTCAGTTCTTCACCAAAGTCATATTCTAATTTCTTCTCTGTTTCTGATCAACTGGATATCAACCGAGCAATAACTTTGGAGGACTTGACAGAAGGAGCAATTGTAATGCTCTGCTTATTGAGTGGAAAAGAGACACATTTAAAGTAGGAGGCACAGACATGATGGTACTCTGTGGCCATTTACTTTTCTGCCTCAGGAGGATAGAGTGGTTCTACCCGTAACAAAAGAGAAGATTTGAAAAAAGCCTGAGGAGAAGGATGCAGCAGTTTGGCTAAAACACTTGCGGGAAAAAGGAAAGTTGGAAATCAACATTTATTGGGAACACTTGCATACAAGGTAAGCTGCTTTAGACAGAAAAACTATAAATATAATACTGTAGCCAACACCCTTTTAAAGAGACCTGTGGACTGTCTCTCATTGTTTAATTAAAATATATTTTCAGTCCCTATCGTGATCAGGAGAGAAATAGACTCATCTCTGCTCCAGTGCTAAGATCACAGCCCAGCAGGCAAATGGTGGCTCCTTTGAGAGCTGAGAAGCAGTCAGACAGAATATTAGATATTAATAACCGTTGCTTCCTAGCAACTAGAGCATTAAGAAACACTGCGTAAAAAACACACACATATCCATACTGAAACATGCACATAATGTCAAATTTGTTGTTATCAATTGTCATCCTGGAGTCTGTACTCAATTCAGGTTGAGTGTTTCAAGCATACTTCAACTTGAATCTGTACAGAAAGTATATATCAAATTCATCATTTACTTTATGTTACTGTTCTGTACAATGTATTGATGTCTATAGCTATAGTGTATCAATGGTGGGGAAACCTGCACAGCAGCCTTTGTGACTCCATTTGGTTGTTTTATTAAAGATGAAATCTCAATTGCGTTATAAGTGCCATTCGTAAAGCATTGAGGTACGTTATTTGATGTTTGACTGCATCTTGTCTCTTGAAAAAAACAAGCATTTCACTGTACTTATACATGTGACAATAAACTTGAACTTGTCAACAAGCTGAGGGATTACAATGCATTCTGAGGTGGATATGATATGATATGTCATCCATCAGCGTAGCTTTGTGCTAATTAGCTAATGTTAGCATGCCAACAGGTAAACATTATACTTGCAAGCATGTTAGCATGTTGACGTTAGCATTTAACTCAAAGCATGTCAGCATGTTGACATTAGCATTTAACTCAAAGCACTACTGTGCTTAAGTACATCTTCACTGAGCCACCAACATGGCTGTAGACCAAAACATTAACAGACAGTTTGACTCCAAAATATTCAGGCAGACGGCCTATAAATCTGTTGCTGATAATGCCCTGGAATCACAATTGTCTTCCTGTGTGTAATGTGTTTCTGTGTGAACAGGATGTTGAGAAGGAATCTGATTACATTTACTGTATAATACTGGTTATTGCGCTATCAATAACCAATTAAAAATGTATGGCACACAGTTTGCTGGAAATCACATGGAAGATTGTAACACATTTTATTTCTAAGATGTGCTGAAGGCTGCAATTGGATGAAGTTCCCCTTTTTTAGAATATTATTTCTGTTAATGTGCCTGAAGTGATTCCATCGATTACCATCAAACCATTTGGATCTGAGGCCTTTTCTATGATACCCAATTTTCAGCCCGTATTATTTTCCAGTCCAGCCTCACAAGGGAATCACACAGCCTCATCACAGTACTCCAGTGACTCTAATAGTTGTGCCAGCTGGAGGAAACAGAAGATACGTCACATAAAATGGCAGGGCATTGGATTAGCTGGCTATTTCTGTACCTTGTTGATCAGAGAAACATGTATTGTATACACCAGAGTATTTCCAATAGAGCAGGGTGGAAATAGAGGAAGGACAGAAAATCAAATGTCTGAAAGTATATATTAAAATAAAATGCAGTTGTGTTTGAAAATCTATGTATAACTGTGTAATTTGCATGCCTGTCCTAAATTGTGTAGCGTAAATAAATCAACGTCTAAACAGCTTCAAAACACAGATAATTGTAAATTACATTCATCAACAACATTTATATTTAGAGGAAAAACAATCAAAAGAGTTGTTACTAAATCAACAGTGGCTAGGAAAGCTTTGTAAATCAACAGCTATTATTAGAAACCATCTCCTTAACTATACGGGTTGACAGTGAGTGAATCCTTAGATAAGTCTATATATTTTTTAAGTACATCATAAGTAGCAGAAGTCTGTCCTAAACAAGTAGTCAAAAGTAGTTATAGTCAATAGCGTGGGACAAAGAGATAATGTGTGTTATTCTTAAACTGAAGTTTTTTATCTCACACTAAAGCTACTTACGGGGAAATCTGAAGGGGAAATGTACATCATGTTCACTGGCCGTGTCCAGTGTATTTAATGTGCAATGTTTCTGCTGAGTCCAGAAGCAGCAACACGTTAATGTACTATTGCAAACATTACTGTATGTCTATTTAAACAAAGGTAAATTAATTCATATTCAACTTTTCAGGTGACATCCATTACTTTACATTCATACAAACACTAACATTTTACCTGTCCTTCCTTTACAGGAAAATACTTTCGTGCCTCACTTCTCAATTCCAGTTGACACGGTTTTGGGTGGAGCTGTGCACTTCCTCTGAGCCTGGTCAGTTTTGTATGATCCAAGCTGATAGTGTGAAGCCACGTCGCTGTGCCCCACTGAGGCATGAGTGTGGGAAGGGCCCACCACCACAGCTTCGTGTCCTGTGAAGAAGACGGCCTGAGACTAAGTACCATGCCTGCTGTGGGCAGCTTCGGCAATGGCAAGATTCACACAAGACGCAAATACCACAGCCGGTTTGTCAGCAAGGCTGGACAATGCAACATCCACTTCTCAAACATGGATGAGAAGTCACAGCGGTACATATCTGACATTTTCACCACGTGTGTGGACGTCCGCTGGCGATACATGTTCTTGCTGTTCAGCTTGGTGTTTGTGGTGTCCTGGCTAACATTTGGCCTGTCATACTGGGTCATCGGCCTCCTACACGGTGACATGGAACATGCTGAAGGGGATGGCAACTTTGTTCCTTGTGTCATGCAGGTTAACACCTTTGTGGCAGCTTTCCTGTTCTCTGTTGAGACCCAGACGACCATTGGGTATGGTGCTCGCTGTGTGACAGAGGAATGCCCAATTGCTGTCTTCATGGTGGTCTTTCAGTCCATTATGGGCTGCATCATCGATGCCTTCATGATTGGTGCCATCATGGCCAAGATGGCAAGGCCCAAAAAACGTGCAGAGACTCTACTGTTCAGCCACAATGCAGTCATCGCTTTACGTGATGGGAAACTGTGCTTCATGTTTAGGGTTGCTAATCTAAGGAAGAGCCACATTGTGGAAGCTCATGTACGAGCCCAGCTTGTCAAGCCCCGTTACACAGAGGAAGGCGAATATATCCCCTTGGATCAGATTGACATGAACGTAGGTTATGACAATGGCACAGACCGCCTGTTTCTGGTTGCACCCCTCACTGTTATACATGAGATTAATGAAGAAAGTCCACTGTTTGGCATCAGTAAACAAGATCTTGAAACATCTGACTTTGAGATAGTAATTATACTTGAGGGGTTGGTGGAGGCCACAGCCATGACGACGCAGGCGCGCAGCTCGTACCTGCCTTCAGAGATCCTGTGGGGTCACCGCTTTGAACCCGTCATCTTTGAGGAGAAGAGCCAGTACAGGATAGATTATGCCTACTTTCACAAAACATTCGAAGTACTATCCACCCCCAGATGCAGTGCTAAGGACATGGAGGAGAGAAAATTCCCAACATCTGGCGCCAACTCTTTCTGCTATGAGAACGAGCTGGCCTTCATCAGCAAGGATGAGGAGGACGAGGGGGATGTGGAGAAAGAGGAAGACAGAAAGTGTTCAACAGAGCTAGTAAATGAGCAGGCCATTCCTGGACATGATCAAAAGTCCTCCCGTAAAGAATCAGAGATCTAACCTTTGGCCGATGCTTGTTTGGTTTGTTTTTGGATGCAGAGCAATGCAAGCGTTGTGTGAAGAGCCCTATGACTGTCATTCTCCTGACATGAGGATACCAATAAAGTTGGAGAAACAGCAGTAATGATCTCCATCAGAAAAGCAAGGACATTTGTCAATGGATTTACTCTTTTGCTTTCACAAAATTGTTACGGAGCTTTAATGCAAAAGAAAAATGTCATGTTTCAATTTGCAGACATCATAAAGTGCATGACAATAGCATAGTTTTGTATGAATATTTTGAGAAATGTTTCATAGTTTGCAACAAGTGTGGAGTGAAATTGACACTTTGCAGATGATGTTTAGGAAACTAAACCTTGGGAATATTTCTCCAGATTAATTTGGTAAAAACAGAAGTGTAGATTAACAGTGGATTTTCCTCTTAGTGATATAACTTTTGTGAACAATAAGACTAAATATTCTACATTATACAATGTAAATGGATGGTAAGTTGGCATACTGATATACATGCATGCATGTAGACTAATAAAGGGGGGCACATGACAAGGTAGAGTTTTACATATTTCTATCACAAAAAGGGAAAACACTTATTTTTGTCTTATATTCAGCCAGAGGGAAACATTTGACCTGAGTAGATGTTAAATATGTAGTTTCTTTCTCACCAGTTTACCAGAAACATTTTTGAGCGTACACTGAGTGACTGAGCGTTTTTCCAAGCCCTGCTCCCCTTGGTGTTGCTACACCTGTGAAACTTTCCGTTCTTCCACAGCAACATGCAATTTACAATAATAAGCAGATTTAGCGCTCAAAAGCAAGTATTTTCAGAAACAATGAGTCCTTGATTTGAGGCAGTGGTAGACAAAAGCAGGCTTATCATTTTTTAGCAGACAACTGTTGATTATGTTTCACTCTCACTGGCTAAAGCTAGGCAGCCCACAAAGAACTGACTGCCTGTCTACTTCACAGTATTTCAAAAGTGAGTGTTTCAAGACTTAAAAGAGACATCTCTTTTAAGTTTAAAGGCCAAATCCAAAAAACACAAATATTGACCAAAGGGAACCCCAGCACACAACACAAATACAGTACTCAGAATATGTCTTCAAGTGCTTGAATATTGATATAAAGTTTCTCACATTTACATGTTCTGTAATCACTTGTATTAAGATATATACATATATTGTGTGACATTTTAATAAGCTCTAACTCAGATTTAGATGCGTTATAGTGTTATCTTCATGTCATAATAAAATATATCAGATTTAAAAAAAGATCTCACAATTTAAAAAAACAAAGATGAATGAAAAATGAATGAAATGAAAATGAATTTAAAGTACTTAATGGGTTTGAAGAGTATATGACAATAATAAAAACAATTGTCTACCTGGAAATCATTGTAAACAAATCAAGCCATACCCTGAGATAACACTTGGCATATTATATTAATGTGAAAACAAGCAGACATGCAGGCAATCAAGAAACATTTATTTAATCACGTTTCGTAGAGACATGCGCATCCTAGTTTATGTATAATTTGTCTTAGTTCTTCTCCAGAAGCATTATTCTCTTTCTTTCTCTTACTATTAATAGGGCAAGTAATAAAGATTTTAGGTCAGACTGTGTACCACTGCTTCACTTATCCCAGGTGAGATTAATTTGTTTTCCCTCCACATTTCTCAAACTAATAGCTCCATGTGGGTTAACTTACTACACCTGACTGCCATTTCAGCAAAATTTCAACACATTTGTATTTATATCTTGCTGATTTGTGCTGAACATATCAGAATGGGCTTGCTCCAGAAACAAAGTGTGGTTCCACTGCCATTTGAACCAAGAGCAGAGCCAAGGACTTCCTGCATGTAAAGTCAGAGGAAAGATAGCTAATTTTTACGTTTGTCAGGCCGTTATTGTAAATAAATCTTTATTATTTTTGGTTTTATCATCTTTCTGGCTGAATAGACACTAAGTATTAAAACATTATTAAAATAATCTGTGTTAATGTCATACATGTCTTAATCAAAGCAAGAAACTGGAAATACTCCCTTTGCTTGATGGACTGAAATAACATCTACTGAATTGAACGACCTCTTCTTGTCTTCCACTAAATGCATTTGAAGCAATCTGGACTCTCCGAGTTGTACTTTGTTGTCTTCTTACAAGGTTTTAGTTTGTTGTGTGAGACAACAATATATAAATTGACAGAAAAAGAAAAATCTCCTGTTGATTACCACAATAAAATATATCTCACAAAGCCAACAGTTTTCTTTTTCTTTCATGGCAGACAGACACAAAGTGCAGGGATTATTTTAACAATACGCATTTGTTGAATGCATTTGTTGTCGAGTTAAAACAAATAAGTGGGACGTGAAAGTTGGAGCTGTTTGATAAACATGGAGGAATGGACTGTAGTTTATGGCAGTGATTTGGTGGGATGATATCTGGTTGGGGTCAGAGGTTTCTTCTTTCACTCTTATGCAACCAATCAGGCATGTCTGCATATATGTACAGACAAGACTTGGCAGTCCCGCTTGATTTCACTGCCCTGTAACCTTGAACACACACACACACACACACACACACACACACACACACACACACACACACACACACACACACACACACACACACACACACACACACACACACACAAACACACACACACACACGCACATGCACAAACACACACACAGCTCACAGCTTCTACTGATGGTAAATGCTTAGTAATGCTTGTTAAAAGTCCTTGGACAGATATGAGTACAATGTCATTGTATCTATGGGTTGGTGGTACCTATATCCAAGCACCCAGATCTGGTATTATTCAATTACCATTTAATATGACCTGTCAGCTAAAGAGTGGGTGTATAAGATATTAAACGTTTATCCTGGCATCAAGTCCCATCAGAGTGACATTCAACATAATAAACTGTTCTACTATTTCATGCATTCAACTTTCAGGAAGTAGTCTTGAGCCAAATAAAAGTGTCATTTCTTACTTTAAGAGTGCTGTATCCTTTGAGAGGTGCTCTGTGATGGAAGGAGCACTGAGAATAAACTGAGATGCTTCCCACCCACTTGGCAGTGTTGGAGGATGAAGAAGCCGTGGAGGGTCAGTCTTCCAACATGCAGAGTGGGTTGTTGAAAGGCAAATTTGGCCTTAATTGCAGCAGTTCTATTCTTCGCTGGTTTCCCTCAGCTGCCAGAGGGAGGTGGAGGGTGGAAAACAGTAACATGATGCAACAGCTGCACTTCTTCTCCTTTAGCCATCACTCCAGATATATGATACCCGATTCATATTGTTCCTGTATTTTCTATTAACTATCAATTCTGACTAGGACCATTTAAACTTTTTCACTTTAAAAGTACTTAATGCTACTAATGGATGAAAATGTTGCATATCTGAAGTTTAAACTTTTTAGGAACTGACAAGACAAGACAAGACAACACAAGAATGTATTGTGTCTGATTTGATTTAATTTCTCACTTGAGTTTTAGAATTCGTGTTTGAAAACATGAAATCCCCTAAATATGTATCCTCAGTCAGGGCCAATGGACTAAAAACCCCCAAAGCTCCCAGAGGAGTCTTTTTCAACAGCTTGATTGCTCTCTCTGTCATAAAAGGTGTAGATACAAAGCTGTAAATGTCTTTCTGGTGCAGTTTAACACCTTGGCTAAAAAATGTCAATTAGATGTTTTGGATGCTCTTTGGCTTGTTGTGTCTCTGTAATGTAACCATCCATCTAGGCAAGACTCTGATGTAAAGAGCTTTTGGTCAGAGTCAGTCATTGTGTTGGAAAATGAGCATCCATGCTGAAGATTGGCTGGAAATAAGCCTTAAATTATTGTCGTCCTTGGCGTAGGGATGTGATATCACATCAGGACAGATCAACTCAAGGAAAGAATTCTTAGCATCTTCCTGATACTATATTACAGTTTCCATTTCCATTCACAGCAAAATCAGATAGCTAAGGCAGTGTTGTGTTATTCTTTTGAGGGGTGTGGAGAGTTTTAAGGTTAGAGGAGTGAACTTATGAATGGAAGATTGCTGGTTGGAAAACCCCCTGACTGGGAAAATGTGATAGAGGAAACTGGTTTTAGAAATCAGGGTGGATTAGACTGCTGTCTAACTGTCCCCATGTGAAGCTACACAAAGGAGACCGTGTGAATTGTCTTTGCTTTCAAAAACAAAAGAAAAATCAATGTACAACACATAACACTTAACACTGAAATATTCAGCATGGAGTATCTATTCAGCATGGAGTATCTATAATAATAATAATAATAATAATAATAATAATAATAATAATAATAATAATAATAATAATAATAATAATAAACTATATTATCACTTGAATTGTTAGCTCACTATAATGTAATGATAATCAGACATTCTGTAAAATTATCAGAACATTTTAGGAGTTTATTAATGGATTTCTATATAACACAGTATACACTGTTATCCTGAATAAGTTGACTAAGTTTTTACACAAGGTGAAACTTAACAGGTCAAGTTGTGTTAACACAGAGCGGTAAGTTGATGCAGTAGACAAATCAAGTTTACATTAGTCGTCCTTACTAAAAATCATTAGTAAACATGTCTAAAATAAGCATTTTAAAGGTACAATATGTAACATTTCTGCATTAAAATGTCTAAAAAACGACCATACCTATGTTATATATTTCTTTGAGTTGTGTAGTTACACTCTCACAAATGTTTTGAGCGTAATTGTAAATCATATGTCACAGAAAAAAATACTCCTAACCATAATATTGCTTTTTCTGCCACGCAGCATCATTTTGTGATTGATAATATGCCACTTTGCAACACAGTAATACAGCAGAGATCTTATTTATTGATACATATCAATATCGATCCAGTTTAACGTTACAACAATGTGTTGGTTGACAAGTAGCTAACGTTAATGCTAGCTAGCTAATGCTTGGTGGATAACATTATAGGGTTACCACATCGTTCAACACGCTCATAAAGTTAGCATGATTGTTTTCACCACGGACACGGATAAAGGCAGCACTAGGCTAACCCACGAATGAGTTTACCAGTAATGTTAACGTTAGCTGTATAGATTAGACGACTAATCTAATGCTAATTTAGCCAGAAGCTGGTCTCGTCCGGCAACTTTCACATGCAGAAAATAGAGTAAAACTACTAGCAACTGTGTGGAGGAGGCGTGGGGGTGGTGCGTGATCACAGAAGGCTTGTATCATGTGGATGCACCGACAGTGTTGTTGTCATTACTTAGAATTCCTCATGGAGGAGACAGAAACTACGCACTAGAGCTTTAAACATGCTAAGAAACATAACAAATATAAAACATCAGGCCACTTATCATTACCAAAAATATAATTTGTTCACATAAATATTGTTTTTTCCTTTTTGACAGTATCACTTCAAGAATAATGTATTCCCAACAAACAGAAAGAGAATCAATACAGATAGCATCAATATTTTCCAATGTATTGTACTGCGTGGAAAATTTCACTCAGCAATCAGTTTCTAGTTTCCCATCTGCCACTGAATGTTTTCTCAATTTCTCTCAATTAATAATAATATATCACTCAAAAGTGGCTATATTTATGTATAATGAGTACCTTTATTTTAGATACTTTAAGTACATTTTGCTGATAATAGCTATAGATTTTTACTTAATGAAGCACTTTTACACTTTTACAATGTTGCATTGGTACTTTTATTTAAGTAAAGGATCATAACACCTTTTTCCCACCATTTCTGTTGTTGTCAATTATTAAATATCTCTTAGACATGCTTCACAGGAGGAGTAAGTTGTTGACAAATATATTAACACTTAAAAAGGTCCTTATAGTGGCTTACAACTACATTATAGTGTGTTATAAAGGTGGTTAAAGTCAAGTGTTACCTTTTCTTCTATTATTCAGGCAATCAAACTAATGTTGAAAGCTGACAGTGTAATGTATCTCATGTATATCTGTATAACACTGTGAAGTTGTTGTCAACATGAACTACTTGTGAACATGTGTCTTAACGTGATTCAGCAAACATCAGTCACAGGTGAACGCTGGTTTGAACCACATTCAGTGGATCAGCACTCTCCTTGAGAGACAGTTAAAGCAGAGTATTACTAGTGTTTACTGTCTGATCATCTATGTCTCCAAGTTATTTTGCTTATGGAGACATTCGTCCTCCAGCTGAGCACATCACTCAGTAGTACTAGACACCTCAGCCTCGATTCCTGCAGACATACAGTATTTGATTACAGCAACAGGCTGATTGGATTACAGGAGGCACTGACTCAAATACCTACAGCAAACACAGAGCAACTGGAGAACTTCCTGCTGGGGATGATCGAGCAGAGAGGACACTAACTATTCAGTGAACACAAACACCAACAGGGTCATTCTGGACTATCAAGCTGATATGATCTGCTAAATGAAGCTATACCTTCATAAACCATTAGGATCTCCAATGTCAACCACGCTTGAGGATAATTTCTCTCAGGCTGATGCTATTGGTCTTCATCTAACAGAGATGTGTGTTTTGTCTCACATCTCATTGGTGAATTTAGTGGATTGAATTGCTATAACTAATTATTTTTTTCTTAATTTTATCATTCAGTCTCAAAACTTTTACTTAAAAGACTGTAAATGGGGCAAATGACAAAACTATTTTTAATAGAACCATAAGATACTGACAGAAGTTGTATTGCATGGTGCTTACATTTCTTAAGTACTGTATTACATTAATTGCTGCAATACTTGATACACTGTTATTTTAAGTACGTCTTAAATCTTTTTTTATGAAAGAATCCTTTATCTGACCTTGAAGACCTTGAAAAGTCAGACCAGTCAAACATTTAATCCATCACCTCTCAGGTTAGCAGACCATGCTGAAGAGATCAACAGGGTTATTATTTCTTCACATTTCAAATCATCTACACCTAGTTAACTAATGGAGTTGATAGTCTACATATGTCAAGAAATATATTAACCACAAATTGTAGAATGGATGTAATGTTTAAGTTACTAGTTTTATTGCATTTAACTTTTTTTTTTACAGCTCATCAAAAAAATATATAGTTAAGAAAAATACTCTGACGCCCTAATTTTGTTCATTATAATTAAACATTTTGACATCACCTACAAACAGGCTCTTGCAGCACCTCTTTGCTGCCCTCATGTGACATATCAATCTTGAAACATGCAGTAATATGCAAATAGCATAGGCCTTTTTCACAGAAGACATTATGACTTGGCAGTATGTATGCATAACACATATAACAGAATGGAATATACTTCTTGTTCATTTATAATATGTTTTTTTATGCATTTGCTTTTGGAAAATCACCTGGATAGCAAATACCACTACACAAAGGAGGCATTATTAAATACATTTTATTACATAAATGACGGATTTTTGACAGCTTGGCCTTTAAACATAAAGACAGTGCTAAACATTTCAGGTATTTTGGTTGGGAAAATCTGAACAGAGCCATGCATTCATTCGAGTCAATTTCTGTTTGAGGTTTGTGCATGGGTTTATGTACTGTATTTGTATGTTTCTATAATTATTTGATTTGACCAGACAGACATCCATAGAGCCTTCCTCCCTGCACCCCCAGCACACGCTCCCCCCAGCCCAGTCCTCTCTGCAGAGTTTCCCTTTCAGCCCCAGTTGCACTGGTCTTCATCTTTAACTGCCAGGATGTCTGTGACCAGGCCGGTGCCGATGGTTTTGTTTCCGTCTCTCAGAGTGAACCTCTGGCCTTTCTCCAAAACCATTGGCTGGCGGAGTGTGAGCGTCAAGGAGGTGTCCTCCCCTGGCATCACCATTTCCTGAACAGAGATAGACAGGAGAGTGGTTACTGTCCTTCAAAATTCTGTTGTTGTACTACATTGTTTACAAATGCAAGAAGCTTAAAAAGTACATTAGGTTATGTTGAAATCAACTGGTGTATGCCAACACCCTATCGGCAAATCCATACTGGTATGCTGTAATAAAATCAAAAATCCAACAGGTCTGAATTCAATACTACCTTTGTGAAACTTTTAATTCCTACAACTTTCACATTGCAAAATGCAGCATTGCTTAAAAAAAAAAAATTATATATATATATATATATATATATATATATATATATATATATATATATATATATATATATGCCATTTTAGCGTAATTTTTTTATATCTCTATGTATGCTTGACCTGAAACATACTGAAGTTACATAAAGTACATTAAGATGTTGAATACATGCACTAGCTGAATGAACTGAGTTGGATGGGATTCAAACACTATTTTACAAACATCCATTCACACACACACACACACCTTGTCATCGGGCAGAGTGACTCTGCAGGCCATGTCCCAGGTTAGAGAGAACATGACGGGCATGAAGTTGGTGACAAAAGGTTTGTGTCTGCCTCCCTCTTCCTTACTCAGAACATACACCTGTAATACAGGAAGCACAAACATGTCCACACACACACATCAGCGTTTCAGTTACTAAACACAGTGACTTGTGCATTTTTATTTTAATGCTGGAGTGCAGAACCTTTGTCTCCCCACTCTGGCTGTGAGAGTAATTACACAAACACTGTAGACAGTTGCTGCTGCAACACCGTTATTTCCCATTTTTGGGATCATGAAAAATCTATCTATCTATCTATCTATCTATCTATCTATCTATCTATCTATCTATCTATCTATCTATCTATCTATCTATCTGTGCCCTGCCACACGTATTTCATTACTTTGTGGTAATGTCTGAAGTTCTACCATGGGCTCTAAGATTTTTTTTGTGGAAAAAATGCCTTGGTTACCTTGTTTCAAGACATTCTAGCATGGTATAGAAAGCCTGCAGGAAGACTCTGCTCGATTTGTGCCAGTTCTCATTGATATTCAACGAGCTAAGCTGCTTGACTCTGATTGGCTAACAGTTAGCCAATGAGAGGCTGGCAATCAGCATCCTTTACCCAGCGCAACTGGGCAAGCTCATGAATAGTATTGAGGTCAGGCAACACCACGTCAGACTGACCAGCTTTTGTAATTGGCCTGATTTCTCCACTTATTTCTTTTCAGTGGCTAGAGTGGACAGAGGAGGTAGCAGTTCATTTTCACATTCATGACATAACACAAACACATATGGACCTAACATATTTCAACAAATACAAGTAAAAACGCTTTTGTGTGGCAGGGCACCTTTAAGAGAAGCAGCGGGATTCATCCAGCTGCATGCTGTGGTCTCTCCACCCTTCCTGCATGTCAAGGTATTGAGTAAAACAGGTAGACTGACATACTGTGTAACCAATCAAAGAGCCAGAATAGCAGCTAATAGGCTTAATCAGCACTGTGTGAACTCATTAGGCAAGGGCTTGAACGTAGAGGGCTGCATTCGGATTGGGTCCCGTGGGACCCAACGCAAATAACAGACGTTCATTTGTATGTAAAAGTTCCGCACTCTTTCAAATAGTAAAAATTTAACTAAACAAATAAATAAAAAAACATTACATAACCATCCTCACTCTACTATTTTGCTTTTCCAGTAGATAGACAGGGTCTGTAGTCATGTTTCTATCAACGTATTTTTATGCGCATTTTGAAGTATCGCATTAGAAAATGATGATGGAAACGGCAAAATTCGAAAACACTTCCTCAAATTTGCAAAAAGGTTTTTCAGCTCGCTTGAGGTGGTTTTTGCCTTTTTTGAAAAAGAGTTAATGCGAAAAATGGGAGATGGAAATAGCCTTGCTGAATAAGATGAGACGTAGCGAACATGTAACTCACATGACTACAGTCCCGGTATCCATCGGATGGGGGAAGGATCGGGATATGGGTCCCATCCGGTGCGCCGTACAGTTGTAGCACGAAGTGCGTAGTGGACTTGCGGTGCGCTATAGCCTGTACCTCAGCCATGTCGGGTAAACTGATGTAAACTTTTTTGTTTTTCTTTTTTGAGACATTTTAAAAGTTTGCTTAAAATCCGCTTGACAATTAGATGGAAACATGACTTATGTCCGGCATCTGTCTTGTCTCCCAGTTTGCCTTTAAAACTGCTCTTTGGCCAGTAGTCATGTAATAAATAAAAATAAATGTGACTATTGGTCTGTCAATCGGTTTGTGCTCTCAGACCTGGGCCTTGATTTTCTGGTAAGGCTGGATGGATCCTGGTTTGCACATCACCATCCCTCTCCTTATATCTTCTCTCTTCAGTCCTCGGACCAGAGCGCCCAGGTTATCTCCTGCTTCTGCCCGATCCAGAGACTTGTGGAACATCTCAATACCTGAGCAAAATAGGCTAGGTGAAATTCCTGTGTGAACACCACCACTCATACAGTAAAGTATAATTTAAGCTAAACATATCAGCAAATAATCACCCATACACTAGGTGTTCAACTGGGCTGACATTTTGTGATTGTGAAGGTCATGTTATAGGATTCATGTTTACATACTCAAAACAATTCAGTGAGCCCCTAATGCCCTGTACGGAGGTGTCTGCATTTGTAATGTTTCTCCACTCATTTATTCAAATTTTTCCTTTATATTGTGACCTGTCTGCAAATTTGTCATGCTGTGGTTATGTGCTTTGTAAATAACACATGAGCTCCTCCTCTTGAGTTTCTGTTGCTTTTTTTTCCTTTCACTCACCTGTAACCACTGACTTGAAGCTGCGATTGTGGCCCACAAACTCACAGTCGTCTCCTTTCTTGATGATACCCCTCTCCATAGTGCCCGTTACCACCGTACCTCTGCCTGAAGGACACAAATGATAACACTCAAATTTAAAGCAAATAACTTTTTCACGTCACTAACATCTGACTCGTTTTGAGATGGTGCATTTTTACAGCTAAGAGGTGCAAGTCAGTCATAATATTTCACCACTGAACAAAGGCAACTACATTAAAGCTATGAATTCATTACAACAAAACTAATACCACCAATATTCCTCCCTTATTGGGTTCAGCATTACAGTACAGTGTTGAGATGAAAATTGTGCAGGTTGCACACACACCTGGGATTGAGTAAACCCCTTCAATGGGCAGAAGAAAGGATTTTTCCAGCTCTCTTTTGGGCAGAGGAACATAAGAATCCACGATCTCCAGCAGACTCATCACTGCATTTACGCCGAGTTCAGGTTCTCTGTTCTGAGATGGAGCAAAACAAAAATCATTAGGTCAGATCACATCTAGATGCCTCACGTTTGAGACTCAAAATTCATTAGCCACAAGATTTTTGCTGACTGAACCATTATTTTTACTGTAGCTCATTGTTAAAACCATGCAAAAGTAGCTGACAAAGCTGTAAATCACTAGTGGTTAAGATCAGCAAAGTATTATCTAAATTGTAAGAAAAATGACTGCCAGTGTTCCCCTCACCTCCAGGGCGCAGAGGGCTGAGCCTATCACAACAGGTGTGTTCTCGCCATCATAGCCGAACTCTGTGAGCAGCTCGCGGATCTCGATCTCCACCAGTTCCACCATCTCCCTGTCCTCCACGGCATCAGCCTTGTTGATGAAAACCACAACATGCTCGACGCCTATCTGCCTGGCCAACAGGAGGTGCTCTCGTGTCTGAGGCATCTGGCCGTCAGTGGCCGCCACCACCAGGATGCAGCCGTCCATCTGAGCTGTGCCTGTAATCATGTTCTAAAAAAAAGATGTTGAGGTAATTACATTTAAGTTATTTATAATGTAAATAAATAAGCTTGAAATGCTTAAGAAAGAAACAAGGATTCTGATCAGCTAAAATAACAGCAAAGCTGCATTATGTTCAGCACTTTCCAGGCCAGGCCTGTTGCTTTGTAGAATTTAAGTAAAGGCAGATTACCTTGACATAGTCAGCATGACCAGGACAGTCAGTGTGAGCATAATGTCTGTTGGCTGTGGTGTATTCTACATGAGAGGCATTGATGGTGATTCCTCTGGCCTTCTCTTCAGGGGCATTGTCAATGTCCTCATACTTTTTATAGTTAGCACCACCAGCGTCAGCGAGCACTGAGGACCCAAAAACACACCACGGTCACATTTCTGATTTCTTGTTACCCAAAACTATATATTAAAAACAATTAGGCCTCACATTTTTGTCATAGGTTAGTGGAGCAAACTCAGTCTCTAGATCCAATTAATGTTGGATGTAAGGTAATCTAGGCCATTGTAGTGTAAAACCTAGGACATCAGTGACTCTACCTTTTGTGATGGCTGCAGTCAGCGTTGTCTTTCCGTGATCAACATGACCAATTGTTCCAATGTTCACATGAGGCTTGTCCCTGCTGTATGTCTTCTTAGCCTCTGCAGCAAAGGTTCGCCGACTCAGGGGCACAGCCGACTACAATAAAAAAAATAAAAAAAACACAGGAATTATGCACTTTCAAAATCCATGTTAAACAGTCTGTAGACTGCAGTTTGTGTGCACACTCACCAATTTAAAGGAGCTGTGCAGGAGGCATGGCGAAGACAGCTGAAGGGCTGAGAAGAGGGAATCAAAATATGAGAATTATATAAATTTAGAAAATGGCTGATTATTTGACATGATTATCTAGTGTATAATTCCACTATGTGTTCCAGTAAACCCTTTTTTATGTTTGCTTCATGACAGACACTTAAACTATTATTTTTCTTTTTCAGTCTCACTGCACAATATACTGTACGTAGACATCTGTCGATAGCAATCATTTGTCTCTATTTTCTGTTAGCGCTGAATGTCTCACACATCTTTGCTGACTTTCATCTAATTTAAAATGATGCCAGTGTCAAATAATTAACAAGGTAAATCATCACTGTCATTTAAATAAAAAAACAAACACTCAAATACCGTAAAATAAGCATGTATGTTTAGCACCTGCAATGGTCAAAGTCTCATTATTTTCTGATGATAGGAATGGGACTGTGTCAGAGTTTTTGAATCTGATTTACAGTTTACATCAGGTAATTAGCTGAAAGCAGCTCTGCAGCAGATTGCATTAACAAACCCTTTGAACCAGAAGGGAAGACCTGACACCGTCATTCCCCTCCAAATGAGCTGCTGTTAGTTATTAAACGGTAGGTTTCGATATCTAGCGGTCTATAATATTAGCTAGTTTCAATCATTATTCACCAGTCAGTTCTCATCCTCAGCTAGCTGTATCGTTAGCTAACAATCATTGGTAACGTGACCTTGCTCTGCTATTGAAGAGACAGCAGCATCTCTTTTTTCATGACAGAATATGTTTCTACAAACGCAAACAACATATTCTCTTATGTGCAGAACAAATCCGGGTGCTAAGAATCAACACAGTGCCAGAAATGCATACAGAGTCATTTACTACAAGAAAATGAAACTAATTTACCGGAGAAACATGCACGCAATCCCACAAGCGCCGCCATCTTGGATGGTGAGGCAAAACCAAGACGACCATAAAATCAAGAGAGTACCTCACCAGCTCCAAAGCTCTCGCCCACGAGCAGACAAGAATGGCGTTTTGTTCGTTACAAACATAGATTGGTTACAACGGTACACTAATAGAATACTAGCTACCACTACGAATGGTGTTAATTGTGTTTTCAATACCACTACTACTAATGATAATAATACTATCAAGACACGACTTATTAAAATTATTTAATAACAGAAAGTGCCAAACCAGGTCAGACTGAGTAGTTCGTGTTTGAAGTTATTGTTAAAGCTGTTGTTTTGTATTAATTTCTCCAACTTGCTAATTTTGGAGCAATGTTTGCTTTTTGCTTGTCACGCTTTTAACAAATGTGTTAATATCTAAATCTAAGTCAATCATCAAAATCATATATGTTGTAACAATATATTGGGGCTGCACGACATGAGAAAATTATCATTATCTAATTGAAATGAATTGGAATTTCATAAGGTGCTATTCTCCTCTTACTTTTACTGATACTCTCTGAACGCCGTGCGTACAAACGTCAGTGATTTACCTTAAACACGCTAATAGGTGGAGTTTGCATAGAAAAAGGTAGTTTGCTGTTGTGCCTTTTAAATGCCATGGTTATAATACTGTCAGATTTACAATATTATAATTTTAAAGTACTGAATTAGCATCGAAAATGTGAATACTTAAATGACACAAGAGATGAGGAACGATTTTGCTTGCCAATTTGGTTCAAGGTTTACGGTACAGCATGGCAGCCTCCTTGCCACTCGTGAGATCAGCTAACGTTACGTTAGCTAGAATGTTCTTCTAGCGCATTCATGTATCTGTGTTTAAAGGGAAGTTAACTTGTTTTAAAAAGACGCAGTGTGTCTATTTTTCCAACACAGCTTTACAGGACTATTGTAAAGGTAAATTGTGTTAAGATTAAGGATTATATAGGGCTACTGCGTTTTTTGTATTTTTTTTAAATTTAGCATGATTGTAGTGATGTAAACTAATGAGCTGTAATGTTACTGTCGGATAGCAGTGAATGGGGTCCTAGAGGTAGTGCAAGGGTAATGCCAGGGTCATCAGAGAGTAAAGTTTAAAACTGTCTTGTGGGTTTGCTTCTTCCTATATGTTGGATTCATTTTCACAGGCCCGTCTATTGCACGTCATTTCTGAATCCGGTTGTCCTTGTCTTGTTGATGTTTCTTGTTTTGCTCCTCAGGGGTGCACATCATGGCAGAAGACAGACCAACTAGGAGATATCCCCAGAACCTTCAGGGGGTCCTGCAGCTAGCAGTGGATGCTGGTACAGCCGCAGAGGGACCTGCCACTGTTGAACCCATGTCAGAGGAGGTGAGGGCCTGTTAATAATACATTGTAAACCTAAGGAGGCTTTGGGCAGAAAGCCCTACACGCACACATCTCCTTTGTTCCAGACTTTCTATTCCACGTCAGTTAGTTCTCATGGTACTTTAGACGGTCTTTTTTGGTTATTGATTGTTTTAACTCAATTTTTTAAGCGAAAAGGCCCATGTTTACTGGTTTAAGCTGCTACACTTTTAATATTTGTTGTTTTTATTGTCTATGCTTTTGAAGTAAACATGTTAGAATCTTGGCGACATATGGACTGTGGGAAATTGTAAAAGGCTATTTTCTGACATTAATTGATGATGAAACTAATTGTTAGTTACAGCCCTAGACACAAGTGCTCCTCAAGTGGTCAAAACTATGTGCAGGCATTGTTCCATCACAAGGTTATATGTGTTTATCCATTGTTTCTCATAATGTCTCTATCGGAACCAAAACAAAATGTATCCCAGTGCCCCATGGATTCTTATGAAATTATAACCCTTTTCGAGTCAATTTGGGCTCAGTCCAGGTACTTTGGATTTTTGTGTGTGTTTGAGATGTCCATCTTAGGGAGTACAGGTTTTAATTTGGACCCATGAAGACCTCTAACTTGCATAAAATCTAAGCAACATTCTTGTACTCTTTTATTTTATTTTGTTACAGAGGAAGACTTGGCTGGGAGATGCTCTTGCAGAAGTCTGTAAAGGCCCGATGGATGAAGTGGAGCAGATAAAGCACTGCTTGGCCGTCTTACGCAAAGAGGGAAGGAGTGAAAGGGAGAGAGAAGGAGAGGAGGAGAGGGATGAAGAGGATGAAGATGAGCGAGAATCAGCCTTTGAATTGCTGTCAGATTTGTGTGAGAACCTGGACAATGCTAGAGGTTTGTTTTAAACAGTATTAGAGTTGATATTTTCCAAGCAGTCGTTAGCATGGACTTAGAACCACTAGCTGACTGAATAAAATACTATATGTTGGCCCTATCCTGACTTTGTCCTCTATTCCTGTGCTTCACAGACCTAATGACTCTTGGTGGACTGGAATTGTGCCTCTCCCAGTATCTGTGTCATGCCCAAAGTGGACTGAGGTGGCGTGCTGCCCATCTTATCGCTACCTGTGCCCAGAACATGTCGCAGGTGCAGGTCCACTTGTTTAGCATTGGGGCACTGCCAAAACTGCTGCAGCTGACAGATTCCGACCCCCACCCCACCGTCAGAGTGAAAGCCCTTTACGCTGTGTCGTGTGAGTATCACAAAATTTAGTACGGTAATTGGTTTTCTGACAGCATTGAAAGAGAGAGTGTAAAAACTTGAGACTAGATTTGACGTTCAGGATACAGTTCACCTCAGAACAGACTGTACCTGTATCCTGTTGTGACTTTAGGTCTGGTTCGAGAGCAGGAGGCAGGACTCCAGGCATTCTTGTCCCATGATGGCTTCTCAATGCTGATGCGAGGCATGCAGTCAGACAACGAGAAGCTCAGAACTAAGTCTGCATTCCTTCTGCTCAACCTGCTCATGTCACATCCTGAAACGAAAGGTACGAATGAGAGAGGAATCGAAACAGGACAGCGCGTTTAACTAAGCTTGGGATTTTCTTTGCCATCACAGCCTTCGTTTGAAAATCTTGCGATGTTTGCCCTGTAAAATCATATTCTGTAAATTAAAAGAGCAGATATTCACAAATAAAAATTATGACGAACAGCTCACTAATTATTATACAAAAAGAAGCTTGCTAATGATGATAATAATAATAATAATAATAATAATAATAATAATAATAATAATAATAGCCTATAGCCTAGAACCTGGGTTCCCAACTCCAGACCTTCTGGCACCACTACCAGCTGATGCTCATGCCCTGATCCAACAGTAAGGGCTGCTGAGTTGCTACAGGTGTGTTCAAAGCATAAAGCGATGAGTATGTTTTTAACTACTGTTGTTGTGTTATCGATTTATTTTTCCACTGCTCGGGTCTAATAAACTGATGACTGATGAGCTTGCAGTTTTGACTGGTAAGTACTTCGTTCATTTTGGGTCTGATATATTATCTATATATTTTTCCTTCTTCCTGCAGACACAGTTGTCTCCATGGGTATGGTACAGCAGCTGGTATCTGTTCTTCGCACACCACATTCAGATTTCCATGAACATGTGCTTGGTGCCCTTTGCTGGTAAGAAACATTTTCTCTTAACTTCAACCTTGCTGTCTCCAACACTCACAAGTTGACATTAATTCATGGTTCATTAGTAGTTATACTCTTTTGTGTGTCTGATGTCTTGTCTAGTCTGGTGGAAGACTGTCCACAGGGTCTCAAAGACTGCAGGAATCCGTCTTTGGGTCTGGAGGAGTTACTCAGACAGCTATCCAAGGAGCTCCAAGGAAAAGAAGAAAGCCAGGTAATGCCTATGTCTTTAAGCCTGGTGGTAAAAGATGGTAAACCTCGGTTCAAGTATTTTGTGAATGTAGACCTAAAATATTTTTTTTGTCTTTTTTTATTTTTAAAACCAAGCAGAGGAGATGTTTGTAAGACGGTTGCCTTTTCTCATGTACAAAACTATGACTGCATGATGGCAACATTTAGTGTTGCGGAAATGTGTACAATAGTAATGAAATCTGTGTAAGTCTAAACAAAAAGCAACCAACTTCTGACTAATTGCATTTTCAAGTGCCATTAGAAGCCAACAAGTCGATACTTTTCCATAAGACAATTTAACTTTTAGGCAAATGAAGATATCAGTTTAAAAAAAATCCATTGTCTAGGACAAGGCTTTATTCTTGCCCAGGAAACAGCTTTCAAAGTCACATTTTTGTTTCCAACAGGAAGAACTGGACTTCTGTGAGCGACTGAGGGTTACTTGTTTCCGCGGGCAGCAGTCAGATGACAATGGGATGGATCGCTGAAGTCTTATTTACCTCACCTGTTTTGGTATCAGTGTGCAAAGATGTTAACAGAACATTTATGATCTGGATCGTAGATGTTAAGCAAAATTTATGTCTGTTAGGACAGATGCTGTCCATATTTTGCATGCAATGCAGGAGCTGGATTGTACTGTGTAAATAGCTCTAATGTATAAAAGTACTTCTCAAGTCAGCTGTTATTTTTAGTGCAGTGTTTTCAGTTCTTCATATCTTAAATGTAATACCTAACCAAATACCAATCTCCCTCACAGGTAGTATGTAATTTCTGTTTGAGTTGTTAATATTTACATCCTGAATGTTAATTTAGATACACATGCAACCAGGTATTAATTGTTGTAAGCTAGCATTGGCTGAAGTCTCTGAGTTAAAGTTTATTCATTTTAGTTGATTGTCTCTTAAGAAATTACTCAGAATTATGGACATCATTGTTTATGTTTTACACCATATTTATTTATTAATAACAAAACAACATTGGAGTATTTATGCATATAATAGCCAGCTCACAAGTGAAAAATGTTGCCATCACATGCACAACCTACACATAAACATGGATGTCACGCAAAGTTAAAATATTTTGGCACAAATCAGAGAATACAGATATTATTCTAAACTGATATTTGTGGTGTTTCTTTAGGTTTTGTTGCAAAATGTTATGAATATTCATATATTTCAAATGCAAACTGGAAACGCAGTAAAATATCTTGACATTGAAAATTGCTCTTTTTATCTTTTGAACTAGCTGTCAAGTGCTGACCAGTAGAAGAACTGCCCTTCTTCTATTTTCCTCATTTTGATTGGTTCATATTAAAAAAACTCAAAGACCTACAAAAAGTATTAATAGGTAGTTTTGGATCTTACTAGGGTGATGGAGATACTTCAGACTCATCCATAGGGATGCTGATTAGGACCTCTTCCATTTTGCAAAGTCCTCCTTCTCCACTGCCTTTACATCGCCCACAGCTATTAGTAGCTGTGCCAAATAATATGTCACCATGACAATAGCATGGCCATGCTCAATTGGATCTGTCACCTTGAAGACCTGCAGAGCCAGTGACAGGTCAGACACCATGAAGGTCAAACTTCCTAACAATGTTGGCACATGGCGGGTTCTGATGGCTAATGCCCCCATTAGAGAAATTAAAACAATGTAGACCCCCACAGCTGGAAGCAGTAGGTCTGAGTTTGGTGCCTTCTGCAGGAATGGATATATGTAGATGTAGAAACCTCCTCCCACCATGATCAGGATCAGATATAGAAAACGGATCCAGGAGGAAGAGGAATATGCCACATAACGACTGGAGAGGAAGGTGAGTGAGTACAGCAAATGAGCCACAGCAAAAGCACCCATTCCTGAAACAGACGTGACGTGTTATGGACATACAGTACATCAATAAATAGGCCAGTCAATTCTTTGCTTTATGCAAGTCTTTGCTTTTAAAGGGTTCTATTGATCACAGAATATATTAGTTTTTTTAATACAAAAGAGAAACAAAACTTTATTCATCACATACAACTGCAGCACAATGTGGTGAAATTCAATCAGCATTTAACCTATCCTAAGCATTAGCAGTAGACATAGACATACAGTGCATGGGGAGCAACTTGGGGTTCAGTGTCTTGCTCAAGGACACTGACATTTGGCCGAAGAAGTCTGGGATTGAACCACCAATCTTGTGGTTGAGGGCTGACCCCCTCTACACTCTGTGCAACATGCCATTACATGTACATGCAATGTACATTCTCTAATTATGAGGCCAACCTTCAGCTTGGTTTGCATCTTGAAAATGCCTGGATTTGTGCTTCACTGATGTACAAATTCTTACCATGCAGAAAAAGCTCAGGCCATACCAGACAGCAGTCACCAACAGCAGAGAAGAGCAGTCCTCCCACCACACCCAGGACACTCTGCCCTCCATTCCAGCTCAGCACTGCTGCAGCCAATAGGAGCGTTGGTGCTGATTTGACACCCGCAGACATGATGGAAGCGGGTGAGTCAGGAGTCCACAGGTAGAAGTATACAGCTGTGGATAAAAAGAAAGGCGAGAGAGAAAAAAGGAGAGCACAGGACTGATAGAGAAGAAATGACAGCAGAAAGAAACGGGAGACATGTCACAGCATGAATTTGAAGAGTTGGCTGAAATGATGATTTTATCCTTTCCACATCGAGAAAATGTAACTAACATAAACAACTATTGGCCAATGACTGTTGGTAAGAATAAAGGAATATTAGGTACCATGTTTCTCCTCTGCCGCCTGTCATAGGCAGCTGTCTCAAGGATGTCCATCGTCTCAGAATCAGCACTGCCGTGGGCTCAAGCAGAAGTCCCAATTGGATCCTTTTATGCACCTTGTATTTTATATCCTGTCTTTGCCGATCTGCCTTTACTGTCTTTGTTACCAACACATAATCCTCAGATGTTCTCGTCCTGTTCCCCTGTCTCAAATCTCTGCTGTGTCTCTGTCAGTTGGTATTTCACAGCACATGAGCTTTGGACTGATCCTTGCCTTCAGATTGCACTCTGATAATAAGTGTTCTCCCTGTGTTGAGTTCTCATGGACAAACAGCTGACCTTTGATCTCTTCAGCTGGAATATATTGGTGACACAAACACATGAGGGGCAAAGTTGAACTAGTAGTAAACTCATATGATAAAGGTCCTTTTCTTACTTTACATGTAAACTTCTGATGATTGTTGGTAATGGAAAATTAATGGTGTGGAAATGGCCAGAAAGGGATTTCCTTTGGTAAAAACATCTTAACCTTGTAGGTGATGCAAAATTAACTATTCATCTCTGCAACAACTTTGACCACAGAGAGAAATAGATGACTGTTGTATGTCAAGGCTGGAAACTGTGTTTTCACAACTGTTTAATGTCAAAGCAAAATTCTGCTGCTGTACAGGATTATTTGCCAACATATGTTTAAAATGTGATATATGACACATTTTGAGGGGTTGTGATCAAAGGATAATCTTAATAAAAAAAAAAAGGATTTCACATTGCATTGTATGAGATCACCAGATGGCCACACTGCTTTCGATTTCTCCAACAAGAACAGAAAAAAAACACAGAGCTATAAATATGAAAGCAATAGAGTTGAAACAAAAAATGGAACACATAGTTACATTGTGCATGTGGGAGAAATGTAAATCTGTTGATTGATGTACAGTACATGCAATGTGAATCAATTTCTGTCTCATCTGTCGTACACAGCTTTTTCTTTGTTGCACTTTACAGGAGATTCTGAATGCACCTGAAATCGCTTGAATGGATGGAAGCTTATGGTGTGATAATTCCACACATTGACAACTAACAATGATTAACTATGGCCTCTCTAAACTTTGTACTGTGATTTCCCACAATTCCTGGAGTCGTGGACCGGTTGTTGTGCTTCACATTGGGAGAAACGCAGCTCTGCAGAGGTGTGGGATTATCTGGTGAGTAGAGCAATAAATAATAAGTGTTATTGATGTCAAGATAGGAAGTAATGTTGAAAGCAGACTTGTATATGTGTGTTTTGGTTTGTGTTGTCAAGTTGCAGGTGAATATTCTGGGCTATTCTCAGCATGTTTCCTTTTGTCAGCACAGGACATGGCAACGAGCTCTTCCTTCCAAAGGATTGGAGTTGTAGGTTATGGACATCTAGGTGTGAACTCCCCCTTTCAAACACTTTCTGACATACATCATTGTATGATTTTATTATATGAGTCTCTTGCTCAGATCAATGCACGTGTGTGTGTGTGTGTGTGTGTGTGTGTGTGTGTGTGTGTGTGTGTGTGTGTGTGTGTGTGTGTGTGTGTGTGTGTGTGTGTGTGTACGTGCGCACGCACTTCAGGGCAGTACCTGGTGGAGAGGATCCTTAAAGATGGAGCTGCTCTCGGTCTAACACTGGTTTTCGTTTGGAACAGAAATTTTGACAAGCTCAAAGGTTTAGTTCCTGATGAACTCATACTTGGTGACCTATCATCCTTTGCAGAAAGGTGCATAAAATCATATTCCAAACACCAGTATTGCATCTTATATGATCTCTGTGCTAGCATAGACAATATGCACAGAATGTTCCGTGAAATCTTTTTAAAATCATTTTAAAACTGTGTTTTACAGGCAATGTGATGTGATTGTAGAAGTGTGCCATCCGCAGATAGTGAAAGAATTTGGGCTTCACTTCCTGTCTAAGTCTCATTTCATGGTAAGATTCTCTTCTGTTTTATGTGGAATATGTGGTTATTACAAAACAGGGTTTTTCATTTTTCTATTTTGTAGCATTTTATATATAGAGAGATAGATTAGCCTTGATACACCCTTTGCTTCTGATGTTCCTGCTCCTCAACTGTAGACTATAACAGATAAGAGTAAGAGGGGTGACAAGGTGTGTTCATGTTTATCAGTGAGGCTTTTTTTATTTATTAACTGGACAGTCTGGTCTATTCCAAAGAGGTAATTTAGTTATATTATTTTGGTTTTCTGTATTTTAGGGATACTCAATATGTTCAGGCAACTGTCTGATATGTTATGAATTTTAACATGGTAGCATTGTTTTCTTTTGTTGTCTCCAATAGAAAATGCACACTGGTCACTACTTCTGACACATGCCTCTGCTTTAAACTGATGTGTAAATAAATGTTTTTATAATAAAATAGGCGCTGTATGTAGCCATTACAGAAAATAAAAACACAAGGTGACACAAAGTTTCAGTTATTAATCACAGAATTATGACATTGTCTATTATATTCTATATTGCCTTTATTTATCATCCTCTCAGGTGGGTTCTCCCTCTGCCCTCTCTGACCCTGCTCTGAATCAGAAGTTGCGTCAGGTGGCTCAGCAGTATGGTAGGACACTCTACGTCCCCAGTGGTGCATTATGGGGAGGCCAGGACATCCAGAGGCTAAATGATAGTGGAGCCTTGAAGGTAACAATGGGGTGGTGCAGGTGTGGTTAAGACCGAGTAGTACAGGAAGCCACTCTTCACATGGTTTAGACTTTGAGAATAAAAGTGCAGCTGGCAAGTGGCAAATAAACTATTATTTTATATTAGTACTCAGGATATGAGTGTCTTCTGGTAAACCTTATCGTGTTCTGATTGAACTCTGTTCCTTCTCTTGATTTGTTTTCAGGCTTTGTTTATAAGAATGTCCAAGCATCCATCCTGCTTCCGTCTGACAGGAGACGTCCTCTCTGATTGGACGGAGGAAGAGGGCAGGCGTGTTTTATTCAGAGGCTCAGTGGCAGAGTTGTGCCCACTTGCTCCAAACAATGTTAATACCATGGCGGCAGCAGCAGTGGCAGCAGGAACACTTGGCTTTACGGGTGTTCAGGGAGAGATTGTGTCTGACACAGCGTGAGTCCTATTAAACATCTGATTGATCTGATTGAGCCTTTCATATCTGCTTTAATCATCACTTTACTTTCCATACCTGTTCCTCCTGCCCAGGCTAAGTGAGTATCATGTGGTGGAGGTGGAGGTGACTGGGCCCGGTGGCTTCTCAGTACACACAGTGAGGAAGAATCCAGCCAAACTTGGAGCTGTAACTGGCAGTGCAACATACAACTCCTTCTGGAATAGTTTACAAGGTGAGTTCTGCATGGTTCCTCAAATATCCTGATGGATCCTGCCAGCAATCTGCTAGCACTAGTGGAAGAAGTCCTCAGATACTTTAGTGAAAGTACCAATGTAGGTATTTCTGCCACTGTCTACTGGAAAGTCAGCTGGAAACAATGATGTAATTAACGTCATGAAATAACTGTTTATGTCCAAATAAGAGAACAGATTTTGAGTTTGTTTATGTGCAAATAAGTGAATTGTTGTCAATTACCCTTCATAATAAGTGTGTAATATCAACAGAGGGTAAAATTGTAATTTCCCCATTGGGGATTAATAAAAAGTATAAATCATAATTATAGATTTTTTTTTTACAGTTTGCAAAGGTCATGGGGGCCGAGTTTACTTGTGCTGAAGCAGACGAGAACTCTGCAGGATTACCTACGACACAGCAAAACAAGCCAGAGAAATCAGATGGTTTATAGTGGGTGTGTTGTGTGGATGGTGTCACTGGATCAGTATGTTACAAAGAACTTGAAAATCCACAGACCTTGGATATTTGTATTCCAATAAACTGCATGCATACAAAGAAGAGCCAGTTATCATTTGTGAAACACTTATACTGTAGGTATATATATATATATATATATTTTTTTTTTATTCTTTATTATTAGTTAATCTGGTGCAAGATTGTACAAATGATACAACTCTAACAGGCAGTGTGCGCATATGCCTGGTAAAAACCATTTCCATCTTCTGTTACAGACAAAAAGTCAAGTCTAGCTCTTTCCCAGCCATCTCTCTAAGTCCTTCACCTGTTCCCTTTTTTTCTGTCTGGCAACCCAGAAATAATTCACACAAGCACACACACAGGCAGGAGTGCGAGGTTGTGTTGGTGATCGTCACTGAAAGGCTGTAATACAATAAGGTGCAGAAAGAAAATGAAAACACAAGCAACACTATTCTCAAAATGAGAATCAGCTATTTTTTGTTTTCTGATGCTATTTCTTGTACATGTGTGTGTTCTACCCCCCCCCCCCCCATTCTCCTTTCTTCAAGCTTTGTAGTAAACAAGGCATTTGAAAGAAAGGAGAAGATGCTATAAAAGGTGGACAGTTGAGTTTGAAGTACTGTATAATAATAATCATCATCATCATCATCATCACCACATCTTTAAAGCCAAACACAAGTAAAAAGAACAGGTGTTCTTTGTGGGTATTCACAGCAACTGTCTTCACATGAGCATTTCTTTAAACCAGGAAAACAGTTTTCAATGTTTAAAGATGACTGAATGCGTCTTGTAAAAAGGATGGTTATGTTCTTTTCCCTGCTCTGACCCGCCTTTGAATTTAAGTATAAAAAACCCTCCAGAGACTCAAACTAATCCTCTATTATTTTTTCCAATGCTTCAGACCTACAGTATGTTATCCAGTGTTAGTACGCTACAAAATCCAGCAATCCTGATTTGTTTCCCATGTTGAGCTGTTGTTTAGCCCTTTCTAGCTGCTGCATTTACTCCACAAAAGCAAACCACTGGTTGCACTGCTGGTGTAACTGAAACAATACCAAAACATATCAAACTCACAAATATTTCTCAAAATCTGAGGTACGAAGAGGTTGGGAAGACACAGACAGTGACGCAATTTTTCACAACAAGCCAATATTACATTTATCACTCCCATTCACACAAACGCACTCATTTATAAAGTACATGGATCACTTTAACAATTTGCGATAAACTTTCACTAGTGAGGTTTAGCATGTACTGTATGTGTGTGTGTCTGTCTCAGTGTTTCTCGTCGTCGCCATCACCATCGCCATCGCCATCGCCGTTTCCATTAGCCCCATGTACAGCAGAATACTTGTTTTTGAATGGCAGGGTGTAGGGCTGGCGGATGTTTACCCGGTCCTTTTCTGCCTCTAGATCTTCATCATAGCGTTCTTCTTCATCGTTGTCCTCAGCCTCGCTGTGGTGGGGGGAGGAGTGGCGGGACAGAGATGGAGACGGTGGCACAGAGGCTGGTCGGGGGTAACGGAAACCAGAGGTCTGAGGACGAGAACCAAGGCATCAGAACCAGTGGGTTGAGGTTCACCTCGATGAATGCATGAATAAAATAACAACGAATAGTGACAACACAGTACATCTCCCATCCTAACACACGTGTTAACTTACTGAGGTGGGCTCCTGAAGTTCATACGTGTAGATGTCGGGGAAGGCTTTAGCCAGGGCCATATGACGGGCAGATATATAATACTAGTGCAGCAAACAAACAAGAATTAACATGAGTTCATCTTGAAGTTATCACATACACAAAATGAGTCCTTGGGATTTGGTATCTCACCCTGCCGAGGTATCTCCAGTCCAAGAGGTCGCTCAGACGCTCAGTACGGTTCCTCTGGATGATCCGCTGGCGCCGGCTCTGCTTGCAAAACTGAAACAGGAAGGACGTGAGCTGGTTACACGACTCGTCCACCCCCCGATACCGCCGGTCCAAGATGTAAATACCTGCAAAAAGAAACAGCATGATGTCATAGAAAGCAACAGTTATCACTGCGTATGTTTCAAAAGACAAACTTTGAAAATTTAATAGATGAAGTATGAGATACGCACCATACGCTGAGGGGTCTGCTATGTGTTCCTCCATGAAACAGCCAAAGCCTGACAGGTTAGTTGAGATGGATGGAATTCCCATGACTGTGCACTCAGCTGATGGTAACAGAAACAGCAAGGCCCTCTTAATATTATACAATATACCTGCATACATAAATACACCTTGTCAGCATACATGAGAACGTACCTGGTGTGTAGCCCCAAGGCTCGTAGTAAGAGGGGAAGACGCCAAGGTGGCAGCCTCTTACAAACTCCTCATAATCCATTGGAAGTAGAGGAGAGGTGGACGAAAGGAACTCTGGATGAAAGATAATCTAAAGGAACGAGAAGCCATTCAGTGTCAGTATTTACTATAATACAAACTGATATTCTTGGCCACATGACATCTCTAAAAAGTCACAATGTGGAATTAAAATCACTGCAGAAATTTTAATCATGTGCACTCCTGAAATGGTGATGTACCAGCTGGCACATTTTCTGCCCACCTATAAACTGAATGCATTATTTATTAGTTAAGTTTATGATGCCTTCAAAAAAAAAAAAAACATGTTAAACTTAGTGTACTGTATATATGTGAACTTGTCTACACTCTGATGTAACAACATGTAAAAAGGTGAGAAGAAATCTTTTTTGTGTGGCCTATGCCATTTATGGACTACTGACAGCTGATCTTACCTTGACACGGTCAGCAGAGCTGTTGAAAAGGCCGATACGGCGAACGGAGGTAAGGATGGGATCGTTGCTGTCCTCCAGCATGTTATGGGTGCAGACTGGAGGCTGGCATTGTCTCTGAGTTGCAAAAATGGCACGCTTCATTATGGTGAAATCCTCTTTGTCCATTATCTTTGACACATCTGGCAGCTGCCCACTGATGAAAAAAGCGTGTTTTAGATTCAAAGGAAAATTGTAAAATGACTACAATAAAATATTTATTAGCACGAATAAACTCAATCGTATCTCATACTTTAAAACAGGTTATTCCACATCTTACAGATTTCATTAAGTAGACTGAAAGTGGTCAACTTACACTAGTAGTGACTCATAAAGTTTCTTTCCGAAACGTTCCTTCACAGTCTGAGCAGTATCCCTGTAAGTGACAAAAACAAAGAGAATACAAGGGAAATAAGACAACTACACACAACACTACTACACTTTTTCAAGTTGAAATCAAGTATATACACACTTGAAGTCAACATACACTTTTAGTAAGATACTTCATATCCTTGTTTAACATAACATAAACCTCACCAGAGCTGTTTCCTGACTGCTTGGCCCTTCAAGGTCTCCACATTGAAGTTGTTAGTCCGAGCTGGCATGATGAAGAATGCAATGACGGTCACGTCACTGTGATTGACCTGCAACAGGCAGACCATTTTATCAAAAAAGATTTACCTTCGTCCTTCCACACACACACACACACACACACAACACACACACACACACACTTACCCTCAGTAGATAGTTGAGTCTGGCCAAAGCTTCCAAAAAGATGTCGGCTCCTTTGTTGGAGAACTCATACCTTCCAGCAATGAAGAGGAACAAACACTTGTCCAGGTTGAAGTCAAGGTGCCTGATGTCAAACACAAACCAAAATCTGTCACAAGAGCTAACAAGTACTATATTCTTCAGAATGTGATTCATCTCTTTCTTATAACAATTAATTTGATGAAAAGCAACCAGCAAAAAACTCTCAAATTTCACTTCTTAAAAGTTCTGACTGTGCTGTGAATGTTGTAATGTGTGTTGTGGGGCGTCTGACCCGTAGAAGTGTCCCCTGACGAACTCCTGAATGCGATTCTTGCTCTGAGCGTGGAGGTTTTGAAACTCGTGCACGGCTGAGAACTTCTTCACATTGAGCCCATTGGGAGTAACAATGTCTGTGTGTGATTGGAGAGATTAGGGGCATTAAATGCAAAACATAGAGACAGAGAAATCAGTCAAACTTTAGTAAAGTATCTAATTAGCTAGGTAGCTAACTGTGTTAAAGCTATAGTGCGTAGTTTCTGCTGCCCCCATGAGGAATTCTAAGTAATTACAACAAAACTGTCGGCGCGTCCGCATGACACAAGCCTTCCGTGATCGAGCACCCCTCCCACTATTAAAGGGCTCTCACCCCTCGGCCATGCAGTTGCTAGTAGCCAAGGAGAGAGAGAGAGAGAGAGAGAGAGAGAGAGAGAGAGAGATAGAGATAGAGATAGAGATAGAGAGATATAGAGATATAGATAGATAGATAGATAGATAGATAGATAGATAGATAGATAGATAGATAGATAGATAGATAGATAGATAGATAGATAGATAGATAGATAGATAGATAGATAGATAGATAGATAGATAGATAGATAGATAGATAGATAGATAGATAGATAGATAGATAGATAGATAGATAGATAGATAGATAGATAGATAAATAAAACAATATGACCTAATATGCTGAGGAAATAAATTCAAAAGGGTATTTTACAACAACTACGGATGCACCGCGAGGCTGTAGATTACCAGCTTCATTGAATGCACCGTCTCTCGTCTGTGTTACGACAACGGCAGTTGGCAGAAACAGTCAAACTTTAGCGTTAGCTGTCAGCAGCATTTTAACCGTGTTTAATCCAGCTACTAGCTAGCAGAAGGCTAACGTTACCTGGTTGTTGAGTTGTTATACTGTTAACTAGCCAGCAACGTTTCTGTTCTGCGCATTCTGTTCTCTTAATAGGCTACATCGTCTCCCTCCTTCATTTTACAGTTGTATAGTGTTTAGAACGGCTCCGGGTGAAAGGTCAATATGGAATGGATTAATTGCGATTAATTTTTTTAACGCACTAATTTTTCTCAGATTAATTAATCGAAATTAACGCGTTATTTCGACAGCCCTAGTAATTATCTTTTTCTCGATTTTCTGCGTGCAAGTTGCTGGGCGGACAACACCAGTTTCTGAACATAGCCATACTGAGAAATACAGAGAGAGTTTTGTGTGGAGCTGATAGTCTTAATTAGCTGTGCAGCAACTCATTTGGCAATGGCATGAATGTAACAGCTGTAACAGAACAAAAAGTTACGCACTAAAGCTTTAATTAAAATTATGATACACTGAAACTAAGAAAGTAAGAAATACATCATATCCCTGTACAGTAAGACCTGCTTTCCCAGGCAGTGACAAATGAAGATAGGACGTTTCTGAATATCACACTTTAATTCACCTCCACACACCTGGTTTCCTCTTGAGCAGAAACTCCGCCTCAATGGCTGTGATCTGTGACACAGTGGTGAAGACATGGGCACATTGAGCAGCTGCCCGCTCCAAACAGTAGCGGTGGTAAATCTGTCTATCGCCTGCTTCCTTATCCACGTTGAACTAAATAAGACACAGGAGAAAGAGTGCAATGAGTACATTTCTTGTTGAACTGTCTGATTATGTATTCATTTCTAAATTTACCTACAGAAAAATCAAAGTCAACATGAATGTTCAATGGCCTATTTCTATTGTTTTGCACTTGTTTAATTACATTCCTGCAATAAAATGTACACACACGTACCTCTGCAAGTTTGTTATAGAAGTCCACATTTCCAGCACACAGGTATCGTCCCAGCAGTGTGGCGTGAGTGGTGAAGATGGTTGCGATGGACAACTGTCTATGTCTACACAACACCAGGCCCAGGCCGGCCAACCACTCATGGAAATGGGCCACAATGTGTGAAGGCTGCTCACTCTGGGCTGCGAACTGCAATACGGGAAAAAACAGGGTTTATATGTACAGTACTACACACACATATATTTCAAACCTTCAGATTATTTGGATATCAATAATAAGACGATTTCAGACTTTTCAAGGACCTACAGATAACTGATCTTCTTTCAGCACTTAAACACACAGTATTCAACTTCTTTCGACACAACATAGGTAAAGCATTTAATGTGTATAGAAATTCTTGTCACTTGACAGTTTTCTTGCTGCTGACCTCTCCCAGAAGCCAGGCGGTCAGGAAGCCAAACAGCACGGCATCGTTGGCCTCGCGGTCGAACCACGGCACACCGATGTCACAAAGATCCCACAACTCGCTCTTCCAGCTGTCCAGAGACCAGGCGGTGAACGCGACATCAATCAGAATAACATAGGGACTGCCCTCGATAAGCCACCGCCCAAAGTAGACCTGCAGGGAAAATGGAGAAAAGGGTGAGAGAGAGAGAGAGGTAAAAATGACTTTAATTTTTTATGCCATACACCATCCATCATACCAAATAAACCACGCAAATCATAGGAAGCATAAAGATCCGCACCTGTAACAGCAACTCTCAATTTTTTTGTTACATTTACCTTCACCATGTTTTTTGTATGTAAATGGTTCAGTTCTTCTGTCTCTAATCTAAGAGCACTTTCTTTGCAAGACACTCATCCCACTTACAAAAACATGTGACCAACCACAGCATTCAAGAATAACCTTGATGTAGTTTGTCGAGCAATATGTCACCTCAAGCTTCAAGTAAACTAAAAACTAAAATGGAATGCAGGACATAATTTAATGTAATAATACAGGACATAAATATATTTTTAGAAACTGGTGCATGTCTGTCCTAAGCTTAAATGTTGTGTGATTCAAAGTAAACCAGATAGGCTTCGTTGAAAAAGGATGCACTGTACCTTAAAAAAAAAAAAAAAACCTCCCTTGACCCATAACTCCACAGCACTCATGACAGAGCACAAAGCTTTAAATGTATCATGCACACACACTGACAGTCATCTATTTCTGGAGTGTGTTTTCGAGAGAGAGACAGAGAGACACTGATACAACCTCTAACCTTTGCAAGGAAATGTCACAGGGTTTAGAGACGTGGCCAGTGAGCAGAGACCGAGTGGGTCGGATATAAAAGAGGGGCTAAGGATGATCTTAAACTGGTTTTCTAAGTGTAGTTCACATTTACCACACATTTTCACAAATCTCACTCTATAATCCCTCCAACTATGTGTACTAGTAAGAATGACTGTCCTTGAGTGGATCTTACAAATTTCACTCAGAGGCGTATGTGTTTACTGTGTACGTGTGGTACTACCTTGCACCCACTGGAGTTCATCTTGTCAATGGTTCTCTTCAGCGCCGGGTTGGTGGGCTCGATCAGCTCCACCTGAGTGCGCACGTTGCTCTCCACATAGGGACCCACCAGGAAATAGTTCTCCCCCCATTCCTCTGCGGTCAGACGGGCTTTGGTCTGGAGGACAGTGTAGATACCTCCAACTTCACACATGCAGCAAACATGCCACACGTCGCACACAAAGCAGAGACGGATATAATGTTATTCAACCAAATATATAAGACATTACCGTGATAGGTCTTTCTAACAACTAGAATTTCAATGAAGATTATAACCTGTGCGAATAAACAAGATTGGACATGAAAACAGAATAAATGACAAATGTATAAGCAACTTACAATAAGTGATTTTTAACATTTATTTTCATTCAGTTTATATATGCAAACCATTTATTTTCACAAACTGGAAAAAATACACACACACACACACGCACACGCACACACACACACACACACACACACACACACACACACACACACACACCTTTGTTAGCGACCTCCCATGCAATTTCGAAAAGAACAGCGTCCTCCAAATCAAACTCCTCGTCCCACTCCTCCAGTCCTGACAGGGACGTGACAGAGAGGCTGCGAGTCAGCGGCATGCTGGGTAAACAGAACATACACAGCTGAGATGGGAGCACCTACATGATTGTCACTTTTTGAACTTATTTACCAAAAGTCTTTTGATGGGTAAGCAATTCACACTTAGAAACAAGGTTTTTATATCGAAACCTGTTCTTTGTTTTTATTTCTTTTGAAAGAAATTAAATCATATAAGCTGTTAAACCAATTGCCTGTGATGACAGAAACTGAAGGATTACATTTTTTCTAGTTTATCAATGCAAGTTTCTCTGGATAACAGTATCAGATAAACCTCAAGTGTAAATGACACATTCTTTTAAACAATGTAACTTTCTCTTGACTAACATTTCCTCACACACGCAAGTATGTCATCAATGAAACACACATCCCATTTCATAACACTATTACATTATACCACTGTGATGTGAATACAACCTTTCCCAATTATTTTACCATGTTAACAATCCTCTCTTGTGAAACTCTGATGATTGAATTTGTACTCAAACCTTTTTAATGTTTTTGGTTATTTCTATTTGGCCTTTGGAATATACTTAGTAAGCTTAACCTTGGCTGTTCCTATAGGAAACCCTGTGCAAACACACAACACTAAAATGGTACATTGATTAATAGATAAGGATCCAACGTATGTGTGTGTAGGTTGTGTGTGTACTGTATGTGGGTTGTGTGTCTATGGTATTTGCTCTGTCTATTATCTGAGATGGTCAAAGGGCTTTTTTCTGCCTACTACTACTAGAGCTGTAACAATTCCAACTTTTGCTGTACAATTAATTGTCTCAGAAATAATTGTGATTAACAATATCATTGTCTCTTTCAGTCTAATCTAAAATATTTATTTAGTACTTTTTTAAACAAATTCAAGTTTTGAATTAATTCCAGGATACATCTTTTGGTTACACAATATATCACTGTTATCTGAGCCAGATAATGTAATAACACAGACACAGCCTATGAAGTAAACATTGTCTATTTATTATCATAAAACATTTTTGTATCCCCCTTGTCATTTTTGTTGTGTACATGTCATGTATCATGTGTATAGGGTCAATTGCCAACAACTAGTATAGCTTTAGCTCAACAGTCCAACCAATAATCACTTATATAATTATAATTTGGCATATCTAAACAAAATCAGCAATCACCCTCAACAGTCATACCCCTTAAGACCTTAGCTAATGTTGGCAATTAATTGCGGTTAAACAAAGAAACCGTGATTACGTAAACAAAATGGACAATTAGACAATTATGTAATAATTGTTACAGGCCTAACTACTACTTCCCTCTAACTACACAACACACATGCATACAGTCAAGCATATCACATACTGCTGCTCCCGTCAATGCATCCTACTGCAACAGAAAAAGTTTATTTATTTGTCTCCCTATTAGCAGTGGAGACATTTAAAAAGGCATAATTCACAGAGGAGTGTAATCAAGCTGACTGAGTGTAAGATGCACTGAAAATACAACTTTGTGTTCTGTTTCTGCTGGTAGAAATGGTGCAACCTCCTAAACAAATGGAGTGGGGTGAAACAGAATGCAGGAAGGCACAGACATGGGCACAGATCAAGTATAAACTTGATCCAGCCGTTCACGCTGTGGCACTTGTTGATATGCTACTATGAAATTTTTAAATTGCGTAAAGTTGAGACATGTGGTAAACTACAAAAACTAACCAGTGCATAAACACTGGGTTACACGTAGACAGATAAGAAATGCCCTTCCACCTGTTCAACTGCTCATTGCTTACCAGAAATTCAATCGGTGTGTACAGTAGGGCTGTACGATATAAGGAAAATATGTAATTGTGATTATTTTGACTGATATTGCGATATGATTCACGATATTGGAGGGAATGATCGTTTTTGAATAATTATTCTCATTTTCATTGAAAATTATTATTGAAAGAAATCTAAATGATTATAGTGTGATTTTTGCGAGGATCTGTACCAAACAAAGATTTTATTCTTTAGTCTGTAGGATACGATTTGTAGGCCGGGACATCTCTGCATCACCACAATACTTAATTCAGAATGGTTTGCCATAGATTTTGCACTAGTCCACATTGTGATTTAAATACAATTGCGATTAATTGTGCCTAGTGTACAGTATACAACAGACAAGCTAGGTGATTGTGCTGAATTGCTACTGAGAGCAGTGGACAAAAGAGAGAGTTTAGTGATTAACAATTATAGATCTGTCACTGTCCAAGCCTGATAAAGGCCCAGATGAACCAGAACTCCAATCAGATTAAAATGTGCGGTTCAAATTCATGACAAACATCTTTTCAGATAACCTTTCCTTCATTTGCATCTACCTAAAATCAGACCAATTTAAATAGAACTTCAATATCCCCTCCAGACATGTTTTCAGATATGAAAAATAGAGTAAAATACTCTGTTTGGAATTATTGTGTTTTAAAAAAATAATGTAAATTACTTTGTTAGAATTGCTTTAAATTACATCTACTCCTTCAAACATCACTGAAACTGAATTGCTGCTTATATTAGGGGCCAGGGGAACCCTCACCTGCTTGGGACATCACTTTATGGATGCTTTAATGACTGAATGACACTTCACACTAATCACCATCATGTCCTTGTCAATGACATACCCTTTTACGGATATTTTAATTTGAACTGCCCAGGGCCTACAGATCTGTCCCACATCAGGCAAGGAGGACGCACTACGTCAGCCTCGGGTAACGACGGCTCGTCCAAAGACTACAGGACACAATAGCACCAAAACCCCAACAGCAGACCTCCCGGCTGAATGTGCATGCTGTTGTGTATATCGTCTGTGTTTTCTCATGAGTTGAGGAGCGAACGTGACATCAGGCGTGTATCTACTGCATCTGCGGACACGCGCAAAAGGACACAGCGTCCTGATGCGCGCCCCCGTCTGTTGAGGAAGTATTCAACTATATTCAACGTGGAAATGAAAAATACAGATGTCTACTCACCCTTCGGTTTCGTCCCAACTTCAAGAAGATGAACAACACATTGGCAGCTGTCGCAGTCAATCGGAAAAAACTGAAACCAACGGGAGAGTGAGGAAAAAGTGGGCGGCGGCTTTAGTTAAATGCCAGCGATTCACATTGGTCTGGTGCGTTTGCTGTCAGATTGAAGGACAGGGCGCTCATGGCCTGCGATGCAGGAAGAAGGTTGGGTTGGTGAATGCGGGGTCTCTGCTGTCACATTATTCACGAGCTTTACTCCCATTGGACCTCAGTCTCATCTTTGCCTCTGCCATAGGTCTCTGCTTCTGCACACAACGTGACGGGAACTGGGCGTTTTCCTCAGCTGAGAGATGCAATTGGCTGAGCAGAGGTTAAATGTAGTTGCAATGGTTGGTGAATTATCTTTTCATCCATACAAAAGGGGGGAGTCATGGGAAACCGGGCAACTTTTTTTCTTCCAATGAGGAGGTAGAAGAGCATGGGAGTTATTTATAATGTCTATTAAGGGTCGTGAGTGCATATAGTTTTGAGAATGCAACGTGACCAGTGACATTAAGACACCCAATCCTTTTACATATCTCTGATCACATAGGCCTACTCCACTGGCTGCCATCTGTCTAACCCCACCAACTTCCACCATTGGTAGGCCTGACCACAGGGTATATATACTGTATATTGGTAATGCTGCTGAAACTAAGAGTGGCCCTGTGGTCACAGAGCCAGTATCACAGACCCTGATTTCAGTAAAGGTCTGCCCAGCTGAGGTGTTACAGAGCATTATGCTATCCTCCTGCCAGCTCAGAGGTGTTGGTCTGTGGTGTGACCTCTGAACTCTGACTGTGTTATGTGTGTCTACATGGGTTGACAGATAGCACCAATTTTAAAAAGGATCTGAACACTTTCTTATTTAGGAAAGCTTTTGGTTGATGGGTTCTCACTAGCGTCCCTTTCTTTTGATATATGTATATACATTTTATACTGTTTGTTCTACCTATTCTGTTGTACAGCACTTTGTGATTTTATCTGTGAAAAGCGCTTTATAAATAAATTTTACTTTCTTACTTACTTACTTACCAACAACTTTCAATAATAAGTAGCCTACAGACACATTGAACGACCTGATAAATATGAAAAGATCGGATGGTCATCGTCGCTGACAACTAGGTATCACATTATAAAGCCTTGCTCTTTACGTTTTTGGGGGATTTACTATCATTGAGACATCATAAGTTTAAAGTGAATAACCATGACACTAGATCATAGGATAGGTTAGCTTTAGAAGATCCTCTTTACAAATTCTGAAATAGACAAGACTGCTTTTCTTTTCTTCTTTTTACTGCTTTTCTTGATCTGCTGATCATTTATTTGGCCAATAAAATACCCTAAACAGAAAACAAAAAGAAAAATTTCCAAGAGCCCCATTGATATAATACGTATATGCATAGAGCCCAAAGCCATGTCATCAAATGTCTTGTTTTATCTGTTCAAAAGCCAAAGATATACAATTAACTATCACGTTATGACTAAAAAAACAATATGGGTGTGTGTGTGTGTTTCTGTGTTCGTGCATGCATGTGTGTGCGAACATTGGTGGTCCACATGCACAAGTGGCAACATGACAACATGAACTGACAACATGAACTGTGTGTGTGTGTGTGTGTGTGTGTGTGTGTGTGTGTGTGTGTGTGTGTGTGCGTGCGTGCGTGCGTGCGTGCGTGTGTCTGTGTGTGTCAGGTGTGGTTCACATTGGGGGAGAAGTACATTAGTTCAAGGAGACACTGGGCTCCAATAATTTACTCTAAGCTCTCTTGTGGAAAGTATGATTCATGTGTAGAATGGGCACACAAACACAGGAAAGTGTGACCAAGTTGAATAAATCACTCAAAATTCAAAATTCAAAGAAAGTTGTCACAATATGTGTTCTGTGAGAGCCATTTGGGTTTATGTTTATTATTTGTTGCTGTTAAACCTCCCGCCACCAGGGGTAGCCAAGTGCATTGGGTTGCGACAGAGTTGACTTAATCAATGTCCAGCTGGCAGGTGAATGGAGCAAACAGTTTTTTGACCGTGCAACATGTTATGAGAATAAGTGGAATTAATGCATTTTGGTTTTGGTATTTGCACATATAAATGGACTCTGTATGGGAAACCGGCTGAGTTAAAATAAACGCCTACTGGCGATGTTGGACATTGGCTCACATAGTACACGCGTCTTAAATAGTTCTTACTGACAAAGGTAGCGGACGTCTTTAAAAAGCAAAGGGTCCCTACATGTGTTTAAAGGCCTTTTGTGAAGGATATCATAAGACAATCTGATGAAAAATGCCATATTTATGGTACGTATAAATCTGTCATTTTTGACTGGAACAGTGTTAAAAGGTTAAACTACTCAATATCAGGCGTATTTCAGAGCCTAGCTTAAAATGGGCATCCTTTCATCAATATTTCTGCTTTAGGGTTTGTGTAACATAGCAATTTCTACTTATTTGTTTTTAAAAGACCTCTTCAGACAACATTAAGTATTAATTCAGTTATGAATTAAACCTGCCCATTGTTCTTTAAATCTGAAACCATATGTAACATCACATCGAATTTCTGTATTTGAAAGATAATTTTTTCCAGAGATATACCTCACATTTACATTAGAAGTAAACTGTAAAGTACACTGTCAACAATAAAACATGTTACTGTCAATAATAAAACAACTCAAAAAGGGGGTCATTTGTTTGTGTAAACTGTTTCTGTTTCTGTGTTGTGTGTATATCATGCTTAAATAAAATACAAAATTACAAAAAAGGGATTTGTTAGGCAAATTGTTATTCTTGTAGATATATAGTTAATACAAAAACAAAATAAAATTCTAAGGTTGTTTTCTTTTTTAACTGTTCAGCCGTTTTCCCTCCTTCGCTGCTGCGTATATTCTGACGTTATTTTGCCGGGAACTGTGTGTCCTATGGTATAGACAAGCTGCGTTCAACTTCCTTCTCATTACCGCTGAGTTTCCTCCCTCTCAGTGTCGTCATTGTCCATTCCTTTGCTATTGGGCCTAGTAACAAAACGAAAAAATTCCGCGCTTTCAGCTCACAAGAAGAGTGGCGGGAGCTGTTGTCAACCTGGGGCTGTTGTCAAGAAGTTACATTGATAGGCATTTATAACTTCGTTAGAAACGCACCAGCCGTTGATCATCAGTAGTCTTGACAGGTTTCACAGTGAGATTAGTCCTACGATTGGGTAAGATCAGCTTTGGGACTGTTCTGTGTTTACACTGGCGCTCGGTAGCTTGCTGCTTTAGCTCGTTACAAAAGACAGCTAGCAAAAATAACTTGCATAAACCTTACCGCTGGAATACTGAGGTCAATGGTTATTATGTCTTATAGAGAAATGTTAGCTACATGTGAAAGTACAACAAAAGACGGGATACGTTATCAACATTAACCATGAGTGCACAACTGAAACAGAATCGAGAGGCTTAGGAAGACACAAAGTAACGTTAGCTTGCTACCTTACGTTAGTATCTAGGCTACTTGTGATGCCAACTGTATAAACGTGTTGTGCGAAGAGGGGTAACGTTACATTAGGAGTCATGCTAGTTACATGGTGAATGGGCTACAACATGTGCAGTATGGAAGGTTTTCTTATTTGTTGGTGCATATTACCAAACACATGACATCCAGTGTATTACCTTTCGCCTTCGCGGTTTATGACATTAACAACAAAGCATGATTTAATGTAGAAAATGCCATTGCCGATTTTTCGCTAATACTCTCCTTTTGAACTGCGTCCGGGCAACTTTATTCTCCTCTTTATTATTGCACTTCATCTCATCCGCTGAAAAAAACCTGTGCTTACAGCACTGTACTTCTTTTACCTATTATTCACAGTCCATAGCCCAGCATATAGAGTTTAAAAGCATATGTACTACATGCAAAATATGCCCTGACAGTACAAGGAATAGTAATACAAGCGTAGCCACACAACTGCTTCCTTTCTTTCAAATGTATTAAGTCGTGGTTGTCTATCAAAGGGTTAGCTCTGTTTGCAGTTGGTAATAAGCTCTTAACCTAGTACAGTAGGAATGTGTTTATTTGATAGTTCTGCCTCATTCTTAATATATGTTTGTCTACTACTATCATTAAGGTTTATTGCTATACTATGAACATTGCCTGGTTAACTGAGTTAAGCAATGTCTTCCTCTGGAATCATCTTCCCAAATGTACCTTCTGCCTCCAATGTTTCTTTCAGGCATGGATTATAAGAGACGCAATGGTGGCCCTTATATGGGTGGTGCGTCCCAGGCCAAACGGGGTAAAACAGCTGGTGAATGGGAGGACAGTCCATCACAGTTTGAAGAGGAATTGTCCATGTTTGATGAAGCAGAGATGGAGGGAGAGGAGATGGAGGGGCAGGCAGGTCATGATGTTATTCCTGTAGGTAAGTCTTGCACAGAAAAGCACACAATCATAGGTGGCAGAAGTAAAATGGTTTTCCTGGTGTAGGAAGACACTTAACCCACAGTTGCTCCAGAGGTGTGCAACCTCTGACATATATAGCAATTGTAAGTCGCTTTGGATAAAAACGTCAGCTAAATGAAAATTAAACCACATAAACCTATTCTGGTGCAACCTCTAAATACAGTTATGAACCTGAAAATGAGCATAATATGAGCACTTTAAACAGTTCATGCCTTTACCCATTAACATAATAAATAATGCACTTTGTTTCACTTCTGTCTTACCACCTTGCTGCTTTAGGTGACCTCTTCTCAGCAGACCTTAACCCTCGTTGGCGGCGGCCTCTTGCCCCTTCACTGGACCCATCATCTGATACTTTGGTGTTTCAGCAGATTGATCTTGACTATTATTTAGGTAATTATCAAAGTCGCCCCATCAAAGGACTTTTGAAACAAGACAACTTAGTTATTTTGGCTTCTTTGTTGTTTGGATCTAAATAAGAGTGTAGAACATATCCAACTGCTCAAATGCATTTGTTGTATGTAATTAGAAATGGTATCTAAGTTGGTTTCCGCTTTTCTGTTATGCAGGGGCAACAGTGGCTGGCATGCCTGGCCAGTCACAGGGAAAAGTCCCAATCATTCGAATGTTTGGGGTGACAGACAGTGGCAACAGTGTGTGTTGCCACATCCACGGTTTTGCACCTTACTTCTATGTTCCTGCACCAAGCGGTGAGTACTTGTCATTATTTTGTCAATACATAGAATCTTTCAGTATAAATATTGTGACACATTTGTTTAGCAAAATAGTTTTCAGTTGGTTACTATTAAAAATTCTCTCAGAACACATTTCTGTCTTTGGGGCATGTCCCTTTTCTGAATGATTTCAGCTGTTAATTAATTCTTATAAATCCTACAATGTTACCTTTTTCTGCCTGCTCTGAAAAGGGTTCACATCTGATTACCTGGGTGAATTTAAAAGAGAGTTGAACTCTGTTGTCCTGAAGGACATGCGATCCAATAAGGACAACATCTCTGTCACAGTGTTGGCTGTGGACATTACCCGCAAAGAGAGTGAGTACAAGCGATGTGCAAATGCTCATGTGCATTTGTTCACTTAATATAACTGTGTAATGGAATTCTCTTTGATCACATTTTTTCTGAATGGAGAAAGCTGATCCTACTTGCAAATTATTTGATGATAAATGTACTTGCAAAGTGTCTATGCTTTTATCATGATTCTTGGACTTAAACTTATTTTTTTCTTTTTTCATGCAGGCATGTATGGTTACCATGGAAAACGCAGTCTGGATTTTTTGCGGATAACAATGGCGATGCCTCGTCTCATCGCCCCAGCGAAGAGACTGCTGGAGCAGGGCTTCAAGTTTGGACCTTTCCCCATCCAGGTTTACCAATCCTTTGAGGCCAACATAGATTTTGAGATAAGGTGTGTGTGTGTGGGTGTGTTTGTGCATAACGGTAAAGATTACATGGAAGCACTGAGGTTCTTTCTGCAAGTTATTTTGTGATTGGCTTTGTCATCAAAAGGCATGGCATTGTGTGGAATTTTAAGATGTAATTATTTAAAGTCTGAAAAGGTTGTGACAATAGACATGACATTTATGTCTAAATTTAATTGTGTGCTCATAACTCACGCAATGTGCACAGAAGAAGGAAAAGGCAACCGTTAAGACTAGAGACAATCATCAATTCAGCTGCATGAGACTGCACACAGCGTTTTCTTGGCTGATGTAAGCAGACAAATTATTGTGGATTTGCCACACTGATATATCTGGCTACCTGCCTGTGTTGGCTGCCAGCTTAATGCAACCTGTGGTGCATGCAAGATAACCAAATAAAACAGAAACGTGGAGATGCATCTAATATTTGTATGTTGTTATTTCTGTTATGAGATGTATGTACCTCAGAATATATTCATTCAATATTTATTTATTTATGAAGTTAAACATGTTGTTTGTTCTTGCTTTTGTCAGGCTAAACAGGCTGTTCAGTTTTTAGTCCTCCTATTGTTAGGTATATTATATATATTATTTGTCTGCTGACATGTACATATGCATGGGCAACATCTCACTAATTTTATTCATGAAAATGTAGCTCTAGGTCATGAAGACGTCAGGGGAATTTGTTGCAACTAAAGATGTTAGTTTTTGTAAATGGATTTCTCACAAACTGATGACTAAAAGCAACACTAAAGCTATATTTTTTCAGCTTAATGAGCCTCTTTGTGTTGTCAGGTTTATGGTGGACTGTGATGTGGTGGGATGCTGCTGGATTGAACTTCCCAAAAGCAAGTACAGAGTGCGTGAAGAGAAGAGCACGGGGGGCACGGATGCTCGGTACCGAGGCAAGGTAGGTCGAGTTCACATCTTACGTGTTGCATGACACAATCTGGCCTGTCAGTAGAACAAACGGCTGTGACGCTAAAGGGGAGTGCCTTTGTATAAAATTAGTTCCGCAGGCTTTTACCAACGGTGTTCATGAATTTTCTCCCGTTTTTGTCCTTCAGGAGTCCTTGTGTCAGTATGAGGTGGATGTGGGATGGACAGATTTGATAAGTCACCCTGCAGAAGGAGACTGGCAAAGGATCGCACCGCTTAGGGTCCTCAGCTTTGACATTGAGTGTGCAGGAAGAAAAGGTGGGTTTCTTTCTCGCTCATATTCTTACTAAACAGCATGCAAACTATTACCCTAACCTACTTTTTGTCTACGAGGCCTGATCATACTTGATGAAAAGGAGATGCAGAGTTTGACGCTGGTGTCAACGCTTTTCTTTCCAGGAATCTTCCCAGAAGCAGACAAAGACCCTGTGATTCAGATAGCATCTATGGTGCAGCGGCAGGGTGAGACAGAGCCCTTCATTCGCACTGTGTTCACTCTCCAGTCCTGCGCCAGCATCGTGGGCTCTCAGATATTGTGCTTTACACAGGAGAAACAGCTACTGCAGGTATACACACTGGCTTCATTAAGACACTGAAAAACATAAATATTTTAACATGTTTTCCTTGTTCCCTTTTTAAATGTTTTGTTGGTCATCTGCCATGTCATTGTGTTTCTGTTTACATCTCTGTGAGCAGAGCTGGGCGGAGTTTTTGAGGACGGTGGACCCAGACATCATCACTGGATACAACATCCAAAACTTTGACTTTCCCTACTTAATCGACAGGGCAGCTGCTTTAAAGGTTTGATGGAGCCACATTCGTCTACTACTTCCATGCAATACCAAGGCCTAAAATCACATAAATACTTAAGCACGGAATATTATTTGTATTTGTAAGACATTCCTGTTTCCCCTTTTTTACTCAAAAAAACACGTTCTGTGTGTTCAGGTGAATCTCTTTCCTTACCTCGGCCGAGTGCGAGGCATCAAGTCAGTCTTGCGAGAACTAAACTTCCAGAGCAAGCAGATGGGCCGCAGAGAGAACAAGACCATTAACATGGAGGGCCGGGTTCAGTTTGATCTCCTGCAGGTCAGCTTCAATGGCACCAACAGCAATCATAACTTTAACATTATTTAAGTTACTACACAGTATGTATTGCATTGCTTGTGTAAACACATTTTTAGGAAAATACACTGCACACAGTCAGATTGGTGTGTTTCTCACAGGTTCTTCTTAGGGACTATAAACTGCGCTCGTACACACTGAACGCAGTGAGTTTCCACTTCCTGCAAGAGCAGAAAGAGGATGTGCAGCACTCCATCATCACTGATCTGCAGGTAAAGCACAAACCAGTAACCTTGTTGCATCTGGAAGAGAGCTGGTTATCATTAAGAGCTCTGCAGATTCAAATGGCCCTCCCCCTTTTTTCCTCCAATCACAGAATGGCAATGAACAAACACGTCGTCGTTTGGCTGTCTACTGCCTGAAAGACGCCTACCTCCCACTGCGCTTGCTGCAGAAGCTGATGTGTGTGATTAACTACATGGAGATGGCCAGAGTGACAGGTGTGCCTCTCACCTACCTGCTATCAAGAGGACAGCAGATCAAAGTTGTCTCTCAGCTGCTGCGACAGGTAACAAAGTCAAACACATGGGACATTTACTGTATGCGTACGTGTGGATTTAAAGATGACAACTGAAAGTGTCTGCATGTTTAGGCCATGAAACAGGACCTGGTCATGCCTGTTGTAAAAGCAGGAGGAGGAGAAGACTACACTGGAGCGACTGTCATTGAGCCAGAGAAAGGGTATGTATATCGAGGGCTGGGCAATATATCGATATTATGTCGATAACGTGATATGAGACTAGATATCGTCTTAGATTTTGGATATTGTAATATCGTGATATGACATAAGTGTTGTCTTTTACTGGTTTTAAAGGCTGCATTACAGTAAAGTGATGCACTTTTCTGAACTTACCAGACTGTTCCATTATTTGCCTTTTCCCCACTTAGACATGTCCACATTACTGATGATTATCTAAAATCTAAGTGTGAAGATATTTTGTTAAAGCACCAATTGTCAACCCTAGAATATCGCCTCGATATCAAGGTATTTGGTCAACAATATCATGATATCTGATTTTCTCCCCATCGCCTAGCCTTATGTATATCGTTTTTTTATGTGAGTGTATGACTCCTCTCTGCTCCTGGTGCTGATGGTTTGTTACGGCAAGCTTCTCATCACCACCTTCTTCTCTGTACAGGTATTACAGCGTCCCTATTGCCACCCTGGATTTCTCCTCCTTGTATCCATCCATCATGATGGCTCACAATCTGTGCTACACCACCCTGCTGCAGAAAGGCTCAGCAGAAAGACAGAGGTCAGCAGTTTTTTTTTCCACAAGAAATTAATTTTGGTTTGCTTTGGTTTCCCTAAATGTTTTTGTCTTCTTGGATCTGAAAAACGTTTTATGAAATGTATTGCTGATTTTATGCCACTTTCTTACAGTAAGTCATATGAGCTGAATGTGACTGTTTAACCCGCCTACAGGTTTATTTTGGTCGTTAAATTTGACCTGAAACATATAGACACAATGGCGTGGAATTTCAGATCTTCATTCTTCATTGATTTCTTTCTTTCTTAATGGCCAATAAAACATTTAAAACACTTAAATGTTTTATATCTTGTATCAAAAATAATGAGCTAATATCTGAAGAGGTTTATCAAAATAATGAGCTAAAATCTGAAGAGGTTTATCAAAATAATGAACTAATATCTGAAGAGGTTTATCAAAATAATGAACTAATATCTGAAGAGGTTTATCAAAATAATGAACTAATATCTGAAGCGTTTCTGTGTCTTCAGCCTCTCACCAGAGGACTTCATCAAGACTCCGACTGGTGATATGTTTGTGAAGAGCTCTGTGAGGAAAGGACTTCTACCTGAGATCCTGGAGAATCTGCTGTCCGCCAGGAAGAGGTTTGAATTATTTAAATAAATCACAACATCAAGCTGATCAGAACTAGAGTGAAAAGTTAGCAATTCTGTAGATGGATGGCTTCAGTCCCACTGTACCTTAAAATGTAACTTTTCTTAACTATCCCATCTGTCCATAGGGCCAAAACAGAGCTAAAGAAGGAGACTGACCCTTTCAAGAGGCAGGTGCTGGACGGCCGACAGCTTGCACTCAAAATCAGCGCAAACTCCGTCTATGGCTTCACAGGTGCTCAGGTGGGCAAGCTGCCCTGCCTAGAGATCTCACAGGTGAGCTCTTGACTCTGTGTCTCATGCTAGTTTTAAAATCCATCTGAATGTACATAGATTTTTTTGGTCTGGAACAGCATACATAGATATCTGCTGTGTAAATCACAATGTCCTTTGTTCTCCTTTGAGAAAAAAATCTGAAACCAAAAAGGGGGAAATTTACATATATTTTTTGGGTTTCCTGATGACGACCCCTAGTTTTGCATTAATTCAATGTGACACCATTAGGTATAGGTCAGCCTGTTACACAACACAAGACTCTGAATAACGACCCACATTAGCTTTCCTGCTGGTCTCTTTCTTATCTAACTAACATACATAAACACACGTCCTGCACCTTAGCTGGTTGAACGAGCGACCAAACAGTTCACTGGTGAAAAGTGCACTGCTAACATTAGTTTGCATGCTAGATAGCTAACTAGCTACTCAGCTGCAGCACATTAAACAACATGTAAATGAACCTGCAAGTGTCACTTCGGTTTGTCTAGTTGCTACCCTGCAACCATGATTTAGGTGCCACCCTAATCCAAGGAAAACTGCTTGGCAACAAAAAACATAATGGCTCCGGGGAATAAGCTCTCCAGAGCTCGGTTAGTAACAAGCATTTCTGAGACATGGATGCACACAGATGGAAAGAGAGAGGAGAGAGGAGCTCAGTGTGTCAAAGGAAGGAAGTCCCTCAGCAGTCTAAAACTATAGCAGCATAATTAAGAGCTGTTGCAAGGCAAACCTGAGCCAGTTCTTTAACATATTAAATGTTTACAATTCTGTAAACAAACTGTTTTTTCATTTATGCTAAATGATGCTGTCCCCATTTCACTTGTTGTCACTCTTTTCACTGTTTGTCACAGATGTGAAATCAGGGCACAGACAAAGATGTAGAGCAAAGATAATTGTTGCAATAGAAACCACACAACAGATGGAAATCACAAAGAGTGTAAAGATGAACCACAACAGGCTGTGTTTCTCGATGTTTTGTGGAGGGTTAACTTACTTAGTTATACCCTCCTGAGAGAGCTAAGAAGATAACTGCTGCCTTCTACATGAGCAGTTTTAGGATACAATGCCTTGGTTAATGGCAAATATTTTCCCCAGACATTAAAAGTCATGGTCTGTAATGTGTCTGATGATGTTTTTGCTCCTTGGCCAATGAAAGCGCATTCTAACAGCACAGATCATTTAGAGAATAACTTATTTAAATCCTTTTTTCTCATTTAGAGTGTTACAGGTTTTGGAAGACAGATGATCGAGCAAACTAAACAGTTGGTGGAGTCCAAGTACAACATTTCCAATGGTTACCAAGGTGATGCCAAGGTGAGAAATACATGTAGCTACGCCCCATCAATACTGACCCAAACTCCTCTTTTCTTTACGTTTTTGCTCGTTAACCTTATGAGTTAACATATCAGCTTAGTATAGATTATAAAATACTTTAGTTTTGAGCTGACTAAAAGTATGGAACCTACTATTTGATGTTTTCGATGAACCCCCTTCGTGTAAATGTTGTCGAAATGTTTTTATTTTTATCTTTTAAAGGTAATTTATGGGGACACAGACTCCGTCATGGTTAAGCTTGGAGTTGCTACGGTGAGGGAGGCTATGGATATTGGGACGGAGGCAGCAGAGTGGGTATCGTCCCATTTCACACCACCCATCAAACTGGAGTTTGAGAAGGTACCACTTGATTTATCAAAGCACTTGTCCCAGTAATTTCATCATCTGTGTTGTTGATTAAGCTCTTGAGTGTGTACAGTATTTGAGAATCAGCTAACTAGTTCATAATGTAATGTAAGCATCCTCCCAGCTAACTGGAGCTCATATCTGTTACTTCCTCAGGTGTACTACCCATACCTGCTGATCAACAAGAAGCGCTACGCTGGCCTCTATTTCTCCGCCAGTGCAGACACACATGACAAGATGGACTGTAAAGGCATTGAGACTGTCCGCAGAGACAACTGCCCTCTGGTGGCTAATCTCATCAACACCTGTCTGCAGAGAATCCTCATAGACAGGTACACACACATTCTGTACATAATGCATTGTCAATTCATTTTGTTAGAAGTTCCATTCCATTTTCATAATTTTCTCTTTAATTTTATTTTTAATTTTCAGTTTCAATTTTTGGTGTCCAAAAAGATCGAAACTTACATGCAGATGCTGAATCTTTACCAAACTACGAGCGGTTAATTTGTTATGAAAGTAATCACAGCTGATGTGATGTTTTGTCAGGGATCCCCAGGGTGCTGTGGCTCATGCTAAAGAAGTGATCTCAGACCTACTGTGCAACCGTATCGACATCAGCCAGCTTGTCATCACCAAGGAGCTAACACGCACTGCCCAGGAGTATGCTGGCAAACAGGCACACGTGGAGCTGGCTGAGAGGTCTGTGAGCACACACTGAGACATCTCATTTCAAATTATACTCCAAGGGGAAATGTGTGTGTGATATGGGTGAACTGACCCATTAATGACCCACAAATTGATGTTCTACAGGATGAAGAAAAGAGATGCTGGCAGCGCCCCGAACTTGGGAGACCGAGTTCCATACGTCATTATTAAGGCTGCAAAGGGAGTAGCAGCATACATGAAGTCAGAGGTCTGTGGTGTCCTCTTTCATTGTCTGTGAATAATTTTATTTCATTTGTGCATCCCCCTTTTCTTATAATGCATGCTTAATTCAAAGGAGAATCCTTATTCTTCCACATGTTGCTTTAGGACCCGATCTTTGTGCTGGAGAACAACATTCCTATAGACACACAATACTACCTGGAGCAGCAGCTGTCCAAGCCCCTGCTGAGAATATTTGAGCCAATCCTGGGAGAAAGCAAGGCAGAGAACATCCTGCTCAGTACGTTTACAAACACACACATCATAGTCTTGTTAATACAATGTAGTATTTCTATCAGCTGACACTTGTTTTCCTCATGTATTTGCATATTAGTGAAATGATAAGTGGAGTTAGTTGATTAACACAAACCACTTTGGGCCTTTGTCAGTATTGTTGATATTTTAAAGTGTAACTTTAAAAAAATGATTCATTAAAGGTGCAGTAGGTAAGCCTTATAAAACTAACTTTCTGTCATATTGCTGAAACTGACCCTATGTTCCAGTAGAACTACATGAAGCAGGTAATAATAAAAAATAAAAAATCCGGCTCCTCTGGCGCGACCTACAGCCTGTAGTGCGATTTGCAAAAATCCACCGCTCCCTGTTCAGATGCACCAATCAGGGCCAGGGGGGGTGTCTAACTGCGTGTCAATCACTGCTCATGCACACAAATTCATTCTCCCTTGTGGGGGGAGGGGCTGAGAAGATTTTTTTTTTGGCTAAGTCCTGGATCTTCGCAATCCTACCTACAGCACCTTTACGTAATCTATAGATAGATCATCAAAACAATCACAGTTCATCTTTCTGTGTCCAATGGGTAATATGTAACATTACAGACATTAAAACTACTCTTGTGTCCCAAAAGATATAATATAGATTTGCTAGTTATGTTATCTTCTCAAGCTTTGAAACTTAACATTGCTGTTGATGTTCTGGTGTCTTTCAGAGGGCGACCACACGCGCTGCAAGACTGTATTGACCTCGAAGATCGGGGGCCTCATGGCGTTTGCTCAGAAGAGAAGCACCTGCATTGGCTGCAAAGCTGTGCTCAAGACGGATGGTGTGTGCTCACATTTCTAAGATATTTTTTCCTACTTCTCCTACTATCCACCTAATGAGGTTAGGTACCACATTTTGGGTGGGAGCGGTGTTAAAGAGCTTTATATTTGTGACATCTAACATGTGTGTCATTGCAGCGGCTGTGTGCGATTTCTGTAAGAAGAAGGAGTCTGAACTGTACCAAAAAGAGGTAGGCAAAATGCCAGATGACTTCTAAATATGTTGGTTTTCATCACTAACAGGGCTAACTTTGTTTGATTAAAGTCCCAGCTCTGACTATATTTGAAGAAAAGCTTTAATGTCTTATTTATAGTCAATGGTTGTCTTAGAGTAAATCATCATATCGCCCTCTGGCAGCTCCTCACAGCTCAGGGTTTTTTATCAAATGTATTTAAATACATCAAGCAGAACACTTATTTTACTATAAAATGAACTTTAGTCAATTTAAAAAAAAAAAAAAGTATTGCTGCTAGTGTGCTGTTCCAGTAAAACTGAACTGATCAAATTGTTTTTAAGAATTACGGGGTTAATATCTGAAAACATGCCAAATGAGTTTCTAACATTTAAGTTGTTAATTACAGATCTTTCACCTCAGCACACTGGAGGAGCGTTTCTCTCGCCTGTGGACTCAGTGTCAGCGTTGTCAGGGCTCCCTCCACGAGGATGTGCTCTGTACCAGGTACATATACAGTACATGTGGACATGCTTATTAGAACTGTTTACTGCAAAATTGTGGCTGAGCACACAGTAACACTGTCCCTCCTGACTCCTCTGCAGTCGGGATTGTCCCATCTTTTACATGAGAAAGAAGGTTCAGAAAGATTTGGACGACCAGAGTAAGCTGGTGGATCGTTTTGGATGGTGAGAGGCGCACACACACTCGATCCTTACGTGCCTCATTTCAGATGACCATGGACTCACTGTATTTTTCTTTCATGTCTTTGGGTGCTTGTATAAATGCATATATATCACACTATTTCTATGTTTTTCTAATATGACATGACATTAAGTAGTGTTTTTGTAAAATAAAATCCAAAAATCCTATTCCTTTTGGGCTGTCACGTATCATTACTTATTTAAACACAGGATGCTGAACCCCACACCATACAGTAAGTGTACAAGTGCAAAGAGGTTTATGGTGTTTGTACATTCCCTCCTCTTAACATCAAAGAAAAAGTGTAACCTTTTCGGAAATGAAGAGGAACTTCATTGCCATCCTCTTCAGTGGTATTGTCTCAGTTTTAGTCAGACCTAAAACAACATCCTTAACTCCACTGATTTGGCACCTCAGAACAAAAACCCTGATTGTTAACTTTTAATGACACAAACTGGATATAGTGTTTGTTCTTCCTTCTTGAAAGACATAAAAAGATGAGGTCTCTATTATCAGTAATTACAAGTCATATCTGGCATAAATGAAGCACATTCTCTACTTAGTTTGTGTGTTTGAGAGAAGTTCTTCTTGTGCATCTCTTTTTCGAAATACATTTAACCTTATGAAAACTTCCTACCAGTGAAGATCCACCTTGGATAAATAAAACAGACAATACATTAAAGCTGAAGACATTTACTTGTTCATTACAGCAGAGTGCATTAAAGAGTTTACATAGCTGTCTGTGAGAAACTTGAACATTTTAGAGTTACTCCATAACAATGGAACTACATTAAGTTCAGATAATAAGAGGCATTTGGAAGCTGCTGGTTTAACACCATAGCAAAGTAGGAACCCTTTAATAGATGGATTCACTTCTAAGCAGGATGCAGCTGAAGTTAGCTCATTAAACTTAGATATAATTTTAGTAAATATGTGGACAGCAGTTTCTTAATGCAGAAGTTTTTAAACGGGAACGTGGTTTGTAATGCTACAAAAATAGAAATGTGTCAATCATGACATTTAGGGTTACAGTAAATATCAAAGAGGACAAACACTGCTATAAAAAAAGATGCCCTAGTGAATATCCTATCATCCATCATGATCGGATAACATGACTGTTGCTGTGTCTGAGCTCTGTCTGTTGGAGTTAAACACTGGTTTCAGCATCAGTGTGGTTTAAATGTATGTAGTACCACATAAGCACCAACAACACTGACCGACATAAAAACTGCATTGAACGTGGACTTTGGAATAAAGTGGGACTGTGTGGAACAAACAGCAGGGCTGACACTTCAAACAGTAAGTTAATGATGGACATCAGATCTCAACCCATCATTTGTCTCATCTCTTAGTCTGCTATTCCTCAGTTCCTGTTACAACACTATATTCCTGAGTAAACTTTTTAAATGGCACAAACTAATCCTAAATTCTACAATAAAACAAATAACAGGAAATTAATAAAGTGCACCTAGGAGTCTGGAACACAATTTTGTGGCTTTGTTACTGTGGTGATCCTATGCTGCTACAGCCTTTTCATTGACATATGCCCTTTGCGAGAAGAGAAGAAAATAATGGATATTGCTGTTGTGTTTCAAGCCCCAGAGGACACACTAACCTATGAAAAAACATGCGGGGAAGATGACAATTATTTTCCCCAAACTTTCAAAAAGTTTTAACCAATCATCTGGAAGCAATGCGTAAATAGTGCCCGAGTCAATATGACACTTTTTATGTTATTTGTGGATCTTTGTGAAGTTAGATGTTTACCAAGCAATACTTTCACCTCCCTTAACGTGTCGAGTCCTGGAAAAATTTTGGATTTGGACTGAATGCCTCACCTGATGTGACAGTGCAAAGTGCAGTGACGCACCACTGAACACCTGACCCCCAAAAAGTCAACAGGAGCTGAACAGTCTTTAAAAACACTGGCTAGACAAAATTAGAATAGAATTAGTAAAAAGGTAATTATCTTTACAGTCAAATCCAATATTTCTACCACAGACTGGAAAAAAGTAATTTTAAAACTGCAGTTTCTAGTTGTTTGGTCACAGAACAAAACAAACTGAATTCACAGCGTTAAACGGACATTGCACATTGGATGAATAAATGGCAAATACTGTAAGTTGAAACTGTGACAGCATTACAAAATGAATTGTGCCATGTCTGCTTCCCTGTCTGGAGCTGTGCTGGACATCTCCAACATGACAGAGGAGGTGCAGTGTGTGTGAGCGTGAGTGTGAAACAAGTGCTGTAAGAGATGCGCTGGTGTGTGTGGTTTGCTATAGTATTGTGCAACGTCTCTGAGTGTTTTTCTTGCTTTTTTTGTTGCTGCGGTTGGTCTCCTTATATCTTCTAATCTCCCGTACCAGTGAATAGAAAGCTTCCTCCACACCCTGCAAGACAGAAATATTTTTTACACAAAATTAAGATTAAAATTGCTATTTTGGTAATTAGAAGTTTTATTTCAGACACTGATTTGCAGATATTGACTCAAACCAGGCTCATGCGTGCATCATTGCAAACTGAATACTGGTGTTACCATCTTTCCTACGTACCTGTCTGGTTTTGGCAGAAGTCTCGACAAATGGTACTCCGTAGCTTCGTGCCAGCTCCTGCGCCTGCCGCGACTCCACCGCGCGGGTACCCAGGTCGCTCTTATTCCCCACCAGCACCATGGGAACACTGTCGCTGTCCTTCACCCTGTTGATCTGCTCTCTGAGGAGACACATGCAACAGCACCTAAGAGACTGAGGCCACCCTACTTTTATCTTTGCAACGCCCTAATATTTGCAGTATTGCTTTATGTATTTGGATCAGTTCAAAAATGTGAACCTGACTCTAGTGTACCAACACCCCCACATAACTTGTGACCACACTCAGCACATCTATAGATATGTGGTACAGACACCTACAAGAGCAGTTCCTGCTGATCCGGAAGCAGCCTTTGTAGTGCTAGACTGTCTGAACCAGCACAGTACACTATACACAGCTGAATTACAAACTGTGCCAAGTGAAACACACACCATTTGAAAAGATTATTATTACTATGATTATTATTATTCATTCCTTGTCCGTAGTATTTTCCACTTCTTTCTTTTGGGATTTATTACTGATCCTGGTCTATGGTGGTGTGTACTTGCGAGCTACGAAAGCATCTTTTACCTGTAGAGGTGAACGTCCTCAAAGGACTTGATGTTGTTGATCGCAAACACACAGAGGAAGCCCTCTCCTGTCCTCATATACTGGTCCCTCATGGCGCTGTACTCCTCCTGACCTGCAGTGTCCAGGATGTCCAACAGACAGGTCTCTCCATCAATCACCACCTGTTTTCTGTATGAGTCCTGTAACACATTATTGACATAAGCATGCAGACATGACCAAACACGTCTGCCAAGAAGGCAAGGCAGCTTTATTTGTATAGCGCATTTTCAGCAACAAGGCAATTCAAAGTGCTTTACATAAAACATTGAAAAGCAGTTGAAAACAATTCAAAACATTAATTAAAGAGAATATAAAACAAACACAGCTAAAATAGAAAAAAAGACAGGTATAACAAAAACAATAATGAAAGTAACAGTGTAGTGTAAGAAATAAACAATTATTTGATTTCAGGTCAAAGTCTTCAGCCTTGATTTAAAAGAACTGAGTTGCAGCGGACCTGAAGTTTTCCGGGAGTTTGTTCCAGATATGTGGTGCATAAAAACTGAACGCTGCTTCTCCCTGTTTACTCACGACTCTGGGGACAGAAAGCCCTGTCCTAGGCGACCTGAGAGGTCTGGATGGTTCATAATGTAGCAGCAGACCAGAAATGTATTTTGGCCCTGAACCATTCAGTGCTTTATACACCAACAGTAGTAAATTGACACCAATTCTTTGAGGGCCAGGAAGCCAGTGTAAAGACCTCAGGGCTGTAGTGATATAAACCATTTACTCGGTCTTAGTGAGGCTGCGAGCAGCAGCGTTCTCAATCAGATGCAGCTGTCTAATTGATTTTTTAGGGAGACCTGTAAATACACCGTTACAGTAGTCGAGTCTACTGAAGATAAAAGCATTGACAAGTTTTTTTTTTTTTTTAAATCATGCTGAGACACAAGTCCTTCGATTCTTGATATATTCTTAAAGTGATATTAGGCTGACTTTGTAATTGTCTTAACGTGGCTTTTGAAATTCAGCTCTGAGTCCATGATTACATCAAGAAATCTCACAATGGATTGCATCATGTTATTCCTATGGTGTTTGTAAGTCACACTGCTGCGTAGCAACAAGACCTTGCTGAGTGGAAGGTTGATAATCAATTTGCAGAAATGTATTTTAACACTGTCTAAAAACTGAGATTTACATCCAACTTGTGTGCATTTTTGGGCAACAATGTGAGAACAATAAGAGCAGCGTTATCACTATTGATTTATATACAGTATGTTAGTGAAAATTATTTGAAAACTAATGACCGCTTACAGGAGAGCGGTCTGCTTTAATGGGTTCTACCAGGTTTTAGTTGAAATGAACATTTAGAGGGTTCTAGCAGTTTTTCACAGGTCTTCCCATCTGATGGTGCTGTAGATTTGTGACAGCATGTGTTTGCTATGGTACCATTTTGCATAGTGATGCTTTACTATGCTGCATTTATTTGACATATTGTTTTACTATGTACTTTGCAGATTAAGATTTTAGATACAAACCATATGATTAGTTTATAAAACAAAATAAACTGCCCAGCAGTATATGAAGCAGTTAAAATGAGTTTCAACCTCGACCAGCTGAAAAATGAATAATAATCATAATAATAATAATAATCCTAAAATGCAATGTATAATGGTATGACTGACAGGTGCCATCCTGCTGCATAATGAATACTTTTGATATTTAAGTATGTTTCGTGGCCAATACGTTTACAGTTTTAAGGTAAGTTTTTAATGCAGGACTGTTACTTATTTTCACGTTTGTATTGCTACATTTACTTAACTGAGTTATTTAGTACATACAAGTGCCCATCCCACGTTGACTTATAAGACACCACTTACTGTTGCACTGGCGAAACATTTTTTTTTTTGGGGAGATGAACATAACACCTTACATATAAAATTAAAATGCAAACAAAGAACTTTGTACTACCCCTAGCTTTATAAATAAACGATTGCATATAGGAAGTACTTCTTATTCCACCACTTCTTACAACATAAGAGAGACATCGTATCCTGTGTATCGGTTAATATCCACTAACACATAAGATTTGGCTGTGATTGTTGAAAACTATCAAAAATAGTTAAGAATAACTCACATTGTTGTACACATAAAATTGGCCATGTGGTTTCGTGGTAAACTCTAGATTATGTTATTACATTTAAGTTGATCCAGGACACTAGTGTCTAATGGGTAGTCTCTCACCTCGATGGTTGGATCATATTCATCTACGAAGTGGTTCTGGATGAGCTGGATGGTGAGAGCGCTCTTCCCCACACCTCCTGCCCCGACCACCACAAGTTTGTACTCGGTCATGCCTGGAAGGGATTAAAACCAGCAGGTAGCCGTGATTTCAAATCGGATTAGCCGACTATCAGGTGAACATTCAACAAATCAAACCCTCTTCCTCGCTACACTGACATGGCGAAGAGACTGACCTAGTTTTAAGTCGTTAACGTTACTTGTCTTTATGTTAAGTCTTCCTTATGACTGAATCGATATAAATGAGTGATAGTGGTAGAAGTGGGAACTCTTTAAACGTACTTACCTTTATGTAGGGGTTATAACACTCTGTGAAATGATATCTGAGTTTACGAATGGATAAATGAGATTAGCTTGCTACATTACGTTAGCCTAAAACGATTTCCTTATTCAAAACACTTGTAGACAAACTTCACGATCTATTCGCAACTTGTTTTCCTCACTAGAATTGCGTGTCAAAATATAAACCACAGTTTGTGAAGCTACTAGTAAAAATCTAACTTCATATAATGAATAAATTAAAAACCTGGATCCGTGCGAGTTCCTATTTAGTCTATCATGGCTCATTGAAAGCAGAGCGTTATCGCGTTAATCCCTTTCGTAAAACAACCAATGAACCGACGCCATGCAGACTGACGTCGTAACGGTCCAATCACAATAGAGGTTTAGCTTGTGGCCCCGCCCAAAGATAGCAAATCTGTCCAATCATTAACAGGACTAGCCTTAATTGGGAGTGGCCAGATTGTTCTTCTCAACCATAGAAATCAATACTAATGAAAATCAGTAAGGGTAGTTATACTCATGTAAGTACTAATTTAATCTTTATTATCAAACAGTTCCAAAGTTTATGAACTTATGCATCATGTAATGCATTCCATTAAACAGCTCTGCAGCAACTACCATCTTTGTGAATGTTATACCTACATTTTATTGCAAAACTTATCACCGGAAGTGTCAGTATTGTATTGTGTCTGCCTTGACACTGACACCTGGGCGCATAGATATATATATATATATATAAAGCCTATATATAGGCTGAATATAGGCTTTATATGAAGCCTATATGTAGGCTTTATATAAAGGCTTTATATATATCTATGCCTGGGCGTAGTTAGAACTGAGTGTCCACTGCCCTCCAGTGGCCACAGTACGCAACTACAATACTACATTTAAATCCGTGGCTAATGATGTACAATAATAATGTCCATTATTAATAACAATACGGTCAACTCATTATTTGTGCGACTATTACAAATAACCAAGTATCTTTAAAATCACGAGTTTGTGTTTACTGCCCTCTCACTTTTTTCGACATACTATACTATGTTTTTTTCGACATACTATACTATGGCTTTCTTATCACATTTTTCGACATACTAGTATGGCTTTCTTTTCAAAAGACCTGACATGTTATACCAATCTAGCTGACATTTTTTTGGACTTACCATTACGTTATGGATTTGAACCCTGTACCTTCTGTCTGTGAGGTAACAGTGCTAACCACTGGGCCAGAATGCTGCTTACCTATACAATAACTTATTTGTGACTTTTGTCAACATACCGGTACTATACTATGGCTTTTTTCTACATACTATACTGTGGCTTTTTTATCACTTTTTTTCGACATACTATACTATGGCTTTTTATCACTTTATATCGACATAATATACTAAGGCTTTTTTCTACATACTATACTATGGCTTTTTATCACTTTTTATCGACATACTGTACTATGGCTTTTTTATCACTTTTTTATAATTTGGATGAATACAGTATGTATTTAATATTTTCAAAAAGTTTAGATAGAAAGTATATAAAGAATCATAGAAAACTCATAAAAAAGTCATACTATATTATGTCGAAAAAGGAAGAAAAAAAGTCACAGTATAGCATGTTGCAAAAGGTCTGAAAAAGTCAAAGTGTAGTATATAAAAAAACTGAATAATATGTCCAAAAAAATGATAAAGTCATATAGAATGTCGAAAAAAGTCAACAAAAGTGGTAGTATGTCAAAAATTGTCATAGTATAGTATGTCACAAAAGTAATAAAAAGTCACAGTACAATATGTCGAAAAAGTCATAAAACAGTCCTAGTATAGTATATCAAAAAAGTCAAAAACGTCATAGTATATAATGTCGAAAATAGTCATTGAAAAGTCATAGTATAGACTATAGTATGTTGAAAAAAGTTCTAAAAAAACATGGCGTAGTATGTGGAAGAAAAGTCATTAAAAAGTCAAAGTATAGTATAGTCGCTAAAAATATTAAAAAGAACCAAACCAAACTCTTCACTTTGATCTTGAACCGGTGACTCGTTGGTTCAGAACCCAATGCCCTACACTAAGCTACTAGGCAAACTTAATAATTCATGTCATAAAAAGTAAAAAAAATGTCATATTATAGCATGTCATGAAACATTTATATTACATTATATCATGAAAGTGATAAAAACGTCATAGTATAGTATGTCGAAAAATTCCGTATGAAAGAATCGATCAACAATTAGGCCTACTGTGAATGCCGCTGAATCAGCATTCACACAATGACAGTAGGCTACAATTGTTATTAATCCAGTGTGGTCAAATATCATTGATTTCATAATGAATATTACAAACAGTAAAATTAGTAGTGGTAATAAAACTGTATCCTTTAAAGGCCAGGTATGGTTAAACTCTGAATTAATGCTGTGGCTCCGTGTGTTGTAAATGTGTAAAATAGGCAACTTCTTGGTAACACATTTTAATGTTGTGTTCGCATCTTGTTTCCACTGTCTCCAGGCAAAAAAGAAAGTTATTGCAGGTTTAAGAGCTTTTCTTTTAACAATGTGAGGGACAGTCTGCATCCAGAGATGTTCATACCAGAGTCAAGACAGTTTACGGCTCACTTGTGTAGAATAATGTATGTTTATCGCTATCTAGTGGTCACAGTGATGAACTGCAACAGTAACTGCAAATGCGTAATATTAGCATCAATGCAGACACGATTATACTTCCGGTAATTTCCTTCAAAATAAAGACCAAACTGAAGCATTTAGAAATTAAGTAAGAAATCATTCTAAAGCTATTATGAAGACATGATTATCGAAATATCGACACACACACACGCACGCACACACGCACACACACACACACACACACACACACACACACACACACACACACACACACACACACACACACACACACACACACACACACACACACACACACAAGACATCATGCCCCACCCTCTGGCACGTCATGCTCACTTCCCTTGTCTGTCACGTGCATGTTTCTCCCTTACTCTCCCACTGGGTGCATCTGCTCTCCTATCTAATCTTTGCCTAAAATCACCAGATAATCCTGCATCCATCTGTCCTGAGAGAAAGACAGAGAACTGACATTGCGCTTATGATGTGAAAAAAAATCAAGACTAATTTAATGCGTCATCGTGCTGTGGGTGATAAATCCTGATAAAAAGTTGTGCTGAAATAGTGACATCTTCTCAAATTGCTTATATTTTATTATACACAAGGATATCTCACATATACATCTTTTATACATAGAATATTAAGCATTATGATCACTTTCTTTTTTTCTTTTGATTCCCACCACACATTTCATCAAGATGGAGGAGCACAACATTGGACTAGCCATAAATGAGACAAAGAGAAACTTGATTAAAAATACACCAATACAACACTTGAAAATGAAATTCTATACAGGAATAATCATTCACGTCTTTTAGACATTTCATTCAAAACAAAATTTGCCTTAATCACGTTTTCAAATAATTCATTGACATACCAACACATTTTACCATTAAACCCTCAGTTTAATCAAATACAATTATTACAATCCAGTAATGTATTTTTTTTTCTCACAAAAGTGAGCTCAATTCACAAACGCTCTATAAGTTAAACAGAATTAGATTCTTGATCTGAAAAAGAGCCGTCTGCAAATGTACTTTGTGTGTTGGCATGACCTGTGAGTACACAGAGGGCAGACGTGTTCGTGTGTGCATGAACATGTTTAATGTATTGGCTGTATGTGCAGGCGCAGAGAGTTGTACTGTGCAGTTTGTTTAATATGACAGTTCCTGTCCTGTATAAGCATGTTGGTGTTCTCTCAGGAGAAGCACCTCTGAACTCCCTACTCCATTACCCAGCTGTCAGTGCGATGGAGAGGGTGCTGCTTTTAAAGGGCTTGATAGGAGCTGTTGGTTGGCCATAATTGTTACCAAACCTTAACACACCCTCTGACAATGTATGATAACACTTCCTAATCCCACCCTGTTTCCATGGGTGCTTCACAGTCATGTAAATACCAAAAAGTGTGCCACCACTCCCTCTGCACATTGTGCATAGTGCACTTGACTGTGCTTGCATGAAATTAGCACCCTGTGTGTGTGTGTGTGTCTGTGTGTGTGTGTGTGTGTGTGTGTGTGTGTGTGTGTGTGTGTGTGTGTGCAAAAGGAAGAGAGGGATGGTGGGGTACTACACTGATGTGCTCATTAAAACATGCTCACCGCACAATGTTTCAGCACCTGCACCCAACACAGCGCTCGCTCGCACGCACTCACGCATGCACACGCACACGCACACGCACACACACACACACAACTAAAATTTAGATACTAAAGATGTGGAAACAGAGAGCAGCCACAAAGACACAGAACAAGGCAGAAACAGAGGCAGCACGTGCTGTGATGCCTGGGAATATTATAACTGTTAACTGTTGTTCCTCGCTGGTTACGGAGTGGATCAGTTAAGCAGCTATCACACTCTACTTGTCATTCTGGGCCACCTATCTATAAGGGAGCATACATGCCAAATGGAAAGTCACAAATGTCAGATGATTACTCATGTGACCCATAAGCATGGCTGGACGTGACCTAGTTAGGTCAGACCCAGGTGAGATTCAGCTAGACACCAAATGCAAGCTCAAACACACACCTTTGCATAATCAAATGCACACACATAAAGGGGGCCTGTTGTAACAAAAGCTATACAGCTTCACACACACAAAACACAGACTGATACAACACCTAAGCACATTTTTTCTCTTTGATTTAATAGTTTAAAAGTAGTTGGCACGTGCATGCATACTATAGTTATGCAGTGCTGTGGAAAAATAATGTTGCAAAGAAAAAAATTAAGTGGATGCATCACCAGCGTCCACACAAGATTGTCCACAAGGGGCCTCACTCATAAAAACACATTAGCTTTTAGTTTGTGTATTGATTTTTAAAAATGCTCAATATGATTTCTATTGAGGCTGAGGGCCTTGGGAGTAATAAAGACTAGAAAGTGTAAGCAATCTACACTAGTGGCATCACATTTTGTAATTAATAATTCGGACAATGTTGTAAGCTCAAAAGTTTTACGTTTCAAAACTGAGGCTCCAAAGGTGCTTTCTCAGCAAGAAAAGTAAATGTGTGGCTTACACATAAACATTTAAATACAACACAATGCCAGTGGCTTGAAAGAGTTGCTGTACAGGCAAAAAGCCAACTACGCACGCACGCACACGCACGCACGCACACGCACACGCGCACACACACACACACACACACACACACACACACACACACACACACACACAATCTCCACAGTGATGTCGTGGAAACAGAACGCTTGACCAATCACAATGAGCTCAGGAGCAGGAAGGAAATCTGGGATCTGAGTTCAGTTTTTGCTGTTGAATGCTGTTGAATTGTATGTGTTTGCACACAATACACGCACACACACACACACACACACACACACACACACACACACACACACACACACACACACACACACACACACACACACACACACACACAAATTAATCAGATGCATACTTATGATATGTGCAGTTGAAAATATTGTACAAAAGCACACAGCAGGTCCATTCAGTAAAGCAGTGACTGTCTTACAATCCCTTTCCAAAAACAATCTTACTCTTTTCTTTATCTTTATTTTCAATCTTTTTTTCAACTTGTATCATTTTGATCTTCTATGTCAGCTCCTTCTCCTCTTTTCCCCCATACATGTACGAGTTGTATCCAGGCGGCTGTACATACTCCTCAGACTTATCCCAGTCCGACACCCATCCAGATCCGGCTCCTCCTCCGCCAGCCCCGCCTCCATTAGAACCAACAACTGGTTGGTTCATGGCCCCGTACTGCCCGCCTCCGCGGTAGAGCTCATCTGTTTCATTGGCCAGTTCATCCTCATCGATAATACCACACTTCTCCTCACTGGTGTCCTCTATATCCGCCCAAGGCTGCTTTTCCCCTGATGCAAAGATACCTAGTGAGAAAAATATATTAGAATCAGAATAAGATTTACAATATATCAAAGTACTACAAAAGGCAAGAACATAAATACAGAATAGAAATATTATAATAAAAATATGTAAAAGACACTATAACAAATACAGTATGTACAATATGATCAGCATTTAGACTGAGGTCTTCTGCACATGCCTCACAAAACACTATATTCAATGTCAAGTCATACCATAGAAAATCACTCCTCCGTAATGTACGAGTGAAGCTATTAGGAAGACACCCTGCCACTCTTCACGTGTCTGAAATGATGTAAAAAAGGTGTGGAACGTAGGTGAGTTACAAATTTTATACATGGCATTATTATTATAATGCCATGCCATATTACTATTACTAGTCAATGCAAGTGAATGTTTATTTACCTTGTGTTTGGTCATGGCTCCCACTATAAGAGGACACACCATTCCAGATAATGTTCCCACCCCGTTTGAGATGCCCATCAGTATGCTAGCATATCGAGGGGCGATATCCAAGTGATTGACATTAAACCCTGAAGCAGATTTTTACAGTTAGGGTTAGAAAAAAGACATTTCTCACAACAACCGAGTAAAGGGACATCAATTAAGGGAGAGATTTACTGATGGAATTGGGCGGTATACAGCATACTTGTTTATAACTTCTCTTACCTGAGATAGCAAATCCACTGAAACCCACAGCGAGGACCAGGAAGGAAATGGCAATACCTTTTGTGTGAGAGTATCCCACCACCAGGAGGAGGGTGGCCTCCATCCCAAAACCTGAAACACATCCACATAAACACATCAAAAACTGATGAATGAATGAGGAAAATAATCCACAACTTTATTCTCTGTCTCAACCATAGACTGTAAAATGAAGGTCTCAACAAGCAATGGTCACCTGTTATACAGTAGTGCATTATAGTTATGTTAAAAATGGTACATGTGTTAATGCACATGCATAATAAAAACTAATGCAGCCTTTAAGTTGGGCTAAAATATTGATATGATTCCAGTACTGGCAGCTGCTGCACTTCAAACATTCTGAATGAAAGTTGCTGGGTAAAAGGTGCCAGACAAATGACGTTACTACATGTTAAGTCCTTAAAGCAACACCAAAGATTCTTTTGTACCTTAAAATAATGTTTCCAAAATCGTTTCAGTGGTTCATCCTAACAGGGTGAACGGCACTTCTGCATTCGCTTTGCGTCTCTCTATCGGTTATAATCGCACTATGCCAGATCGGGTAGCGGATCTGTAGTTCGAATGAGACATAAGAAACTACTACGAGCGGTAATGGACAATTCTGCTTCCAACCTATAGGGAGACCGAAGAAGAAAAGTGCTTTGGTGTTGCTTTTAAATTTCAGGACAATTATGGCAATTACTTAGAAATACACCTATAAAATGTAATTTATCTAGTCACTCTCACCTCCACAGTTCATGAGCTTCCTGACATTGGTGGTGGTCATCAGATTGTGGGTTCTCAAGTAGTCTGCCAACTGGCCTCCAATAGGCACGATTATTGTCATCACCAGATGGGGCAAAGCTGACACCATGCCCACCTGAAAGAGGAAAGGGGGATAGTGAGTGTGTATGTGTATGAGAGCACAGAGTGTATATGTGTGTGTGAGAAGGATACATGGGAATAGTGTTTTTTATTCATTTGAGTGTTAGAAACAATGAAAGGCTGAAGGTTGAAGTTTTGTTTTGATAATAGCGCATCAATCTGAATAATAATTCATGCTGATTAGTGCTCCTTAGAACTGAACTGAGATAATGTGATCTAAATTATGACATAATATCAGAGAAAAGAGATAGGACAATAGGAGGTCAAATGGTAATTTCTTTTTTGGTGTTGTGGTGGTGTGGGGGTCTAAAATTCTGACCATACAGCATATCCATTCAAGCAGTCTCCCCCTCTCTCTCCGCATTTCCTATCACCTCTACACTATCTACTAACAAATAAAATCAAAATACCACCTAACATGCCAATGGCTTGTCATGTTAACCCTCAAACTCTTATTGTCAGTCTTGTTTATGAATAAAACATGGAAAAGAAAATTTGACACACAAAAGAAAAATAACAGTATATGAATAAGACTACACTTGTTTAAACAACCTAAATGTGTTACTAGAATCTTCCTTCTTACTTGGTTTGTAAAGATGAGTCTGGGACTCTATTGATAGGTTAATTTCATGAAACTGCTCATAATATTTAGGTATGGGGCTTACACAAACCCACACCCTAAAGAAGAATTCTGGTATTTTTCAACCTGGGTTTTCTATTCTTAATTGTGGCTTTTTTGCCTATGGGTCATAATAATGTTGCATTTCATTGTAAGAACACAGAAAATCTCGTATCGCAGCAAGCAGTGCAAACGTCCTAAAGATTTCCAAATAATTAATATTTAATTTTATATTAACAATATTTTACATGAATCATTTAAAACGTCATTATGACCCATAGTCACAAAAGCCACAATTATGGGGGAAATACCAGCATTTCCCTTTACTGTAACTCCAGTTGAAGTGACCTAGAGCAAAGTCTTAACACTTAAACTCTACAGTGAAATTGCAGTTGGCTACGGTAGTCGACTGCAGCTTTGGGCGTATTCCAATTGTGAGTAGACATTTTTGAAAAAAATCAAACTATAGCTTCTGTAAAGAAGAAGAAGAAAGTCATTATAGCTGATATAATCTCACCTTGCTGATCTCAAAGCCAAATACTTCTTCAAAGTAGGCCGGCTGGCTGATGAGTAGCAGGTAGAAGGTCCAGCTCCTGCAGAAGTTGGCCACAATGATGGCGTAGACTGGCATGGAGGTGAAGAAGTGTTTCCATGGTGTTTTAAATTTCTGCCACCAAAAGGAATAAGGAATAAGATATAATGGGATTCTCTGACTTCACTAAGATGGATCAAGAACTAGAGAATCAGCTGAACATGTATACATTCATGTGTACATCTGCACTATCTGTGTTTGTGTGCAGGTCTATGAGACCTACATGCAGAGGATTAAGAAATGTTGCAGACTCTCCGATTGCCTCTTCAATGTACTTCCTCTCCTCCGGTGTAATAGTGGGATGAGCAGCGGGACTCTCATACGACACCAGAATCCAGAACAAATACCAGAATATCCCAAAGCTGCCTAGGAGAGGCAGAGCGATAGAAAGCAGAAGACACGGGTACAGCAGAGAAAGAGAAAGAGAGTTAAAGGGTACATGAGTAAAAAGAGAGAATATGAGAAGTAGCTGCTTAAGTTTAACAACATCAGTAGTAGGTGGGGGAAGACTTTTAAACTCTCAATGCAGACACATAAATCCTTGAGATTTAATAAAAGCTTTGCTATTTAGTCTTGATTGTAAGCAACAAAAACACAGTACTTAATTGATGTGAAAACATTTGCATCTGAACTGAGGAGTGCTAGTGTATGTATTAATGTATTACTTGGCTTAATAGTCATAGTCATGCAGTAAGCAAACACATATTTTATTATAAGGACACTAACCATAGACATAGAATACTGAAGACCACCCAGTGTATTGCACCAGTATCCCAGCTAAAGGCATGGCCACCACCGCCCCTGCATAGGATCCTAAGAAGGCATCAAACAGAGAAAACCAACAAATTATTAATTTTCTCTCATAATCATGTAATAATTTCTACAGTCAAAATGCTCAATATTTATTGTTATTCAGTATAAATCCTATGGTGGCCCTGAAGTGCAAACCACGACAGCAATCTCACAACATGGCAGCAACATGCCCCAGGACTGCAAACCGCCGCAACAATACAGCTATTCACCACAACACAACAGCAAATTAACACAACACTACAGTAATTCACCACGACACGACAGCAAATCCCACAACACAACAGCAAATCCCACAACATGACATGTTGTAGTGAATTGCTGTCGTGTTGTGGTTAATTGTTGTTGTGTTGTGTGATTTGCAACCTTGTGTTCAAACTCTGTGGAGATCCCAAAGTTTCTGCAGATATCAGAGATATTGAATTTGGGGATACATAAGTAAGGCAAGAAACATTACCACAAAAGGCTGTTGTGGCTAATCGACTTCTCTCTAGAGGAGGCGCCCACTTGGCCCAGATCCCGTGGCAGGCTGGGTATGATACACCCTGAAGGACACAATACAGTCAGGGAAACACTCTTGCATGTAGGGCTAGTCTTACACAGAGCACATGTGACACATACTGTACCTCAACAAGGCCCTGGCATATCCTGACCAGTATGACACAGCTGTAATGGCAGCGAGCAGCAGATGGAATCAGCATGTTGAGGGTGGATGTGGCCACTATAGCAAAGCCAAACACTCTTAAACACACAAAAGACAAACAAGCAGATTACATTTTCAACAGTAACAACAGCAGCATAAAAATGGCAATTAGATAAAACAAACGCTCCACTAAAAGGATGGGTGGTCCTATGATTTGAGTTGTTAACTGGTGCTTGTTTTGTCAATGCTACTGCACCGGGTATCTGCTTATAAAGACAACTGTCAGAGGCCTGTACTGCGAAGCCAGATTTGGCGTTAACGAGGTAACTTCAGGTTCAACCCAGGGTTTTCTGTACCACGACGGTGGATTACTTGCTACTGGGTTCAATCGCCGTGGTAACTTATGCTGAACACCTAACTCGAGAGCAGGTTATGTTGGAGATTAGAGATCAACCGGTGTAAAAGCACTGCCTGCTGACCAATCAATACTCGGTTGATAACAGCGTCACCATTCTTGAAAGATCCAGTGGAGCTCGGTGCGCGGAGAGAGAGAGAGAGAGAGAGAGAGAGAGAGAGAGAGAGAGAGAGAGAGAGAGAGAGAGAGAGAGAGAGAGAGAGAGAGAGAGAGAGAGAGAGAGAGAGGTGCGCTCAGAAAAGTTGAAACATTTAGAGACTGACAACCCCGTTAACATTCCCCGCGGTTCTTAAGGTTAGTGAAGCCGGGTAACTGAAAGAAATCCAGGGCATGTTGATCTTGATTCGTAGTACAGGCAGGTCCACCTCATCTCTTAGTTAATTTTTGTTTTGTTTGTGTTGACTTCCTGTTTTATTTTGAAATATCAATACTTACCATCTGTTTCTGTTTCTTGTCTTCCCATCTTTGTCTGCCTTCCCCCCTGTGTGATTACCCTCCCTTATGTAATGTGTGCCACCTGTGTGTAATTGTCTGCACCCACCCAGTGTATATATAGGTACTTACCTTGTGTCCCTTGTCTGTTGCCAGATTGTTGTTGTACCTCGTGTCTCACTCTCCTGCGTTATTCCTAGTGTCTCTTCCTTGTGTTTTTGTATGACCTCTTGCCTGCTTTTGACCACGTCTTTAGCTGCCGTTTTTGTACCTTTGCCTGCATTGTACCTTTGTACAATAAACTCCATTACCTGTTACATCTGCTTTGAGTCATGCTTTCGGGTACCCTTTGCTTCGTGCCAACCATGTTGAATGTACTTTTCCTGAATTTTTGTGTGGTTTGATGCTCAATATTTGCCAACTGATTTAAAGAATTAGTCATACCCAGCACAATTGCCAATTTTTTAAATCAAATCAACCAATTTACACCAGATTACAGTAATGCCTGTATTGGAGAAGATATTATAAACATGAAGACATTCACCTGTTGGCTGCAAATTTTCGACATATAAAGCCACCCGGGATCTGTGTGACGATATAGCCCCAGAAGAAGGAGCCGTGGATCATCCCCACTGTCTCAGGGTCCCAGGTGAACTGTGCGGCCTGGAGAAAAGAAGATATATGACTTTAACTTCATTCAATTAGAAATTTACTCACTTCAAAACAAAATAGATCAGTAGTATCAGAAGTCATCAGAACTTCTATGGTTCAACAACACTGTAATATTCTCAAACTAAAGGCATTATTTTGATGTACTTCCTAGCTTAGTAAATCTGTATGATAATACATGTATTGTTATTATTATTATTGTTATTATTATATAGCTTTTAGTTTCAAAATGAGGAGGTAAAGTGGTGAGTGCAAGAAGGCACACATACAGTACAAAATGTTTGCTTACATTGTATCACTCATGTTTAATGTATATGTAAGTGCATGTGGCCTGAGAACAGTGTTTTCTCTATCATTCATTTCATTCTTTTATTAAAAAATATGTATTGGCATTACTCAGCCTCTAAGCAGAAATAAAGCAGATCATAGAGAGACAGAAACAAATCCTAATAAATAATGCAAATATCCTTGTTAAAGGCAATAAATCCTATTTATTACTATTACTATATTTATTATTAATTATATTTTGCCACTTACCACAAGTACTTCCTTGTTGCCTTTGTAGACAGTGTGGTCATTCACCATGCTTACAATGGCCACACCCAGGTTGCACCGGATGCCAAAAGAGATGCAGAATCCCAGGCCAGACAGGATGGCGATGATGTACCTCCTCGGCAAGCCAAAGCAGGTACAGTCCACCACCGGCAGCTCCTTCTCCTCCACCAGCTCAGGACGTCCCTCCGCTGATAATTCAATGGTTTCTCCATTGGGCTGCCGCTTCTCAATCAGCCTGACGGGAGACACAGAGACAGAGCATGCAGGAAAGGAGAACTACAAACCAGCCTCTGTACTTACATGAAAAACAATGCATTTTGGAATTATCTGTTGGTATAGACAACACTTAAGTTTGCAGTGATGGACCCACTTGTGAGTTGAACAAAGTGTAACAGGTTAACACTGCAAAGTTATGCATCTTTATAATACTGATTCTTTAGACAGCCTGATTAGAATGATCTGTTTAAATGGCCCAGCTGCTTATTTAAGCTGACCTGGTGTCAGCAAACAGCTTGTCTTCATCTTCATGTACATCTTCCAGACACCACATTCACCACACTCTGCCTTTCTCGACGAGAAGCAATTTACAATATTTTCACAAATGGGAGGAAGATATATATATTTTTTTGTTTTGAGGCTGGAGTATATATCATTTCTTTCACTGCAGGGTCTTTGTAAAGTGTGCATACATTTCACTGACTTTCTCTCTACCCCTCTCTCTCTCTCTCTCACACACACACACACACACACACACACACACACACACACACACACACACACACACACACACACACACACACACACACACACCTCCATGCAGACAACATGCACCATGTTGGGGTTGTGTCTGACTCAGCATGAGGCAGTGTGTTGAAGCAGCTGTCACTAGTAGAGGAGCAGAGTTAGCTACGGCAGCACCCCCCAGTGTCCGCTCCTTCAGGACACCTGGTATCTGCTGCCATACTGGAGCTGTTTAAGACATCCACTCTCTCAGACACAGGAGCTCTCTGGAGACCGATATCTAACCACATAACAAAGATATTTAGACGGTGAACAGAGATAATGAAAGCAGTGAAAGATCCTGGCGTCTTTTAGATTGCCAATTCACTGAATTGAAAAATGTATCAAGATAATAATTATTTGAAAAATACATCCATTCTGTCAAACACACATTTTTTGTGCCAACCAAGGAACTTTTGTGTTTACCTTTAAATTATTTTACAGTAGTGGTAATACTTGTTATAGGTTGTTAGGCTGGCCCTTTTTGTCAAGTGGTGAGTGTCACTTTTTTCCACAGAGTCAAACAGAGAAGTCAGGAAAGCGGCCATCTGTGTAACCTCCATACTATCTCTCTCTCTCTCTTTCTCTCTCTCTCTCTCTCTCTCTCTCTCTCTCACACACACACACACACACTCACACACACACACACGCACACACACACACACACACACACACACACACACACACACACACACACACACACACACACACACACACACACACACACACACACACAGACTTAGACTTAAGTACATGCTTTCTGCAGATACATTTCTCAGATTAAATTAGACATAGTGCCACATGTTCTAGTTTATGTTTTAGCCTTAACCTGAGTGTGTTTGTTTTTGAGTAGGTGTGAGTTCACAGCAAAATGCATTTGTGTGTCAGGATCAACCCCACTTTCCATTCCAATCCAGTTAGTCAGTGAGCTGGAGAATTATGCACAGAAAAGGGCACAATCATAACAGGGATTTGTTCAATGTTACGAGGATGGTTGTATTTTTTAAAACTTGTTTTAAATTAAAGCTTTAATAAGATCCCAAAACAAGTGTTACTGCATTGAATACAGCTCAATGTGTTTCATGCAAACGTTCAAGGCAATTCATTTCTCACACCGAAAATCCAAGATAACGCACACTAACACAAGACAAGTCAGACTCTGACGCTGCTAAATTATTTATGTGTTTTTGGGTGAGATGAATAATTCACTCTAGCTTTTACACCATGATCTGTCACTACATATCTACAGTATCTATCTATCTATCTGTTAGCCTGTCTATACTCTCATCCAGCAAGTCATTATATTTCTCTAGTATGCACTCCCTCCCCCATTTTCACACAGCAGACTCTGCATAATCTCTTTATACATATATGCAAGCCACCAATAAACAAAAAATATAAAGAATAAAATATATGCCAGTATAATGATGTATAAATCAAAATGGGGTCCAACATGAGATATTCTACTTGTTAAGTAAAACATAATGGACAATAGAAAAGAAATAGTACTTTGTAAAGCAACATTTTGGAATTTGTAAGAGATTAGAGAGGCTGCATCCTCTCTCTCTCTCTCTCTCTCTCTCTGTTAATCTCTTACCACATTCAGATTAGGATTACAAAAATGATTTACTTCCGGAAATGAATATGGAAGGACATACTAGTGCTTGGCGTGGTTCGGCATGCTTCTTCCTCTATCATGACACACAGTAGAGTTCTTGCATTTTCTGTGTAGCTAAAGAGCTACATAACTATTCTATATTTATCTGAGAAATTACCTGTTTGACTGACATAGTGGTATGAACAAAATTAATTGTTATTAATTATTGCTTCAGCTACAGCACATGCAGGCACAACTATATATTTGATATAAGGTGCACAGGCCTCCAGACAAGGAGCTTTAGCTATGAACACAAGTAACATAGAGATGACATTGTTCCAAATTCTGTAAATCAATGCAAAAAGTTGATCAAAAAGATGACGTGACACAAAGGAAGGGGTGCACATTTTCTTCTGATGAATCAGTTGGCCACACATGCCGCTGTCCTCTCGGTGCTAAACAAACATACTGACTCGCCCCGAGTTAGGTTGCAGGAGGATCCTCATTAAACCTCACGACAGATTGCAGCCTGACACCACACATACGCTACCAGCTAACGAGGCTAGCCCACAGCAAAATTACCGTTAATTACACATGCTTCCCACTAACGGGCACTCTCACTCTAGTGTGTGTGTGTTTGTGAAAGTCTCTCAAAATAGCCAAGTAGCTGAGTGATGTTTTAAGGTGGTAGTGAAGGTGTTTACTGGTACTTTCACTTACAAACAAATACAGTCATTTAACATAAATCAGCATTTGGCAGTATGCCTGCAAGCCAGCACAAAACTTGTAAAACAAGTACAGGTATGAAACACAGAGAAAAGAAGCTTTGTCCCAGGACATTTGCCATCGTGTGAGGCTCACTACAGTGGGAGCTTGCTCTCAGCTGATGTAGCTTCTCTCGTTAGCATAGCGAGGACCTGATTGGTCTCAGCTGGCAACAATTAATGAGCCAGAGAGCACAAGCAGGCAGGAGTCCCGTGACCACAGGCTCTCTGGAATATCATAATTACAATAGTAACAGGCTCAGTAACAACTCAAACTGAGCTCATATCTGTGCCTTACACCTGAGGAAAAAAATGCAAAATTCAACCAACAACAAAAAGCCTGAATTAAAATCTGATATGAAATGTACAAAGTCAACCTGACAGTTGATCAAAGAAATTTAGTCTAAAAATGAATAGACGTCATACCTTAACACAATGGATTTTAACTATTTGATTCAATTAACATCATTTATAATATAATCATTATTTTGTTTAGAAAAAATATGAAAATGAGTGAAAAATGCTATAATGTAATAATTAGTTAATGTATTTATGCATCTTATTTAATTCAATTAACAGTCCAAAACCCAAATATTTTTAGTTTACTTTTATATATGACAAAGATATCCTCACGTCAAGTAATTAACTAAACATTGTAGCTCTTATGAATTAATCTGCAACCCCCCCACCTGTTGAGCCCACACCATCTTTTAATCAAACAAGGACTATTTATTCATATATAATGTGAAACTCGTTAAAGGTTTTACATTTGCTGTAAGATTGTTAGAACATATTAATAAATGTGCCTAATTTGTGATTTTGCAATAATATAAAAGCTATGACAAAATAAAACCGTGACTCTCACATGCTTGTTGGTGACCTGGGACTTTTGTTAGCCTGTATATTAAATTCACCAATACACAGAGCGTTTTATGTAATCCTCTGATAAGAGGATGATAGAGAGGGAGAGGGAGGAGAGAGAGAGAGAGAGAGAGAGAGAGAGAGAGAGAGAGAGAGAGAGAGAGAGAGACAGCAACAGAGGTTTACAGTAAAAACATTATATAACACCAGACACCCTGGTCATTATTTGTCGATTGTGCTGAAACATACTTTTCTTTCCTCATGCCAGGACACCCACTCTAGTCCTGTAGTCTACAAGGGATTTCTTGCTTATTCGCCCTCTGTTTGTAGGCCAGGCATTTGTAAGTATGGGCTTGAGGAATGTTTTAATTTTTAAATTGTAATTATTTGCCATTTCGATAGTGGTGTCTCCTTCCTCTGCAAACCTCTCACTCTCCCTGAGCTGAACAGATTGGGTCTCAGTGGGACTGAGTCACCCAGGGAGAAACCCTGTGGACGCATGCACACACGCACGCATGCACGCACATGGGCGCACGTACGCACACACACACACACACACACACACACACACACACACACACACACACACACACACACACACACACACACACACACACACACGCACACAGTGTTTCTCACTGCATGCTTCCCAGTTCTGTTGTGTTTTCAAACTCAAACCCTATAACGCATGGAGGCAGCATAAATATGAAAAAATGAAGCATTACTGACATCATGGATACAAACCGCATCGCTGCCAATAGCCATTCATGCTGAGCAGCTGACTTTCCAAACTGCTCAGCTCAGACAGAAAGACAAAAGATCAAGACAGAGAACACAAGCAGAATTGTCTCAAATGTAGCATTTTGGTGTCTTACTTTAAGTCTCCAAAAGAAGCGTGTTTGCTCTCATTCATTCACTGAGTGAAGTATCCAGGGGCATAGCACACAATTCTGGGCCCTGTAGAATGACATTCTCTATGGGCCCCTCCCCACATTCACAGATATTCATTCTAACATCTGTTTGGGCCCTACTCACATGAGGGCCCCGGGTACTCATTCCCCTTTCCCTCCCAGTTCGACCCCACTGGATGTACCCCCTTAAATACTGAGGAATTTCTACTCCTGCATCATTGAGAGTGTCCTGACGAGGAACATCACTGCCTGGTACAGAAACAGCACCTAACAGGACTGCAAGGCCCTGCATAGAGTGGTTTGATTGGCTAAACATAGCCTACAATAAGCCTAAAGGATATTTACAGGTGTTACAAGAAAAAGGCTAGGAGAATCATTAAAGATGCAAACCACCAGGGTAACCTTTTCTCCCTGTTGAGGTCGGGTAAAAGGTGTTCCACCCTCAGGCCACTAGGATTTAAAATAATAGAAACACTGCCTAAGACATCAGGAAACCCCCTTGATTGTGCACATGCACAGAGAAGTGAAGTCAAGTAGCAAAGCTGCTCTGTCTCTAGATGTACTTAAAGAATTCAAATCAAGAACATATTACAATATTCAATATGATTGACAATAATTCTTACATTCATAAGAATGCTATGCAGTAATTAAAATGATGCCCACACATTTGCAGTTTCCAAAGCCTAAATGGTAAAAAAAAGGATTGTTTCATGTCATCATTATTTCAGACCACTGTGTAAGGAAACTGGAAATGTAGCACTCCACCACAAGTAAAATGGATTAAAAATGGATTACTTGCTATGTTCTGCATTGCCTTGTGCGTAGTGAAACACAAGCTCTCCTTGTGTGGCCATGCAATGTAATCCAAATCCACAATTGAAGTATTTTAATAAACCTATATGTGACTTTTTAATGACAAGCTATTAAAAACTTTAACATACAGTCTGACGAGAAGACATTTGTAGTGTGGTGTGATTATATTTCATGGAGGGCTGTGGAGTAATTCCTTGGCATGAGGAGATGAATAGATGATATTTAGGCATTAATTTGAAGATGTTAACAGAGGGAATAGTGAGAGAAGCAATGCAGAGTACACTTGACCTTACAGTGATGCAGTTTATGCTTACCTAGTGGAGTTTAATATAGAAGCAGGAGATGCATTCTGATGGAGAAAATGTTTAAATAATAGATGAACTCCTGGCTGTTTTCATCAGGAGGGATTTTGTCTGTGAAGTGGTGAGATTGCACACAAACACACCCATCTATTTACACAGTGCAGGGATGTCCTGTGTGTATATAAATACATAGGACATCCTGTGTATTTATATATATATACACACACAGATGCATGCCTCAAAACATGCATTTTCCACATAAATTCTAAACAGAAATCGTCACTTTTTCTTTTGAAACCGTTGCCTGTACCTAACACTGTGGCACCATACAACCAGAGTTCACTGGCTTAGCCGGGGAAACGCCCACTAAAACCAATCTGGATCAATTCTTATACATCACATCCCTTATAGCATCAGCTGTGGCCATGTACATGCATGGTTCACGACCAGTAAAAGAGAAAAAGCCTGAGATTTGCATGTCCATTAATCTGGGAGACCCGATAGGCTGAAAGTTATCTGTGCTGGTCTCAAAGGCTCAATGGATGGAGGATGGAGGAGGAGGAGATGAGGAGGAGGAGGGAGCGGCTGGAGGAAGTGACATGGGTTGGGATGGAGTGAGTGGGAGGGGAGAGTTTGGGGATTTGCGTGGCTCGACAGCTGGACTAAAAAACAGGCTATTTCAGGACGGGATTTATACGTTTTGTTGCTACCTCAAATCCTGAGAGAGTGAAAGCTTAAAGCAATGGTTATTGCATGAGGTACTATCAGTGTCTTTAATCTCTCTTTTTTGACGGAAATATAATAATATTGCCAGAACACCAATCAGTTTTGCAACTTATGTATTAAATGTATTCACATGTACTATAGTGATTTAACACATGTATGAATAAGAGACTGCAGTGATAATGACCTTTAAAAGAAATTACACTGCCAGAGACATGAACTGGTCAAGGTCAGCTTCTTTATTAACCATCTCAAAGAGCTGCTGAGTGTCATGTAAAGGCTGTAGAGGTGATACAGATGTACAGATTTCCTTTTATTACTATAGGACTACAATTATTTCAAAACATGTCAAAATGGTTACTAGAAATGTCCATCACAAATTTCCTACAGTCAAATGTGTGAAATTTTTAAATTGCTTGTTTTGTCCATCCAACAATCCCAAAGTATTCTATAACATGAAGAAAACTGTCTGAAGTAGTACTACTGCAAGTGACTAGATACTAACATTTTTGCAACAAAAACAATTACTCATAAGATTAATTCATTATCAAAATATTTCCCATTCAGTTTCTGTTGATCAACTAATTGATAAACAAACTAATCACTATACAATAATTACTACGATAGATAGATAGATAGATAGATAGATAGATAGATAGATAGATAGATAGATAGATAGATAGATAGATAGATAGATAGATAGGGCTTTGGTTCCATCTGTCAACGTTCTCATTCAGAAAACGCACGGAAACATTATGTAACCACACTTACACCCTCGTCTGAAACACCAATTTAGGCTAATCAATCCACTTTGAGCTGGGCCAAATCTGACAACAGTAAACAAACAAACAAACAAACAAACAAACGGGAAAGCAAGAGTCTCAGTGACAACAGCCATCCATTACTTTTAAAGGAAATGTGTGCAACAAAGCATCAAGCCACAACGAGAATAGCTTACCTCTTGTCCCTCAGGCGCTTTCACTGCACACTTTTATCCCGACGACATCCCCATCAATGATTTACGTTTTTGCTATGGTGGTTTCTGTCCTAATTTGTTTGTTTATGTCCAAATAAAAATGAACTATCCATGCAAAGACAGCTAAGCATTCCAATCCAATTACGGCACTGTGGGATGCGCAAAGATGGACTTTTAACGCTATATCTAAATGACTAACCTCTCCACCCAACAGTCGCCTCTTTTCTCAGGTGAAATCAACATTGAACAAACTTTTTCTCCACTAGAGTTAGGCTACTGTTTGGGAGGAGAGAGGATGGGAACCCGCAGCACTTTGAACTGCTGTGCCCCGCAGAACAAAATCCGTAAACGCGTGAAAATGGGGAAAGGTCAGAGGTGGAGTGAGGGATATTTGAAATAGGTGTGTACCTGTGAATTTTCCCCAGAGTTTTGGCCGCGACCGCCTTAAACCTGTCTGGTCGGATATCCATCCTTGCAGCTTCTTGACCCGGCCGGTGTGCTGATGTCCCGTGCGCCCTCCTATCCTGCCTGAACGCGCACAGTCCTCTCTCTCTATCCCTCCCTCTCTCCTCCCTCCCTACCCTCACCAGACTCCACTTCACTCAGATGGGCCACAGAAAGGTGTAGGCCTTTCTAATCCACTGTAACAAATGGTATGCAGCTGGTCTTTATTGGATTTACGGTGTGGACTATGGGAATATGGAAAATATTGAATATTCAAGTCGTTTGTGCCAGGTTTAAACCTATGAATATTGCCACCATCTTGAGAAAGCAATACAAAAACTAGTTGAAAATACAGGGCAAACTTATTAAACAAACCCCAATTGGACTGTGGCACAAACAATATACATTTCCTACAATTGTTTATATTATGATTTTTTTTTCTGTTTTGGCTAAAGTGGAATAATAAGGGCATTCCTGTGTGTGTGATGGGAAAGAACGTTCAGTTTTGCCACTTGCCTATTTGCCCTGCAACCTCTTCATTTTCATTTATATTGTATTTTGCGATTATCTGCAGTTATTGGCATGGTTATTTATAATGTTGAATCCCACCAAAGCTCCACACTGTAAAAAGCACATGGATGTGATTTGAACCCAAATTTTATCTGCAAAAAAAAAAATCTAAATTGCTAAAAGTTAAATTGTTACTCTTTGAGTTTTCTTAATCTGAATAAACACAAACAATCATATGTCCATACTCAACATCCTCATCAATATTATCTTTGAGATTTGTAAGGTGGTAACAGGTTTGAGTGGTAATGTGTCCATCATAAAAAGATTACCTAGTCAGGTTGCTGCCATCTAGAGGTTTATTGAGGTCCTCAACTAGTACAGTACAATACTGCTACACTGAGCACATGTAAAAACATTGCTATGGTCTTATGAGGTAAAATTATACAAATATTACCTCTCTCACTCTCTCTCTCTCTCTCTCTCTCTCTCACACACACACACACACACACACACACACACACACACACACACACACACACACACACACACACACACACACACACACACACACACACACTCACACACACACACACACCAAAAATACTAACAGAAACAACAGACAAACCCTAATTTAACATGCTGGTGGTTTGTCAATTTCCTAAAACCTTACATAAATTATTTGTTTCACTAAACATAGCAGCTTATTCCTTTTCCATGTATCTGCGAGTGTTTTATTTTCCAAACCGTGTGAGTGGTTCAGAAAATGAATGGAGGGAGCTACATGGAGGAGTGGTAGTTTCACAACTACAGAATCTAAAAAGCTTCTGGCTGGTAATGTATCTTCAATAATATAAATAGTTAAAATAACTTTGACTTGTCAACAATGTAGGACTTGCTGAATGTGATAATCTGTGCAACCCACGATTCCTCAGATTAAGAATAATTCTGTTTATGAGAGCCCAATATCTCTTCCAGGGTCTTGCTCATACACTCGCTGAGGTTTAGAATCTAAACATTTTAGACATGTTCACACCACAGTATCTTGTTCCTCATCATCATCTTCCACCTCTTGCTGGGGCAAGAGCCGGTAGTGTTCGTTGCCCATTGGCAGGAAGGCAGTCCTGGGATGAGCCTCCTCTTCCTCAGAAGGGACTCTGTGCTGGGAGTTGGAATCCAGCTGCTCAATGGAGCTGCATTTGGTGTACAACTCACGGTGCATCTCCTGGCAGCCTCCCTCCTCAGAGCGAGTGTCACGGACCCTGTGGTTTTTCAACGTGAAATGGATGTAGCCAATAGGCACAGGCAAGCTGGCGACGACTATCAGCAATACAATCATAGCAAGAGCCCAGCCAGGGTACTCAAGAGTCATCTCAGAGGCCTGATGAGAGGAAGAAACAGACTATGTCAGAGAGAGAAATATGGGAAGCACAAATTACTTCATCCCCAAATATTGTGTCTGTGATAATGAAAAACGTGCAAAGTTAAGATTAAATGATTCCTGTAGGAAACAGGGTATTTGTAGCAGCTAATAGTAGCCGATCCATAGATTAGAATAAAAAAAGAATGGGCAAAGTTGTGGACCAAAACATAGACTTAGAACAAAATAATCACAACATCCAAACACAATGAAAGTATAATTAATGAATATTAAGTTGATCATATTACAACATATGCTTTAACATCTTAAAAACAAATCAACAGTTGCTATTGTAGTTATTGAGTGCAGTTGGGAGAATATATATAATAAATATAAATATATAAATATACAGAGATGTATATATTATAAACTATAACGGAGGATTTAGAGATCAAATTGAAAACAAGAAGTCCAGTATCTTACTGTGGTTTGATTCCAGGCAGTGTATGTGGGCCTTTTGAAGACCATGCGCAACAAACTTGCAGCCAGAAGACCAACCATCGCCAACAAACAAACATACTTCCAAAGATATTTGTACACCACCGGGGGGCGCCATTTGAGCATGACTTCAATGTCATCTAGGAAGCTGCAGTGATGGGAAACATTTATGAGATGTATCTTTTCAAAATAAGAAATAAAAAAACAATGAAACAGGACAGAATAATTTAATAGTAAAATGTCAGAATTATTGGTTTCTTACCGATCTGTTCCATAAACCCAAGCCACGCTAATGGTTTCAAAGATTACTACAATGACTAATGGTAGAGTTGCAGAGTAGTCGTCAAACATAGTCACAAAATAGTTTCCTGAGCGCTGAGTGAATAGCAGTCCTATTAAAAAACCCAAAGCACAGCTGGACACTGAAAAACAAATAAGAAAGCAGATAGTGTTAGATATTAGCAGTCATCTGAACCTTTAAGTCATTTTCAATTACTGCAAACAGACAATCATTGTAGTCTTTAGAGGCAATAGATGTCTGAAAAAAGTAAGACTGACAGGCCTATACATAGACATCAAAATATCCTGCCTATTTCACCTGTATACATCTTCACTTTAACCAAATATGCCTGGGCAAGAGTCATTTCAAAAAACACAAATCAACAGTGCCTATAAAACATAGCATCATGTGAACTCATGTTGACATGTGTGCGTTACCAGTGAGTAGAGTCCGGTGGCGGCCCAAGAGGCTAAAATTGTCCATGAGAGGTGTGAGGATTCCCTGCATGGTCCCAAACATGGTGCTGAGGCCCAGGTTGAGCAGCATTAGGAAAAACAATGTGGACCAGAAGGGGCTGGCAGGGAAAAGGGCCATCACCTCAGTGAATGCTATGAATGCCAGGCCTGTCCCTTCAATACCCTATGTTCATACAAAGGGAAGACAGAAAAGATAGAGGGAATAAGTCTGAAAAAGAATAACAAGTATAAGGTGGCTCCATGTATCCACGGAGAAAACAAAACTTGTGAGTTGGGATTGGCATTTCCAGCAGCATCATATGCAAGTACATTACCCAACCCAGTATTTGGACCCCTATTTGTAGTTATAATTTGATAGCACTATATCAGAAACACTGCTGTAGTAGTCTCTGCAGTAAGGGGTGAGTTATCTTTTTAGTAAAATAAACACTATTAGATAAAATTACTTTTAATACCCCTTCCTCTGTTTCTTTAGCTTCTCCTTTCACTCCTCTGTCACAGCTTGCTCCCATCTTTCCGAGAGACCTACTAGATACCGTGTCCCATATGTTTTCTTCCTCTTGCCAGCTGGATATTTTACAGTACCTCACAGATTCCTCAGGGGTCCTGGGAACCTCAGAACCTCAGCACCACACCTTCTTATTGTTATTGCAATGTTATTGCAATTGCGATGTTAAATCCCTTATTTGTTTTTTTTAAACAAGCTAGGTTGCACCTCATATCTCTCTCTCTCTCGCGCTCTCTCTCTCTATAATGTGTTCTTGAGAAGGTAATCATATGAAAATATTTCATGGTACTCGGTAGATAAAACATCTTTTTAAAATTCAGATTTTCATCTCTTAATTATATCTTAGGGATACCTTATTCATCTCCTGCTCCAGACTGCAGTCAGTGATGTTAGGGCCCACCATGGAGCTGTGGTGACTGTACCACTCTCTGTATTCAGCTATAGACACAGAGCTGGGATCTGTCATGTTGATTCCAGGCCAACCAGGGTCAACCAAGTGCTGGTTAGATCCATGGGACGACATGAGGCTTAGAAGACCAAGATTTCTGGAAGAGGTTAGAATTAAAGATAAAATATAAGACAGGCAATATCTGCTGTGAAATGCCATTTGCTCCAATATCATTATTAATCGTGAATATTTATGAGGAATGATCAAATATCAGGGATTATTGCATAACATTCCACCGTTGGCCCCTCTGTTGTATTTCATCAATCTTTGACAGTCATTACATGAAAGTGTTTGCCTTAAATATTTTTTTTTCAATCAGCGGAGTAATTAATTTCTCACATTTAACAATTTCTTGCAAATGTGCCTGATTTGGATACATATTTAAAGCAATACCCTGAACCAAAACAAGTTGCTTTACTTAATTAGATGGTATGGTCTTTGAGAATACGGTCCTTTTTAGTTTGTTGCAATTATACAAACTTATGGGCTTGTATAATAGTAGTTAGCAGCATTAGAAATAATGTGGTAGAGGGTAATGTGTTTAGTTAATATTCATGCACACACACGCATACATCCGTACTCAGCCACGCAGCGTAGAGCAATGTTCTTGGCACGGAAACCCAGCACAACGAAAACCACCAGCGAGGCCAGCACAGACGTCATGAAGTTGATGCCGGAGACCATCAGCGCGTCCCTGTGGCAGTTGTTATGGACTGGATTGTAGGAGGAATATGCAATAACAGAGCCATAGCCCAATCCAAGGGCAAAAAACACTTGTGTAGCAGCCTGCCGCCACACCTGCACATTGCCCCAGATTTCCAGCTGAAAAATACCACAAAATAAGGTCTCATTAAGTCAAGATTATAGCAAAGGCTACAAACTTGGAAAACATCCTATGAAGTTTAAAATACTCTCCAATACCTTTTCATTAGATTAAAACATAATAATCAAGAGATGAATATGATCAAACACACAATGAAATCTGTGCTTACTTTAGGATAAAACATATATGTGATTCCGTCAATCGCACCGTCCAACATCAACCCTCTGATGAGGAAAATAAAGAGCACCACATACGGAAAGACTGAGGAAAAGTACATCACCTAAGATTTGGAAAAAGAAATGCAAGGTGAATTCTGTGCCAGAACATTTGGTTTGGAATGACATGTAACATTTTGGGAACAATGCTTATTTGCTTTCTGGCTGAGAGTTAGATAAAAAGACTGATACCACTTCAATGTCTGTCCTTCACATATGATGAACAGCTAGGGAACAGGGGCATGCAGATAGCCTAGCTCAGTCTGGAGGTAATACAATCTGCTTACCAACACCTCTAAAGCTCATTAATTAACACATTATATCTCGTTTTTTAAATTTTTTTTAATAATAACAAACAATGTGTAAAAATGACAATTCACAATTCACAATTCAGGGGGTGTGTTCCAAACTGGTAGTAACATAGTGCTGGTAGACGGATTTTGTTGCCTGTTACCATTTCCCCTTGTTTCCAGTCTTTGTGCTAAGCTAAGCTAACTGGCTGTCGCTTATATTTATTGGACACATGAGAGTGGTATTGATCTTCTCATCTAACTCTCTGCCAGAAAGTGTTCGCCCCAAATATATTCGTTTAACAATGATACAAGCATACATGTGTGTATATGTTGGTTGTTGATATAGCGATCCCTGGGCCTGGGGTGACAAAGAGAAGAGATGTTAACTTACCTTTGCAGAAGACTTGATGCCCTTGATCATAGCCAAGGAGACAATTGCCCAAGCAGCCAATAAACAGCCCGTCATGATGGGGTTAAACTCTCCGGTTTCATCGATGGAATTTGTGATGTCAAGGGCTTTCCGAAACCAGAAATATGACGTTGGGGAAGAACCTGCACATTCTTTCACTGATGATTGAAGATAGACAACATTATACTTGTATCTGGACTGGCATCTACATGAAATCTCAACTTCTTTGTTGCGTCAGTACCTGTGTCATTGGTGGTTACATCAATTGGACACCGCTCCCATGGCAGAGGATACTGGAAAGAATTACCCATGTAGAACAAGCTCCAAGCAATAATAACATTGTAGTATAGAGCCACATAAAAGCAGACCTAGAGGAAAAGAAAGGGTTCATGAATAAAATAACTTATCAATATTTACATAGTAAGGCCTTTGCGATATACAGTAGGATACCGTATGTGCTGAGCTGTAAAGTCTGTGAAAAGTTCTATGAAGGTCAATGTTTTGTTTTCCAAGTGAAGAACAACAAATAAAGGATTTTCTTTCTAATTTAATGCATTTTTAACCCAAAAGTTACAATTAACCTGTATACTTTTAGTGTCACTGTAATGTATTGTGACACTGACATTGACTGGGACTAACAGAGCAATGAGGCTTTTTGGAAAAGAAAAAAAACATGGGCTTCTAAGCATACAAGTATATGCTTGTGTGCTTTATGTGCACAGAAATTCTTGCCCAGTCTGTTTGCCGTGTCTGGTTTGTAGAGAAAAGTGTTACGCAACAAACTGCCAGCACTACAGCGCACTGCCTCTCTCACATTACAACATGGCAGTATGTCATCAGCGTCCTTTCTTAAGTATACATACAGTGTGGCTAGTAATAAACAGAAAGTTGTTCACAGAGAAGTGATAAATGAGGTGCAATGCTTGGCTAAGGCAAGTGGAGGAAGACACTCATGCTTAGAAATCTTTTCATTCTGGGGCTCATTTTATCTTTAAAACCCACAAATGAAACAGCCAGCCAGCTACCCATCCACAGCAGCTTAGCTGTGATACTATGAGCTATGAGTAATCATTTTGCAAACGTGTATGTGTAAACAGGAGTACAATACAGGATGGAGAATTGATTTTATTGCTTCCCCATTTTGGCTTTTATTGGCCCCAACTGACAAGTAATCCAAAGTATAACTTTTTATTCATACATGAACAGTACGATCGCAAACCCAGAACAAAAACAATGTAAAAAAATAAAAATGACTCCTCACCATGCAGCTGGAGTAACCGATCCCTGCCAGCTTTGGGGAGATGTGCTTCCATACACCGATGCTGCCCTGGCGAATGCTCTGGCCAGCTGCCAACTCCATAAAAAAAAGTGGAACTCCCACAATCAGTAAAAGAAAAACATACAGCAGCATGAAGGCCCCTGGAAGGAGGGAAAGAATATTTTAAAACATGCAGGCATTTATTTTTGAACACATTTTCTTGTGTACATTTCTTATTACATTTTCTTATAGACACATATGTGCTGTTGTATGTTTGTCTCATGCTTTAAAATGCCCATATAGACAACATCTTCAGCTACTGGTTTCAGGAGAGCTACCATGATGATGAACAGTCAAAACCACTGAGTTGAAACATACATTTTTTTCTTTAAAGACATTTACCTCCTCCATTTTGGTGGCAAAGGTATGGGAACCTCCACACATTCCCGAGGCCCACACTGAATCCCACTTGGGCCAACACATACTGGATCTTAGAGTCCCATGCTGGTCGGTCTGCATCGCATGTCTCAACTCCATCTGGACCGCACACAGTCGTAAGCTGAGTTTCAGACTGGCCTTCGGCCAGCCAAGCTTCGTCCTCAATACTGTCCAGTGGAGGTTTCTCCGTCTTGACACAAACAAAGAAAAAGAAGAATGATAAAATTTACTGATAATCACTTGACAGAAAGTTAGGCCTTGAAATGGGACAGTCAAAGTCAAAGCATAAAAGTAAACATATTTTAAGCCAAGAAAATGTATGTATAAAGACAAATATTCCACCCACACCTGCAAACAAAAATAATGTAAAAGGTAAGAATCTAGGTTCTGCACCACATGCAACACTGAATGTGTTTGAGTGCCATCACTGTCTGCAGATACCCACTAGGGCCAACTTATCGTTTATCAGGGACCACAACAGTCTATAACAATATGAAAGGTGTACAGTGTCTGGGGAAATGGCTACAAAGGGAGGGAACGAGAGAATGTGTGTGGCCTCCACACCTCACCTGCCATGTGAAAACACAATTGTAAGACATGTATGCTGTAACTCATGCTGCACTCCAATTCTTTATAAATAATGGATATGCTTCATGTGTGAAAAAGTCTGACAAAGAAGAAAGAGTTTATTTATGTATTATTTAAATTATAATCCTTAACATTTTCATGAAACCAAATTCCGCTTTTGATACTATTTAATTATTTACATTTACATTATTTATTATTTTCTTTACATTCTATATCTTTCTTTCTCTATCTTTTTTATTATTAGTGGTGGAATCCACCATTCCCGCACTGGATTCAAATTGCCTTCACATGCACAAGCATTTCACAGGAAATGATGCATGCATCTAATCCAGCGTTACTGTTTTTAACTTTAGCCTCACTGTCTACTGCTCACTTTCCACCAGCTGTATCAGAGCTGTGTGAAGTTACTGCTAATGAACACCCAGCATTTCCTACTGCTTCACATTTAACCAATTCAACTGGTAAAACTCTGGTGGCTTTTATTGTGAAATAAATTCATCATTAAACTAATAATCTTTCATCAATAATGTGTGTACAAAACAATAGTCATTTTTGTGCTGCAAACCAAGACTAAAATCTCAAGATCAACAACATCAATAGAAATGTGCTGTTTGCTAGGATGTACACTATATTATACTTATATAAATAAACATTTCTAAGACATATAGGTTATCTACTGTGGTTTATGTGAAAATGATCCAAATAAAAAGGTGATTATATCATCTGAATTATCTGCCATTGAACTTACAAAAAAGGCGCATGTCAGGTGTCACTGTTCAAAAAAATAAGGAAACTCTCTATGCAAAAGAACATCAGATAATCAAACTGCACTTGAACTACACCCTGTCGCCAACTAACTGACCTCAGATGAGTGGGCAAAATCCAAAATGGCTTAACGTGTGCCAAACTGGCTTGATAACATGACCTAGCAGTACTACTGCTGGTGTCAGCGAGAATGGAAAATTACAGGAGGTGTATGACCCAAAAAAGTATGTAGTTGGTCAGGACACATGGCCAGATATGTCAGGTGATTTCAGAAATATGTATACACACATACACAAAACAGTCTGGGAGAGTGATAAAAATATGCATGTACACACAAATAGAAAAAAGGGGAAGTGGGAAGAGGAGTTAGCCACTAGGCAGATCTCTGGGTGAAGGAGGGATAGTCTTTGGTGTTGTGTGGGTGGGAGATCCAGTGGGAGGTGTTGGGTTTACATTGGTTCACACTGTGGGTGGTGCTGAGGCGCATAGGTGCACCATGTGGTGGATATAGTTGGCAACAAGGCAGGAGACTTGCTATTAGAAGGCTTTTAGGCTTGAGGACCTATTAATCATGGACCAAAACAGGCTTGTGTTGATGTAGTGATGCCATATGTATGACAAACACCATCTAATGTTACCTCTAGAGCTGAAACAATAAGTTGATTGATAGATAAGTCAGTAATTGGGATAATGTATCTGCAACTATTTTGATAGTCAAGTAATGATTCTTTATTAGTGTTCTTTATTAAGCACATAAACCAGAAAATCACTGGCTCCATCGTCTTTGGGTTTTGGACTGTTAATTAGACAAAGCAAGCCGTTTGAAGATTTTATAGATTATACTATTATACATTAATCGATTAAAAAAACTGTTAGTTGCAGCCCTAGTTGCCTGCAGATTCAGTGGATGGTAATTGACGAAGGTGACCTGAATCTTAATCAGTATTACTATTTTGTGAACTGATAGAGTATGGCTATCAGATGTGTGAGTAACCTTGGTGGTATAGCTCTTTCCTTTCAAAGAAAAAAATAAATGCACTTCAAAATGACTGAAAATGATAGAACCAAACTTAATCACAACAGTTGCAATTGAAACAAACCTTTGCATAAATGCAGATACAGTTTAACTCAGATTTACGAGTTTGTTCAGTGAATCCTCAAATGCTTCTCAACAACACATCAAGCCTATATATATTTGTCAAACCAATTTACACACACTTGTACTTTGTTTCAAATTGAAAGGCCAACGTATTTCCTGTTTACTTCCAAAAAAACTGAAAGCTTATTCTTAAGTTCTGGGCCTTGCTACAGTCTTTTGTGAAAGAAGTACTATATTTTTCTGTTACACACACACACACACACACACACACACACACACACACACACACACACACACACACACACACACACACACACACACACACACACACACACACACACACACACACACACACGGAATGTTTTGCCTATTGGTCAAAAGGGACTATCTCTGGGTACAGTTGGAAAACAGGCAACCACACTTCTGTCCTTGTTGAACTGTGATAACAAAGGCACGCCTAACTCCTCTCTAAAAGCACCTTTTTTGTTTTTAGAAACGTTTTTAGAAATGAGCTTTAGAATTTTTAGAATTTGTGCAGATATAGTTTACTGGATCACATCTGACAAAACAATCATTTCATCAGATAAACTCTAAATAACTACAGTCAGAATTACATTAATATTTCTTAATAATAAAAACATCGGTACGATGTAATGCAATGCATAACCTGCAATAACATGTTTTATTTGTTTTTATTGAAACTGCTACTTTGTATATGTTGTGGAGGACCAATAAACGTATGTCTCAGTTTGCAGACACCCTAACCCTCAACAAATAGCCAGAATAAAGACCCTTTCACTCATGCAATTTTACATGTGGACGTCATGTTGGAAAAGGAGCCAGAGTCTTTTTTTCTTTTCTTCTGTAAATAACTCTTTGGCAATCTGCCAACTCGGGACCTTTTAACATTTCTGTAATCATCCATTATGGCTCAAGAGTAAATTAAACAATCACACTTATCAGGCCATTAGAAAACTTGCCATATATTCAACTTTTATTCAACGCAGCTGCTGCAGGATAAATATCAGATAGCAAAACTGACATGTGAGAATCGAACAAGAGCCAAAACATAATTGTAATGTCTTGTATTTTAATAAGTAGCTCACAAAAAAAAAAAACTTTGTGTTAACACATGTGCAACTACAACATACAGAAAAATTATCATGTAGATTACATGTGAAGGATTTAAAGAGGCATCATAATAACAAGGCATTCTAATATTAAATAATTGACAGCTGTAGCACAACTGCACCAAGAAGCTGCAGAATGAGAGCCACAGCATATTAACAGGTATAATCCACTAGCACTAAAATGTTCATCAAAACAAAGTTTAGTCACTTTCTCTACCTGATGTTTTAAGGATGGGATTATCCAAGTATACATTTTTCTAAAGGAAAGAAAAATTGCCAAGGTATACACTGTACACACTGCACGCGCACACACACACACACACACACACACACACACACACACACACACACACACACACACACACACACACACACACACACACACACACACACACACCTGAGCAGCTTCAATTTGAGGTTGTTTACATCCACATCAGATTTGATTGTTGTCAATGTTATCAATGCCCCAAAATGAAGGGACTGAACTAATTGTAAAAAATCAATATAGACTTACAATGAATAAGTAATACAATTTAATATTTGGTCTGTGCTGCTGTAGTATAGCCCATATTCATTTTTATTTCAAATGTCTATCACAATAGCTTATATAGAGGCCTACATTGACAGTTGTTGTGGGTTTTGAAACATATCTGTGGCTGAACATATTGAGCAGCATGGGTGCATGTAAAACATTGTACAGAAAATCCGCTGCATACCCGAGATTATCGAAAGTGAGGCAAGCCACAGCTTTGAAGCCTATTCATGACTGAATATGTAACATAGGAGTAACGGCAAATTATACAACATATAGGCTACACAGGCCTACGTTATGTCTAACACTTATAACGAGAAAAAGGTAAAGTAATGCAAAATAAAGAAGTGAAAAATAAGAGCATACGGATTTTGCACATTAGAGCTCGTAAAGTCACGTTAATAAAGTGTTAAAACATTTGTGGACATACCATGCTGACAGCACGGTCCGAGAGAGGAGTGACCAGAAGTCTTGGTGTTGATTTCTCTGCTCGTCACTTTGTCCTTCTCTCACAAGGTTACTCTTAACTTCTTCCTTATGTTTTTGCTAATATTCAGGCTACCAAATATAATCTGCTAAGTAAGAAAAGTCTCTACCATGTAGGCAAGTTTTGATAACTTGCGGCCACGTTTCTTGTGCTGGAAAAAACCCTGACGTCGCCAACCCGAGAAGTCATAAAGGAGAAGTAGGCTAACTGCAGATGGAGCCAATGGGAGGACTGAGGGGGCTGAATAGAGCCCTTCCCCTAAACGTTCAGCGGGGCTGGACAACACAAGAATACACACTGCTGGATGTTACTGTGTGTGTAAAAAAAAACACTGCTAAAGAGAGCTGTGCCCTGACTGTGGTCGTAGCCTACTCACCGTTCTGCCGCATTTAAATACGAGTTTTTTTTTTGCCAGTAGGCTATATTTGAGCAATTAGAGTAGCCTACTACAGGCGCTGGCTGCATCTTTTGGTATCAAAAGTAAAATACACTCACTGTCCTGGGGTCTCATTTATAAACGTGGCGTACGCACAAAACGGGGCTGAAAATGTGCGTAAGCCTACGCCACTTCCCACGCAAAGGTTGTGATTTATAAAAACAAACTTGACGGGAGAATGTCTCATACAGCAGTTTACAGTAATGTATATAAAAATAGATAAGACATATGAATAAGATAAAGAAATATACGTTATATATACAATTAAAAAGATAAGTAATATGCACAATACAGTAATACATTCTAAATAGTGCAAGGCATCATATAGTTTGTGTGTAAATGTAGTGTAGTGAAGTAAAAGAGATGCTCTGTGTGAAGTCATCACCACCTCATAGCACAGTCAAATTAGTCATTCATGTCGATAACAGATCCCCCCAAAAAAAGTAATCCTGAAAAACTTAAAGTAGCCTAGGTAGGCTACTGGTGTTGGGAAATTTGTACTACAAAAAAAGTTGTATTGGCACAGAAAAGGATCATTGTTGCCCTAAAGAATGGTGTATGAAAACAAGCCTCTGCAGTCACACAGCTGAGTTAAACCAATTACATTTTCAGCTACCTTTGGCTGAATGCCAGGAAAATATGTACTCTAACTGTGTGGAAAAATGTGCCCTAACTTGCAGGCACCAATTAATTAATTCAGGAATCCACAATTTGTATGTATTAAAGCTTATCTCTGTAATATGGGTAGCAAACCAGATTTTTCACAGTTACCATTCAAGTGTATTTAAAGTGACAGAGGAAATTCGCTTGGTTACATTGGACATTTAGAGGGAGATAAACAGCATAGGCCTAACGTTACCTCTGAAACAAGAGTTCTGTGTTGTGTATTTTTGCCTATTTCTGTAACATGAAGGGCATACCCTTTACACAGCCAGATGATACAGGCAACATATGATGAGATACATGTTTTAACTGCCGGTTGAAAAGGGCACTTTTCCACCAAATGAAAAAAGGCAGGCATCGGGGTGTGTCATATACTGTCTATGGGTGTGCCCTATTTCCTCCTGTGTGCGTCACTGGAGCAGCCATGTACTCCTACTGTTGGATGCAGATTATATAAAGTGTCTTTCTACAAGTCAAAGCTTGGAATGAATGCAAGGCTCACAGCGGTTTAGTAAATCTTAAAGTAGTTGTGGAGATCAACTGAAAAGTTCACACGCTGAGATGAAACCTGTTACTGCTCAAAGTTATGTGTGTATATCAACAGTGTAACATGCACATTTACTCTTTATTAAACATAGAAAAAAAATGCAATTTCAGCAGATTTGCTTGACTCGTGTGGCCAAGAACTCACTTGAGTAGTCAGGCCAGGTGAAGACAGCTGCAGAGAACATTTTCTGTTCATACAAACTTTTATTCTATAGTCAGCAGTGGAGCAGCTGACCTGAAGATAATTGACCCAAAGCAGGGAAAGGCTATACACAAATATGCCTACACCCCACCAGTGTATTATTGCTGCTGTCAAAGATGTCACAAAGTCAAGACACGATCTGAACCACCAAGAAAAGGCTAGATAGAAGTGCTTGCAACATACTGTAGTCTGTCCACTGCAAACCCAATCCTCACAATTACTGCAAAGTTGCATGTCCTGTTTTTACAAAACTTATAGAAATTAATTAAAAACTGCTACTAGTGCAGCATGAATAGTGGTATACCTATAGTATACTCATCATAGTATCAGTATAGTAATTTGGATATAGTGAATGTCTGCAGTATGCAGTGCCAAAATTCAAGGCTTTTTGGCACAAAAAGAAAGTATGAAGCATGGAGGTAAATCTATTATGCTTGCGGTTGTGTGGTCCGTTCTCCTCTACACTTACTAATACCATCAACTTCTGGATTTTCATGTTTATACCTCCTGGACCTGCGCAACAGTCAAACATGAGGAGAGCAGTACGGACAGATGGAGTGACCTTTAACAACCAATTGGTGTCACTGTTTACCAAGAGGTAAGTTAATAGCTAGTTTACTTAGCCAATGAGAGCATTTGAAGAACATACAAGAAATTTTATTAATGAATGTGGTTGGCAAGGCAAGGCAAGGCAAGGCAAGGCAATGCAAGGCAAGGCAATTTATATGATTTCTCCTTTGAGGAAAATCCCAAGAATGAATTGCATTTAAATCTTCAATTTATTTGTATTGATCTTCAACCTTTCATTACCCCTTTCACGTTTGAGCATTATCTTGGCCTAGTCTCAAGCAAAACTTGATGTCATTGAATTTGTGGAGGTGTGGTTTTTGAGGAATATTTTATTGCATTTCTGGAATTGCATATGTTGCAGATCATATAGCCCCTTGGCACCCAGGCGGTTGATGATAGAAATGCCAGTCATAAGGAGGGAGAGGCTCACAAAGATGCAGAGAGAAGAATGGGAGGGAGCATGTGTGAGTGTTTTAGAGAATCAGACGAGAGTGAAAGTCACACAGATTAACTGCGAAGGAAAAGCCAGACTTGTTTTTCTTGTTTCTGCATATGTCAAGAAGGTAGGATTCTTGTGTAAACAGCTCAGCGTAGTGCTCTTACAACTCAGCATGAGGATTGGTCTATGTGCCCTGGATTTAAACACTCAAACCACACTAAAAGGTACAGTGATATATCTAGATTCTGTGTGTTAACTTTGTACAAACAAGGGGTGTGTGTGTGTGTGTGTGTGTGTGTGTGTGTGTGTGTGTGTGTGTGTGTGTGTGTGTGTGTGTGTGTGTGTGAGAGAGAGAGGGTTAGAGAGGCAGGTATACTTGTCATAGATAGAAAGCTTGTGTCAGTAATATATTGCTCAGAGAAGACTTCTGATCTGGATACATTAGAATACTTAATTATTAATACTGTAATTGCACGAAGGGCTTTGTCTGTGCAATGTGCACATGACAAATTGTTAATGCTTAAAAATACTTTATGCAGTATTTACTACATCATCAGTATGTTGGAAGATGAGGAAAAGAGATGTCAAAGCTACAATGCGTTTGCAAAGCACAAACTTATTATAACAAACAAACTATATTTAGCTGGTACAGTTTCGTTATACAGTTTTGGTGGTTGTGTTATCTACATACCATACGTCTCATGACAGGTTTTTCTTGTGTGCATCCGTCACTTACATGCATGCGGTTATACGTGTGTAAATACTTAGCATTCCTACAATCTTGTGGAATGTCACAATCTAAAACTCTCATTCGTCATTTTTTCATTTTCTATGTAAACATTTACCTAGAATTTTTTTATTATTATAGCACCTAAGCCTTATCCCTGATTGTACATATATTGCTGATTTTACTCTGTCTGCATCCACACACAATAGATGTCTGCATCACCGCCTCCGGTGGCCCCTAGAAAGCATTCAGGTGTCAGAGTCATGATAATGCCGGGAGAGCAGCCTCCTCCTACTGGACTGCCCATCTACACAGATTTTCGCAAAGGTATATTTATCTGCCTAATGTGTATGTATATGTGTGAGCATCTGCGCTTACCTCAAAGATGTCTTGTCATTCTCTGCACATGTTGTCCTGCTGCTTGCAACTGACCTAATTCACCAGGCTTGGTTTTATTTATATGTCCAAGTTTGCTTTAATGGCTTTGTTCTTCCTCTGCTTAGAAAAGGGTGCCAGTGGGGGGTCACGTATTACATCTCTATTGAATGCAGAGAGAGAAGTGGTATGTACATGCATAAATCATTTTGATATTATGTTTTTATATGTGTATTCAGGCAAAAGGGTTTGCGAATAAAGCTTACAAATAATCAATAAGATGTTAAAGTCAAATGAGAGGAGGCCACCTGTGCAAAGAAGCTTAAAGAAAGTATGTGGTCCCATCAAGTTTATGTCAGTGTACTGTATTTATGCACAATTAAGACAGCAACCATACATGAGAGGAGACATAATATAAGTGATAGTAAGGCGATATGGATGGCAATGTAAAATTTTCATTCTTAAGTATGTAACTGATAAGTCTTGAGGCTCTGCACGGGAGGTGTAGATCAAAAAGACAATTTAATATGTCTATACATTTACTGAGTAGAGGACATCAACATATGCTGTCAAATATGTAATTCATATGGTGCTTGGAATAAAAAAAGAGTTATGTACAGGATGTTAGTTTATACAATACAATATTATTTTAGACTTTTAGTTGACTTTTCTGTTTACTGATATTACAATTAACCACTAGCAGCCCTACAATAGCCATATTAAGAGTTAATACACAATTTAGTTGCTATAAAAAGAGGCAGTGGGAATTTAAAGTTGAGCAAGAGCCTGTGACAGATAGGAAAGAGGGGATTTGATTATTTGATTCAGTCCTGAGTAAATGGCAGGGACTACCTCTGGAAGTTTAACTGACCAGGCCCACATCATCAGCTGAGCTTCCCAATGTGACCATAGTTATTTACTGCAATCCAGGACTACAGCCCTGCAGTAAGAAGTACCAGGTGGAGGTTATAATGTTCAGTTTGTTGGTTGAGACAATAAGAGGTGTTTATCCAACTCCATGATAATATTTGAGGCTGTAGTTTGTGATGATGCTGTTGTATTGGATTACATTTGATAAGATATTCATATGGCGGATGAATAAGAGGAACACCTTAGAAGAAGGACTCTTTTACACATTCTCAAATATTTAACAGTATAAGCATTACAAATCTATTTATTGCAGGGCTATTGCTTTGAATTGCATACACATGTGATAGCATACCATATGTTGAATGCAGCATTTTAGTTTCACCTCCTTGTATGTTGTTTGACTCACTAATAATAATAATAATAATAATAATTATTATTTTTTTTTTGTAATCTATGCTGCTATTTGGAGAGGATTGCTCCAACAGAATTTCGTTGTATCGCATACAATGACAATAAAGATCTATCTATCTATCTATCTATCTATCTATCTATCTATCTATCTATCTATCTATCTATCTATCTATCTATCTATCTATCTATCTATCTATCTATCTATCTATCTATCTATCTATCTATCTATCTATCTATATCTAATACCTTATTAAATTACCAGTAATATTAACTGTTAACTTAAAAAAAATCACTTGCCGTAAGTCACTCTGGTAAATGGCTAAAACATTGTATTTTCTTCAGGAGATTATGAACCACTGCTTTGACGACGTGGAGCGATTCATGGCACGCTTGCAGCAGACAGCTGAGGCCCAGAGTGTTCTCAACCAAACAAAGAAGAAGAAAAGCAGAAAGAGCAAGAAGAATAAGGACCAAGATGGTGAGAGTTTTTTTTCCATCGCATCAGCTAACTACTGTAGTCATAGTTTAACTAGGATGGTCCCTTTGACCCAAAAAATATGCACAGTAGTCAGATGATATGTCTAAGGTAGGTTTGAAGTTTGAAGAAGTGGAGATCAGCTGGCGGCGGAGAAGGACAGAAGTTGGAGGTGCTTGGCAGGAGATTGGTTAGTGCTGGCTTCTGGTAGGGCTGGAGAAGAATAGTAGAGGCAGGAAACTGGAGACAAAGGCAGAATATTGGCATACTATTTTACACACTGGAAGCTGCACAACAGGTGTGGTGCCAAAAAGTCCTTCAGATGATTCTTAAAATTCTTGCCTACAGCAAGCATGAACAAGAAACATGACAGAGAGCTTACTGAAGCTGGGGCCAAGTCAATCTGGGGACATTAAGAAGCACCATTAAACACTATGTTTGTATTTTTCAAATAAGCATTATTCACCAGTTTATTCTGTTGGGTTGCGGCCATCCAGTTATATGAATGAATGAAATATTTTTTATATCCTGTTTGATTATGAATACATAAGTTACCTCAATGGCATTTTTTACTGGGACATGAAGATTATTAGAAAGAACAGCAAGAAGATTTGGTTTCCTCATCATTGGACACTATAAATTACAAGTATGTGAATAGGAGTTTGAGTCAATCTGTCGTCGCCCTGTGTTGTCAGAGGCAACATGACCAGGGTGTTCCCCAGCTTTCTGGCCAGTGTTGACTGGGATAGGTTTGGCCCTAGATAAGACTAAAGATAGTGAACATATAAATGTATTTATAATGAAATAGAAGATTGTTATTAGTCACTACCACTGGCTTTGTTTTGTAGGAGTACTTGCTGGAACACGCTAGAACAAGCACTCCACACCTTTACTTGAAGACTTCATAGTGTATCTGTTTTTTCCCTAAAAAACCTGCTATATAACTTCATAAAATTGTTCTAGATAATTAAAAGACTTGACAAATGACACTGACACCAATGTACTGTATATCAAGTTTGAAAAAATAAATGCATGAATAATAACAACAGTGATCGTGGTGTTGTGTCTGTGTTTCATATGTAACCTGTTAAGTTGTAGCTGTGATGGTGCTCTTCTGTGTGCAGATGATTTGTTGACCCTGAAAGCTTGTCCTCCATCAGAGGAAGAATTTGTGGACATCTTTCAGAAAATCAAGTACTCCCTCTGTCTTCTCGTAAGCCTAGATTAGTCATAACTGAGCATTGAGTAACTCTGGAAATGTATAAGTAAGTTATGATAAAACCTCTGCAAATGAAAACTCAAATGACCCATTTTGCTGGTTTATTTAGGACCGTCTAAAGTCATCCATCGCAGAGCCTGATGCACCAGAGCTGCTGCATCCCATCTTTGTGCCTCTTAGACTGGTGAGTCTTTCTAATGTTTCATTTAGTAGTGTCTCTTTCTCTGTGATACTGACTGTAGCAACCATTTCTTTCACAGATGGTGGAAACCACGGGAGGGCCAGCGTTAGGTGCATCGGTGGTCAGTCCTGCTATGACCAGTGGTGCTATTTCACTGCTTCAGAAGCACCTGACTGAGGAGGAAAAACAGCTGTGGACTTCCTTAGGACCTAACTGGATTTCAATCTGGTCTGTGTTTTGTGTGTGTAAATCTTGGTTTGAGAGTGTGTTATGTTGCTCTAACAAAATCTTCTTGCCCTTTTTCCAGTTCACACCTTAGTGTGTCTGGTTCTCCATACTCACCTGTCTTCCTGGATGGGTGGCAGCCTCAGGCCTATAACTCAACTGGCCAACTTATTGAAGATCCCATCACATCGCAGCACAAACAAGATGCTTTCAGGGAAAGTAGGTATGACCAAGCTCGAAGGACAACGGAGGGCCCTGGTGCAGGCACTGATGAAGTGTAAGTCTGTAGGCATTGAAAGAAGTGTTACAGATCAAAGCATAATTATGTTTTCATTGCAGGAGGGACAATGCCAGCCAAACACTTTCCTAATGGTTGACAATTGACAGTATATTGCCTAATAAAATCAGTCTGGAGGTCATAAAGTCTGAGTATAACTCATGTCAATGTCTCACATTAGAAATTAGGATTATGATATCTGAATTTGTTAAATGGGTTCACTTTTTTTTAGCATGTTGCATATTATCTTTAAAATGGCATTTCTATTTCAGAGAAGGAAATGGGCTCCCACCAGAGGGTGAGAGACTTTACTGCTGCAGTTATGACTTTGTGGCAAGAAACAGCAGTGAGCTTTCTGTGCTACAAGGAGAAACACTAGAGGTACACACCCATAATTAGAATTAGATAGGTGGAGAGGTGGTGCCGCACCTGTAAAAGTAGATATATTCTTGGAATATATCACAAAACTTGACTGAACTTTCTTTAGGTTATTGATTCATCAAAGAGATGGTGGAAGTGTCGGAATCGCTTTGACCAGATCGGATTTGTCCCCTCTAATATCCTGGAGCCTCTGTCTGCACTGAATAACACTGGGAGAGACATCCCAGTGGTACGCAGAGAGTCAGAGGTGCAAGTACAGACACAACACACACATCCAGAGTTTTGATACAGTGCCTCAAAAATTGCACACACTGGGGCTTTTTGTCTTATGCAATCTCAGTTTTTATTAATTCCTGGCTTTCCACAACAGAAGATGCCTATTTACCCTCGGACAAAGTACTTGTCATATGCTCCACCAAGCCAAGTTGGGACCAAGCCTACCGCTACAAGCCAAATGCGACCACAGAGTATGGTTTTACCATCTACAACAATGCAGGAAGAAAACAGTGAGCGAGGTAACATGCCCATACATGTTGAATATGAGCAATGGTAAATCATGTGTACAAACATAAAAAAGAGCTTGTTGGAATATGAAGTTCATAAACATATTGGTTCTCAGGAGCTGATGTTCTTTCAGCATATAACAGCAGTAGCAGTTAGCACTGTTTCACTTAAGTGCTACTAAAGTCCTGTCTCCAGCAGACACACATAGCTTTATGAAGATGCTCCTCCTAGCATTTTGTTGCATTCATTTCTAAGAGGAAGAAGCTGTCGTGCCTATGTAGCTCCATGGGACACCATGCCACATGACACTAATGTCTTTGACAAAATAGTCTTTTAGTTAGTAAATTGCATAAGCTCTTTTGTTGATATTTGGTGAAATTGAAGGCAGGGGCAGTCAGATTTCTAAACATCTCAGTCCTACAAACCACTGAGATAATGCTGACAGTAAATACAGAGATAACTGGCCATACACAAACCTCAGTCCATGTGGTGTATAAATTATTAGAAATTGTGTTACACCAATTTTGTAACACCTTACATGAACACTAAACACAAAACAACCCTGGAGGTTGAGCACTAATCTTATATTGGAGAATTGTGTTAAATTGGTGTGTGTGTGTGTGTGTGTGTGTGTGTGTGTGTGTGTGTGTGTGTGTGTGTGTGTGTGTGTGTGTGTGTGTGTGTGTGTGTGTGTGTGTGTGTGTGTGTGTGTGTGTGTATTATATTTGCATTGCAGTCATAAAAATGAATGACGAGCTTTTTCGGCGGTTAGCTGGGAAAAGAGACTCAGTCCGTCCGCTGGTGGTTCCCCGCACCGCTGACACTTCTTCTCCCCTGAACTACCACTCACCGTCTGCCGAGGTGGAGGCCTGGCTCACCGCCAAAGGCTTTAGTCAGCAGTAAGTGTGCACTGATGGAGGAAACTCAAGCTCAGACAAAAACCTGATTTAGAACAAGGCTAGTTTGTAGAACCTAGTAATCAGTTAGTAATCATGTTGTTCTCAAGATCCACCAGGGATATCAAGTAATACAAAAGGAATATCACATCCAGCATGTCTGTCCAACACCAGTTGTGTGCCTAAATGAATCAATCTATGCATTTCTATCACGGATTATATTATTACCCAGATTATGCTGAAATAGTTTTAATCTAATGAATGGAATTCTACTAAATGAAAATGATCCAGGAGCATTATTGACTCCACTGTACCAGGAAATGTAAAATAAGAAGTGGATTGTATTGGTCAAGTGGACTGCCTTGGCTTCAGTGAGTTGTATGGGGGGTGCTTATTGAACATTTGGGTACTTTGGACTTGAAGAACAACAAGAAAATGAAATCAAAGTAATCTCCACAGTTTGTTGCATTACATACAGTATACAGCACAAGCAGCTTTCAAATGAACATTCTCTGATTTTGTTTTTTGCACAATAGCGCCCTCAAATGTCAAAATGTCCTCCCTGCCAATGTTTATGTATTGCAACTTAACTGTGAACTGAGGTGAGTTGGAGTTGAACATAAACAGTCAACTAGGAGGACATTTATGAGTGCTATTACAACACAAAAATAAAGAAGTGAGTCTTAGGAGAAGATAAACTTAGATTTCTTTTAGATTATTCCAACAACTGGATTCTTCTCTCTGACAAAGATGAAGGTTATAGGTGAACTTTTGACAATGACAGCTCTCTTGAACACTGATTTTGTTGCTCCTTCCTCCTCTGTTAGGACAGTTCAGAGTCTGGGCATTTTAAATGGAGCGCAGCTTTTTTCCCTGAATAAGGAGGAGCTCCGCACGGTGTCACCAGAGGAAGGTGCAAGAGCCTACAGCCAAATTATGGTGCAGAAGGCCCTTCTCGAGGTTTGTCCAGTATTTTTCTGGGTGTACTGTTTTTTTGTGTGTTTGTGTGGTTATGTGTGGTTCCATTTGTCCATGAGTGGGTTGTTTGCTTAACCTTGACTTATACAAATACTTTGATAAAGACTATGACATTGTTATTGACCTACATTGACTAAAACATAGTTACCTTGCAACCACAAAATGCATACAAGTTCCTACAAAAGTCATAGGTCAATAGTTGAGGGAGTAGATTTTACAGTTAATTACTAGGGATCCTTCTTTTTCTTGGTCTGGTACTAAAGGAATTTCATAACGGGTGTCTTCAGAGGTTTACCCTCTTAGCATTCTGCCCCCTTGAGGGACAGGGGATGTTAAGGGGGAGAAAGCAGGACAACAGTAGATGGGAACATCAAGATTAATTTCAGATGCACTCAGCACTGTGTGTCAAGTTTCAAGTCATGAATCTGAAATAAATATTGCTTAAGTAATTATTAAATTATTTAAAAATTTCAATTTAAAAATGTAAGAATTGCATTTTTCAGAGATTGGATGACGAGCACTTCTGAAAACTGCTCAGAAACCCCCCTATTATCAATATACCTAGGAAAGCCATAGATCCTCTGAATGCCATAGAACTCTAGTTTGTGTTTGTAAAGTTTTATGAGGCTGTGATTATCCTAGAGATCACAACAGGTCATTTTATACAGTGACACAAGTTTCGAAAAATGGTCTCACTAAATTTAAATGGCTACTATGGGGACTAACTTCATCACACATCAATACAACTGGGCTCATTGAATCCACAAGAGTCCCAGCTTTCCAGTCATACCCAATATTTGCAACTCCAAGACTGTTTATGGACCCCAGTATGCAGAATTATTTATATACACCATTTTAGAATAGGCAAAATAACACATTTATACTGCATGAGAAAAACTGCATAGTTTTTGCCCCAAACTGCATGGGAATATCATGAAGGGGTTATGTCGGTAAAGGGGAGGCTTGTAGGTTCCCATAGAACCCATTCTCATTCAGATATCTTAAGGTTGGAGGTCAAGGGACCCCTTTGAATATGCCCATGCCAGTTTTTCCCTTGCCAAAATTTAGCCTAATTTTGGAGCATTATTTTGCTCCCTTCACAACGAGTTAGCACGACATGGTTGGTACCACTGGATTCCTTAGACGGTCTAGTTTCATACAATACCAATATCTTCACTTTATCTTCCTGAGCCTGCTACAGCCTCTTAAAACAAAAAGTTGTCCAGGTCTGCCAGCAGGTCGACGGATTGTTAAGAGGTTAAAATGTGACCAAATGTGACTAGAATGTAAGTGCATATGCCATTTTTAGGACAGTTTCAAATGAATGGACTAAAACTGATTTTCTTTAGTCTTTTGAAGTTTGCCCCTTCCCCCACAAAAAAACAAAGTTTCCTTTACATTTCTCTGTTAAATCACATTTTATTTTGTGTCCTCCTCAGGATGTGCACAAAGCCTCAGAACTAGAAACAGCGATGGAGAAGCAAAAGCTGAAGATTGACCTGAAATCCGAGAGCGATGTAATGTGACGGTGGTATTAAAGATTTGAATGATCAATGGAGATACCTGTGGTATTGCATTTACTGGATGCACAAAGTGATGCTGCAGATGGGTTTTAATCGTTTATTCATACATGCTGTTATATCTAGTATGTGCTACAGATCTAGCAGCAAAAGTGCACTGTAAAGCTAGCTAGAGTGAGTCAGTAAAGCTCACTCACTAATACTGTGATTATCATTGGGACTATTTTAAATTTTTACATGTTTTAAACTTTAACTTCTCGCAAGAATTTTACTTAAGCTATTCTTACTTTTGGTAACATTATCATTTTTTACAATTTTAACATTTCTCTCATCCTTTGTTTAGGCAATATCTAAATACAATACACATTCTGATGATTAGTTTGATGTGATAACAACAATGGACAATGAAACTGCTTTTTAGAGCTTTAAAAAAAAAATCTAAATGTTTATGACTACAGAACAGTCTGGTTTGATTGATTTAGAGTTTGTATTGCTTGTACATCAATCTGTATTAAGACAGTGTTGCTAATTGCAGCCAAATGCTGTTTTAGACCAAATACACATTCAACTGATACATGATTAATACACTATTTTAGTCCTGGCTCTTACTATGATGTTGTTTGGAGACTAAAGTGTTTCTGATTCTTTTCATTGTGACTTTAGCTGTGGCTTATATCATGACATAATGTACAACACGCATACGTGATAAATTGCTGTCAATGTATTGGCTTGAATAGAACTTTAATTATGTGTATTTTTGTATCAAATCTATGAGTTTACTGCAACCCTTCTTTTCATATTCTGACAAAGACAAGTTATATGATCAAAGTAATTACTTTTATTTAAATTATGTGAAGAATGCTGAATAAGTATTTCCATAACTGATAATATATGCAACAGGCTAAAGTATTTTCTTCCGCTGTATCACTGATTACAAAAGTGACACTGAACTTACATACTTACAATCTGAATCATTTATCATCATGTCATCATGTTACTTACTTAATTTTTACACTGACAGCACCAGCACATTTTACAAATAACTCTTCAGAGGTCAAATGTTCTAGTGTAAACAGTGATTATTTGATTTTGGCTGAACTACGAACAACTATTACTATTTCAGACAATTCCTGCCAAGGTTTTCACTTACAAATGTTATTTATTTTCCATCATCCTTTAAACAGGTAGAATGATTACTTAACAATTTCAGTTTTACAATAGTACTTGGTTACAATTTCAGTCAAGTATTATTATTACACTTAAAGTATTTGAGGACATACAGCAGTTCAAGTTAACACATTACTCCCAAAACAACATTACTACATATAATTTGTTAAACAAAAAAGAAAGTATACAACATTTTACTTATTATTTCACAACAAGGCTTTGTCAAAATGTCATATAATGTTGCCAAAAAGGGGATTTCCGCAACTTAAAGATTTATTCTCTCTGTGATGAAAAAAGTTATAATATTAAAACAATTATTTGTGAATCTATTAGCCTGCTGGGGTTGATCATGATACAGCAGAGCAGCTACGGGGGGTGAAAGTCAGTTCTTTTGAAATCAAATTAGATCTTACTTTGTAATTACTGCTTGGTAATAAAATTTGATTTAGACATAAAGTAAATTGTAACTTTATAGCAGTTTGGACTGTCCAGCCCACTAGCTATTTAGATTGATTGTTAGCCACATTCAATACATTTAAGCTGTGAATCAGGTACTGAGCCAATAACTGTTTCCGCATCTGTCATTCATGTTTAATTAAATTAATCCACCATGGCTCCACATTGCACCTCAATGTTTCACACATATTATTGAAATACTGTATTTATCTGCTGCAAGGGCCAGAATGACAAAGGTTTGCTACACACATCTTACTTTAAGGGCAAAGGCAAATTTTTACTTTTACGGCTGTTCAATGAAAGATGTAACAGCTATAAAAGTATGTGTGTAGTTGCTAATGTAGCTTGATTTATAATTAAATGTCACGTTTGTTTCAACAACAATCTTTGTGACACTAAGTGCACTTACTGAGGTAAATTATTTGGTAGGAACACTGAATATGACTCATCTTTTTCAATCCCTGTGGTCATAAGAGAAGACCTCTGAGCCGCAATAGAAGAGGTAGTATTACTGATTCTCACTGTTTCCGGCTCTCAGCGTCTTCACGCCTCATAGGTCATGGTCTGGTCGCAGCAGTCCCAGTTCAGGAGCTCCTTCCTCTGAAACCACAGCTGGATCTCCCTCTGTGCCCCCTCTGGTGAATCACTGGCATGAACTACATTCCTTTAAATAACCAACACACATAGTTGTTTTACTCCAAGACAGAAATATCACAAGCAAAAGCTTCACAAGATGCAATACCTGGAAAGTGCCATGAAGTTATTGTTTAATCCTGTAACTTACTGCAATGAGATCAAATGGCATCATGTTACCTGCTGACATGAAAGCTGAAATCTCCTCTGACTGTGCCTGCCTGGGCCTCCACTGGGTTAGTATGTCCCACCATCGTACGTGACGTCTGGACTACTTTGTGCCCTTCCCACACCTAAACAAAAATAAAACAACACATATATGCACCCACAAAAACAAGATATTCACGTTTTACAGAGATTTGAAAAACATACCTTTCGTGTCTGTCAACCTAATGCAAAGGTAGAAATAATTCAAAAAAGAAGCAGAAATAATGTAAAATACAGGAGTATCCCACAAGGAGGCAGAAAGAGGAGTCCTCACCATGGCAACAACAGGCCCTGATGTCATGTAATGCAGCAGCCTTGGATAGAAGGGCTTCGTCCTCAGTTCACAGTAGTGCTGAGACAGGAGATCATCAGACACCTTGACAATAGAGACAGCTACAGTTAGACATTAAACAGAGAACTTGCACATCACACAAACATCGACAAACTGATCAATTTCAGACTTCTTTACCTGCAACATTTTCAGGCCAACCAGCTTGAAGCCCCGCTGCTCAAACCGCTGAATTATTTGTCCCACAAGACGCCGTTGAACTCCATCCGGCTTTACAGCAATAAGAGTCCGCTCCCTTACATCTGGAACACCTGGTGGGACAGCTACTTTATATACTGCTGCTGGGTAGCTTAATCTATAACAATATCATAATTTATTAGTTTTTTTTAAATTTAGTTATTAGTTGTTTCAGATTTTAACAATCTGAATCTGCAACATAGCAAAAATGTAGCGGAGTAGAAGTATAAAGTTGCATAAAATGTAATTACCCAAGTAAAACACTGTACAATTACTAAATGTAGGCCATTCCACCAGACCCTGATACAGCAGAGCAGCTACGGGGGGTGAAAGTCAGTTCTTTTGAAATCAAATTAGATCTTACTTTGTAATTACTGCTTGGTAATAAAATTTGATTTAGACATAAAGTAAATTGTAACTTTATAGCAGTTTAGACTGTCCAGCCCACTAGCTATTTAGATTGATTGTTAGCCACATTCAATACATTTAAGCTGTGAATCAGGTACTGACCCAATAACTATTTCCGCATCTGTCATTCATGTTTAATTAAATTAATCCACCATGGCTCCACATTGCACCTCAATGTTTCACACATATTATTGAAATACTGTATTTATCTGCTGCAAGGGCCAGAATGACAAAGGTTTGCTACACACATCTTACTTTAAGGGCAAAGGCAAATTTTTACTTTTACGGCTGTTCAATGAAAGATGTAACAGCTATGAACTCCATCCGGCTTTACAGCAATAAGAGTCCGCTCCCTTACATCTGGAACACCTGGTGGGACAGCTACTTTATATACTGCTGCTGGGTAGCTTAATCTATAACAATATCATAATTTATTAGTTTTTTTTATATTTAGTTATTAGTTGTTTCAGATTTTAACAATCTGAATCTGCAACATAGCAAAAATGTAGCGGAGTAGAAGTATAAAGTTGCATAAAATGTAATTACCCAAGTAAAACACTGTACAATTACTAAATGTAGGCCATTCCACCAGACCCTCACATTTGAAGAGGACGAATATTTACACCCACATGCAGGGTAACACACACACACACACACACACACACACACACACACACACACACACACACACACACACACACACACACACACACACACACACACACACACACACAGGATATTGTATGTATTTAGATTAGATTGTTAGTTGCGCACAGAATAGGCTATCAGCTGCAACTAGGAGCTAATGAATAACTGCATGCGATCAATTACATACACACGTGACTCGCCACGGGACGAACTCAATCTAAGGGCATTTAACTTGCAGACTGAAGTCTGTGCCGGTAAAGTAGGCGCCATCGACTCTTTAACGGACTGTATGGAAGTTTCCTCCTGAGAAAAGGTTCGGGTGTCGTACATGGTACTGTGCCTCGTCTATTACGCAGAATGCGCACACGCTTTGGCACGATTACGCACAACGCAGGTCACTGTTTCTCAAGCATCGCTGTTACCCTCATCATCATCACTATCTCCTGTGTCTCTAACCTATTTCCAGTTCATGACCCCATGAGTTTGGCAAGCGAATTTGATTTCGCAAACGCCCCCGTTAAGTTTGGAACAAATACTGTAGGCTGAACGTTGAGCCTCGGAGGTAAAGTCTCTTTGACTAGGTGCCAAGAATGTTGAACAGTTATATTAATTACATTTAAAGAAATATATATATATTTATGTCATCATCCATGTGATAATGACATAAATATATATTTCTTCTCAAAAAAGAAGTGATTTCTGAAGTAACTTGGTCACTTTCTGAATTAAACATAAGTCCCGAAAGAGTGCCATTTAGTTATTTGTGAAAAGCAATGTGTGTAAGACCACAAGAAATGTACAAAGTAAAACCGACCGCCTTACTGACTAGTTGATTTATTAAATTCAGTCACTTACTTGATTTGCTCCTGTGCCCAGCAGCTCGGTGTCCACCCAGAAGCGCAGCGGGAAACCCAGCTGATAGTAGACTTTTAGTGGTTTCTTGATTCGCTAAATAAAACTGTTGGAGACATTTCTTCAAAATGCACCGCTGCAACATGACCATGTTTTGACGTGCGTTTGTCAGCCTGTAGAGAGAAAAGTAAACCCGCCTCAATCAAAACTCACGAGTCACCCCCGTCTACCAACCTCCCCCCGATTGTGATTAAAGTGGAACATCTTTAACTCCAGTGATGCCAGACGTGTGTGCGGTTTCTCTTCTTTCTGCAGAACATTTTTTATTCCAGCATTTACCAATGATTCCAAAACCCTTCACTTGTACGATGTCTAATTCCATCCTTAGATTTAATAATAAACACACTGATCCTGCACTTCAATTTTTACCAATAGAGCTTTGACAACATTCAAGTTTTACAGCATATCCAAACTTTTAAGGTTAACCACAATGTTATGTTGGTGGACTTGCAAGAAAAAAAAAAAAAAAAAGAATCAATGCCCCAGAAGCATTTTTGACCATTTCTTTTGCTCCAAAACGGATGGTTCCTACACTTCCCATAATGCAACTCACTAGTGTCTTAAACACTCCAAGCTCCAAACATTGTAACGCAGGTTAGGGTTATTGTTACAGACTTGACAGCCAGAGAAGACATAACACTTTTTTTTTTAAAGGCTTTAAAGTACCCAATAATAATAATATATGTATTGAGGTGTCAAACTGGTGGTATGCCCTAAACCACAAATGTGAAAACCTATTTTAAGATATTTTAGGTTAATCTCTGATGCAGTTAAAGTCTGTAAAAGTTCTATCGGCACTAAACGGAAGTTTGTTTTACATTAATTCATGAAATCACTAGTATATAATTAGCATAAGCATAATTAGCATGAGCGATCAAATCCATTAGTTGCATAGCTTGACTATGTAGGTTTACCTAACATCCTAACTGAACAAGCATGTGTATTCAGTGTTAAGACAGCAGCCAAAAAAAGCTTCAGAGCTGCTAAAAGCCCTGATAGTGAGCTCAACCAAAAGAAAAGGTAATGCAACACGTCTTGAGCTGGTGTAGTTGTTTCACCTCATAATTACTGTTAAGTTGTTTAGTTATTCTTTCTATGCTGATGCTTCCTTCCTTCTGCATGCTGCATCCTCACACAGCATTTGCCACATGTGGATGCTTTGTATCTGTCAAAAGCTTCAGCAATTCTCACAATTAAAATCTGCCCTGCATTATCCATTGGCTCTGTAAAGACCTAAACAATCTATTTGATTATTTGTGCATGCGATCTTAAACAATTCAAGGCCTAAACAATTATTCAGCAGTTAAGTTGATGTATTTAAGTTAAAAGGAATTTTAAAACGATGCCATTGACAAGTGTAAAGCAAAACAGTGTAAACATACAGACAAGTCTTTGAATATCTCAATACAACCATTATTCTTACAAACAATACTGTGACAACAATGCAAGTGAGTTTTACTAAAAAAGCACTTTATTAATCAAGCAGGTTTTCTCTTTTTCAGAATGGAATGATATGAAAGATCTTAAGTTGAGAGTCTGTCTCCTTTGGAGATGAAAAAAATTAAAGGCAAACTGAATAAAAGCAGACATTTTAAAAACTCAAAATGAGTTGAAAGTGCTCAGTCCCAGCCCAACTATGTTGTGGACGTTTGGGAAAGAAGGCCTGGCTCAGACTGCTCCAGGTCTGGGCAAAAGCCAACTGCAGACCAGGTTTACATTTCTTGCCAAATTATCATTGGCAACACATTAGGAGGGCGCTGCTTTAAAAAAAATAATGCGCCAACCTTCTACAGTAGAGATCATTGAGAAACATCAGCAGCATCCTCAACCTCCAATTACTCAACAATACGATGTGTGTTGTTCCTTCCTATTACTTTGAATAGACGGAGAAAAGCTGGATTGGAGTAGGAGTGTTGGGCAAAGTGGTCAGCACAGGCAGTCCTTGAAGATCATCGTTGATGTGTGGAGTGGTTCCAGCAGTCGTTGTGCTATAGCTTGATGGTGCCAGTCGGCAGGCTACTATTACACAGTCTGTAGTAGCGAAGGTCATTCACCAGCCGCTGCACGCTTTGGGTGAATGAAGGCAAGTCCTTGAGAAAAAAAGAGAAAAGTTGAACAGTAATCAAAAGGCTAAACTTTTAAATACCATTGTGGTCTTGATTTGTTGTTTTATTTCCATGCACCATGTTGTGGAGAAATTAAAGCCGCCTTGCCACATCATATATGTAACAGTTAACTCTGTCGCTGTCTAATGCAACATACATGCCAACAACCTGCAAAATACATTGCCATGGTTGCCCATTAGGTAGAGAATAACTTACAAAATGCACAGGTCAATGCATAGGTTAGCTTTGAAGCTGTGATTTCAGTATAATTCAGTTAACTGGGAAGAAAAACAATGTTGGTAAAACAATGTCATGCTTACCCGTTCAAGCTTGAAGTTGCGTGCGAGAACAGCTCGTTGGCTGGTGTCCACACCCTGGCAGCCATTGAGGAACTCAGGCATGAAGGCAGAGTAGAAGGCATCAAAGTCCACAGAGGCCATGTTGTAAATAGCAAGGGTGATTTCCTCCTGAAGAAGGTCGTGACTTTTGTGGAGAAGAACCTGCAGCAGCACATTGATGAAGTGGAAGAGCATCGAGGTCCGGAAAAGCTTCTAAAGCACAATGAAAAACAAAGTGATGACAATGGAGTCTATACATTGGTTATAAGCCCTCACTGAAGCTCTCGATCAATCACAATGTGTGAATGAGGGGACACATGTTGTCTTAATTACAGGCATACAAGGACATATGAGAATATAATATAATAAAATCTGAGTGCCACTATGCGATATCTGTCCTCCTGATTACTAACTAGATTATATTTGTCAAAACAAGATGCATTGGCCAAAATAAAATAAGAGACATTTTTTACATCAAACAAGTTTTACTGCTAACAAATGTAGGGTAAATGTAAAACCTTATAAAAAAAAAGGACATCTGATAATGAAAATGTGCCCCTTGATGACAATCTAGAGACTGCTAATGGAGAATGAGTGAAATCCAGAATTTGATAGTGAGTGAACAACTCCACTCTCATGACATGCTTTGCCTCTAAAAACAAAGATACTGACATAAAAGCTCAACTTACTCTGTGATACAACTTGTGCTTGCTGTTGAGTAACTCCAAATAGAAGATATTCTGCTTGAAGATGTGGATGTCAGGCTGTAAGAAAGACTGTCCAAAAGCCTGGAAAAGACATTTCAGCACCAGTCAGGAAATCAAGTGGAGATAGATTTAACAATAACTTTATCCATTATCTGTAGCACAATTAGCTAATTTCATTCATTGTATATGAAGCCTTAAACAACGATCAAATCCTAGATTTTCTTGTTCTATTAAAAAAGGTATGATGATGATGGCAACTTTAGCCACATGCATAAACACACCTGCATAGCAGCTGTGAACTGGGCCTCATTTTCCATGGTCTCTTCAGCAGCTCCTCTTTGGACACTTGTTAACACTGACGTTTTAAAGAAGTACCTCCAGTTTTGGTGAAGTATTTGGTATAGCAACTCAAACATCTCAGCCTTGACGTCTGGGGAAGACCTCTATCAAAGACAAGAGAAGACAAGAGTGTCTTGATTCCACAGACCAAATTTTGTAATTGTTTTTCCATATTGTTCATATTTAACTGTAGGTACATTTTTGTATGATTTCCGAAGGATTTCCACACGTTAAGTTTAGGTGCTAGCAGGCTAATCAATGCAGAAGCAAAAAAAATCGAAGTCCAGAATAAATATTAACACAAGACAGGTGAACACCAACTGACCTCTGACACAACAGGGTAAACCTGCTCCATGCACAGAGAGAGGATGCTGGGTAGGAAGGGCTTGAAAGCTTGACCAGGCTCTTGCACCACCACCTGCAGGATTTTCAGAAACTTCTGTACCACTCTACACCCCGCACTGCCCTCTTGCAAAATACTGGCTGCCAGCTGTTCCCTGGAGCACATACAAGTGACATTACATGAATTAGTGTTGAGAGTGATACCAGCATTTTCAGTGTTTGCCCCATGCCATTTGAAACGTTATCCATATAGACAGGGTGTAATACTAATGGGACTGCAACTAGTAAAAGTTCCTATTGTTATTTTTTTTTTTACCTGGTGAACATGCTGAGGAAAGTGTGAATAATCTGCCCTGTAAAGGCAACACCCATCTGGACTCGCAACGCCTGAAACAGCGTCAAGAAGAAGGCCAACATCTCGTCTGTCACATCTGTGAAAGAGAAGTGACAATAACAAAGCTGAACTTGAGACTGTACTGAGACTCTTCTTAAGATGACATCCTAATATTTTCTTTTACATGAACAATAGGATTTCAAATTAAAGTAAGCGTTGACATTCATGAGCATTGTTGCCTGCTGTGCTGATGAAAGCCGGGTCTATGGTAAGTAGGGCTGTCCTTGACTAAAGAAATTCTTAGTCGACTAACACTTATATGATTTTGTCGACTAATCGATTAGTTGATTTAATCGACAGCTGTGCTTTTTGAGAGGACTAGAAAAGCATAGTAATAAATGTAGTTAACCATCTGTAAAACTGAGTTTCTCTGCAATTAATCCTGCAAAAGCACCACTTTAAATCTTGTGTTCACCAGAAATGTTCTCATAAGTTGCTTGGAAATGAGTAATTAAACATGAACAAGCATAAAAAATGACTTATCAACTAAAGAAATCTTAGTCGACTGAGAGCAAAACGACCAATTGGTCGACTAATCGACTAAGAGGGGGCAGCCCTAATAGTAAGGTAGTCTGGCACAACAAAGTACATTGCCAGAATAAAGCCTGACATCAGGCTTTGCCCCTCCCATAATGCTATCTGTGTGTCACTGTTCTCAAAATCCCTTGTGTGGATGAAAGAGACACAGACCTGGCTGCTGAATAAACACTGGGAAAAGGCTGAGGGACACTTGGACAGATTCCTGAAGACTCTGGTAACAGATCTGACGTGATTTGGTGGATTCCCCAGAAATGCTGTCCACTACGTCTCTAAGCACAGGCAGGGTCTGCTGTATCACCGCTTTCACTGGAGTGGAAAAAAATATATTCAGAGAACACAATTACAGCTGGATAAAGAATGAAAAGATGTGAAAAAGGCTAGCAGTACAATTTGAAAAAAACAGACCAACAGTAACAAAACAAAGAGAAAGAAATACTGACTGTTATTCAGATCGGGTTGCCGTGGAGTAATGTTTACTGTCCCTCTTATTCCCTTATATTCACGAGCGAGTGCTGCCAGTAGGCTGGCATGGTTGCTGGAGCGGGTTTGCCACTGCTGCTCACTCTCTGATAAATTCGGCCACGGCAGTAGCAGCATGTTGGACAAAGCCCTACACACCAACATGTGAGCCTGTATGCATAAAAAAGAAGTTTCCAGTCATCCATCTTATAAACTATATATAAACTACATAAGTCGTATGAAGGCACACATACTATGCTACTTCTAAAAACTGAATACATCCATTAAATAATCAAGTCGTAACATATTATATGCAAAACAAAAAGCATGTACCTCTTGGGGAAGTCTACGGGTCTGATTCTCTGCAGTAATGAGGTTGAAGATGTTCCGAACAGCTGGCAAAGTGACCAAGAACACAGGCCTCACTGTAGAGGTGATGGAAACCAGCAGATGACATGCTGAGAGCAGCAACTTTTCAGGTACCTGGAAATAAAGACAGAAAGAGTGTTGTAAGGAGAACCATTTGGTAATAACACTTCCCTTTCTGTTTTCACTATTTCCGCCTAACCTGTATAAATCATATTTAAGTATGAGTATAAAGCAAGCTACCTTTGCTGTGATGAGTGGGCTACTGGCATCTATTGTCGATGTGATGAGGTTCATGAACTGGCTCTGGTTTTGACTGTGGACCTCACTGTAGAACTGTGCAAGCCAATGAGAGTAGGCTTGCAAAGCAGCAAGGGCTTGTGCGTGTCTGTAATAAACACACACACACACACACACACACACACACACCCCCACACACACACACACACACACACACACACACACACACACACACACACACACACACACACACACACACACACACACACACGATGAACTCAATAAAACATACTTGCTTCTTCTTTATGCAGCTTAACTTAATTTACAATGAATTACAAGCACCAAAGCATAACGTTAAAATTAGCCCTGCATGATATTGGAAAAAAACTTTGAGGAGAAGGAAATTTGTTTTTCCTGCGAAAAAAAAAAAAGACAAGATGACAAACAGCTCTATTTGGAAATAATAACTCATCCTCGACTACTGCGGTGATTTTGTATGGGAGTGCATCTACATAGAAAATCAAAATGAAAAAGGAACTTTTCTAATGTGAACCATTCTTTGTTGAACTTTAATGCTTTACAAAAACCAAAGCAAGTAAGCGCTGTGACTACTCTTCTGAAGTGATTTTGGAGAGGGAAATTAGGTAGAAATACACTGCTTGACTGACATGACACCGTTGTATTCATATAATACTATCAATCCAGGCTAAAGTGAATGATATTAATAATGCATGCATGTTGCTTCCTCTAAATTTCAGGTTGTGGTCGACTAGCGGGGCCTGCTTGTTTGTTTGATAAATTGATCAACATTGATTGTGATTGGTGGTTGGCTGTGCATGCAGATCTGCATGTCACCTAAATCAATGTAAATTACGTTACATCAGACACAGACTTCTGTTGTAGATTAGTGTTACGTTTCCAGCGTCGCGGCTCCGAACCGTAACATTAGTTGGGACAGATCCCTTGTTTCTTTAGGCTACCTATATTAGCTTTAGCCTGGCTGGTAGCAGCTTTCTGCGGTGAAAAATGGCCGGGAGATGTCGGGATTACATTGCATTAATCAGGCGATTTAGTTCGTCTTTGCAGTGTAAATAAAACACTGGGCCTTTCCGCATGTCCTAAATTTGTGCCTCCTTGACGATCTGGCTTGTGACCCGGATATCGTTCTCAGCGCGCCATGTTGAAGGAAGTCCCAATTACTAAAATGCACATTGAGGAGTGAGGATTGAGCATCGAGGATACACTGAAGTATCCTCTCAGAAGACTTTTCACACAGGGCATGTAAATAGAGGCGTGTGAGAGAGAGAGAGAGAGAGAGAGAGAGAGAGAGAGAGAGAGAGAGAGAGTGTGAGTGAGTGAGTGAGTGAGTGAGAGAGAGAGAGAGAGAGAGAGTGTGAGTGAATGAGTGAGTGAGTGAGTGAGAGAGAGAGAGAGAGAGAGAGTGAGAGAGTGAGAGTGAGAGTGAGAGAGAGAGAATATCCACGGCTCCATGGTTAATCTAACGTTACAGATCGGTTCGGTCAGATCTTACAAATTATTATTCTGATTAACAGCGGGTGGGTGAAATAATACATAATCAACGAGGAAAATATTAATGTTCTCTAAAAGGTGAACATAGCAGAGCTGCTGTCGGACAGACAGCTTAATTTGTAAGATCGTCTGAGAGACGCTGGAGAAACAGCAATTTTACAGGATTATTTCAGAATTTGAAAGGTCTAGTTTTGTTTACTCTGTCCAGTTTATAACTACAGTTAGTTTTGCTGCTTAAATATCGGATGATATCAGCTGATATCAGCGCGCAGAAATGCCACAAATAGCATCTCTAATCATTAAAGTAAATTTTTATAGAAAACACTTATACATTAATACATCATTTAAAAAGCAACGGTGCCTGCAGGGACAGCTGAGGGCCAGTTAAACAGCCATGCAGGTCTCTAAATCGGAGAAAATAATTCATTCAGGTGGGTGGAAGGTGGTAGATGTTAAGCTTATTTCGGATAAAGAGCCAATCCATGCAGATAGAGTAAGTTTTTGTGTGTATATAACATATGCCTAGCCCTTATATTTGTATAGTTCTTTTCATACTAACATTTGCATTGTTTTACACTAAATATATAGCGATACTGTGTATGGAGGCCATAGGCTATTATAAATATATAGGTGTATGTGTGTATGTGAAATACAACAAATAAAAATGTAGGACCCCCACACATTCTCATCCACGTTGTGAATTGAATTAAAAGTAAATATATAGAAGTTATCATTGACCCTTCTGCTCCTCTGACAGAGATCATAAAATGCAGCGTATGACAAAATGATAGACAGCTGATACAGTGGTGCTGCTTTTAATATTTAATTTACGTTGTTTTTAATGACGGCTCGGAGGCAGAGATTTCTCGTGTTTGTTAAATGGCTGTTGCCTCGACTCCTCTCTCCTCGGGGCTCTTCCTTGACTCCTCGGCTCGAATATCCTGTGAGCAGGACTAAGACGTGAGGAGGAGGTTCGAGGAGAGGAATCGGGGATACACAAACTGGGAAATGGGAAAGGCCCACTGACTACTGTAGCTTCACTACCCATCAAAACGTATGTGCATCACTGCGTCAGTGGCAGCTTTTCTACACACGGAGAGCCTCTCTTCCCATAAACTCTGTCGGACTAACGTTACGTCACATACACACGTTGCCCCCATGGCAACCTGTTTTAAAGGGGAAGGGTCGGCAGGTAACAATCATGTAAAAGGAGAACGGTGAGTTTACTTTTCTATCGAGCAGCAAAAAAGTTTTAGCATCAACATCGCAACGTCCTGCAATGCGACTATCGCGCAGGCGCACATTGCGATGTAGACGAAACGAAACATCGTGCAGCTCTAGTTAAAATTACTCAAAGATTTATCTGGAGTCAGTTAGGTCAAGTCAATCCCAGAAATAAAACTGTTCTGGAGCTTCATTATGTAAAGTAGTAGCTCTGATTGCTATAAAGAAGAGGTATCTATACCCAAACTGTGCAAACAGCCAGGGCTGCTATTAAACTGGCTATTGTTGATGCTGGGAAACACGGCTGTTAAGTGTATAAAATCATACAAACGCTCTGCTCACACACTCAGTTCCCTTATTATATGGCTAGTGACTCCGCAAAAGGCATTTGATAACAGAACAGTGTAGTCTTGTTATTTGTAACTGGAGACTTTTATAAACAATTGTTCTCATATACAAATAGTGTGACGCCCATGTTAGGGTTGAATTTTGCTTTAAACATGCAATACTCACACGTCAATGAGGTCTGGTTTGAGCACAGAAGGCACAGCGGTCTCCAGGTCATAAAGGCTGGTCTGAGAGCCGTAGCAAGTCACTTCAACCAACCTTGAAAAACAAAGTTCACATGGTTAGTGATATTTTGCTCTTTGAATGGAGCAACAGAAAATCAACCACCACCATTTATTATTAGTAAGTGCACACCACATAGTATCATTTAAAAAAACACTGAATACATTTTAACACTAAAGTATTTAAATAGAACCCCAAAACAGAAACCAACCAACTCAAGAGTGAGTTGAGAGTCAGTAAAATGTATTGTGTACTATTAGAAACATAAAAATAACCTCATGATGTAGGCACAAAAATCACTTTTTAATGCTTTGGAAGAATATTAGAGCACGGACCTCTCCACCACTACCAGGGCGTCATTGAAACGTGCAGCAAAAACTTCCCCAATGAAATGCTCAGCCAAGCGTCCGACAGCTTGAAGTAGAGAGCTGAGGTCCCTGAGAGAACAGTGAAGTCGACGGCAATCATTCTCTGCAGAGATATTAAGCCTCCGATCTGAAAAAAGGACACCATGATAGGTCATCACAACATGTTACTATATATTAAAGTAGCATCACTCAACGTGAATGTACCTCAAAAAAACAATACTTACTTGTGCCGTTGGTGACAATAAACTGCTGCAAACCCAGGTATACGTCCAAATTATCTTGGAGGACTGGAAACTGGAGAGAAAAGAGGAATAAGGAGGAGGTCACATGACATGTAATAATAACATCCATAGCCATGTGAAAATAATTCAGTCATTTTAATTTTCTTTTTAATGTATACTATATACATACAAACACGCAACATTCACAATGAAAAGACAAACAAGAAGAAGAATGCAGTCATAACCTCATAACCCAAGACAAGGACCATGTTGGAAATAAGTGTTTTACACTTTAACATGTTATCCTTTGGATTATGTATGTCTGTCAATCCATAAATAAATCAAATCAAAAATAAAAAAAAAAAATCTTTTGGAGGAACTGCTTCAAAACAGGAACCAATTCATGGAATCATATTTAACAGAATTCAATTTCAGTTTTATGAAAAATTGAGATATAAAAGTATGATAGCGCATTTATTAGATACAGCATTTTACTAAACATTGCAATATGACTGATTTGTGTTCTAGTCTGACATGTTTAAAGCTAAACTAAACCAAGACTAATAAAATGTGATTTATTAGAGCTGTGCTAGAGCATCTGAACTGACTGTCTATGGTAAAAACAAAGTGAAACACATGAGAATGTGAAATGTGTGAAATGTGTACATAACTTCTGTTAAATTTCATTCCAATTCTGCCTCAGCACTGTTAACGCTCACTGTTTATGTTATAATCAGATGTAAGAAATAATTTAAGCTGAGTAAAAAGCAATTTTAAAAGGGATACTTCACTGATTTAACTTTCAGCTTTGTATCAGTAGAAACCCGGTAGTATTTCTGAATGACCGTGCGTCCCTCCCTCATATCCCCCTGAGAGAGATCTCTGCATTTGGGGGTCTGGAAAAAACATCTTCCGATGACGTAAAATGACGATTTTTGCGTCATCGGAAGATTTTTGGCCAGAGGCAAAAGACTACAGCCAGTATTAGGAGCTACTTCCGCATGTTTTCAACCCGCCCATCACCCGAAGCGAGCCGATCTCAGCCAGAAAAAAATTAAGTGTCAGCCATCTTGAATCTTCGCTAAACGGGGCTCTCTCTTCTCAGCAGCACACTTTTACAACAATTATGTGCATTCAAACTACCGCACGTGTACCACCGGGATACATCGGTACAAATTGGAGAATATGCAGGAAACGTTATTACAGACGGAATAGTCGGCACACTATGAGAGCTTTGCCTGCACAGAGACCAGCACGGAGACCAGCGGTCTCGCTCGATGCCCCGAGCCGGGTAGGGGACATCCTCATCGGCTAGGTGGGAAGCTAACGCTAGCCGGCCACCTGTCCCATCAATCCAGCTTGCAAGTGTCCGTTCATTAAAAAACAAACTGGACTACATCCAGCTTCAACGATGCCCCCAACGCGAGTTCAGAGACTGTGTTTTTTGTTCTTGTGGAAACATGGCTGAAGAACAGCGTACCAGACTGTCCAGCTACCAGGACTGCTAGCCCTCCGACGATCCGAGCTAGAGATGCTCTGTCACTGGGTAAAAGACCCGTGAAGGTGAGCTGTGTTAACACGGACTGGTGCAGAAATGGGGTGATTTGTATCCAACTAACCGCTAACCGCTGGAGTTTGTGACCGTTACATGGCGAACATTCGACATCCCACACTAATTCACGGCTGTGTTTATACTCGGTGTTTACAGCCCACCAAGCCTAATGCTAGTATGCTTATGGTGCGTTCTTTTTGCCTCGCAACTTGTATTTTACGAGGTCAAAGCCGTAAACACGCCCCCTGACCTCGTATTTACGAGTTCGGAACTCGTACATCCACCGAGGTACCCGAGCTGAAAATCCAACATGGCTGCCCCCTGTATCGACAGTTGTGAAAGCTTTAGTAACATAGTTATAAGCACTTCTGTGTTATTTGTGTCGCACTAAATCAGTCGTACACGCAGCGCTGTCTTCTATCTGTGTTGTCACGCGGTTTGTGTGCACAAAAAAACAACGTATACATTGTTTAAACTGGCATTGCTAACAATGGCTAACCTGGCTAGAGCTAATGAAAACAATGGAAATCCGACTTGCAAAAAGAACGCATTCAACTCGTGTGTGACGTCATTCCCAGTTGCGACCTCCGACTTCCAAGGCAAAAAGAACGCACCATTAGCTGAAAGTTACGGAGTTATGTGTGTGTGTGCACTAAAGGTAGCCTGTTTCGTATGTCGTTTTTATATATTTTAAATGTGTAACACCACTTGAGCCACAATGAAACGTTGTTTCGTGTATATGGTTGAAATAACAATAAAACACATTGAGTTGAGTTGAATGCCTCTGTGTCTGTCTGTCAAGCGGTAGGCGTGGCTTGGGAGTGGACTCAAAGCAGCGAAGCGCATTCTGGGATTTGGTTTCTTTCATCCATATGAGCCAAAAACACATTTTCTGGCTTTTCCCAGCCCTAATTAAAAAAAACAATTTTCACATTTCTGCTACATAAGTGACCCAATTTAAATATATATTCAGCTTTCCAGCGGTGGAATATCCCTTTAGGACTTTTACTATTGGTTAAAAAACATGTTAACTGAAATTTGACCTTCACCATGTACATAAACATTAACCAGTAACATAGCAGTAACATTGTTGTGGGTAATTGCAGTTAAATATAACACTTTACAATAATTATGATAAGTATATTGACTACATTAATATGTTTGAGGTGACAATTTGAACGCACACATCAGGGCCAACTGGTCCAGTATAATCCATAGGTGTGATTGGCAAAGGACAAAAAGGCAGGAAAATAACCGCTAACCCCTCCCGTTACCGGTCAGAGAGGCGTGTTTACTTTGTGTCTTGGTCCTCCGGTGCATCTAGCAACGGTCTCCGGTCAGTTTTTAATTAGCCTACATTAGTAACAGTTAATTTTGTTACGGTATGAACTTAATCCTAGGAAAGGCAAAAAAATATAAGACCTTTGTAACGAAATCCAACACTTTGTATACCAAATTCAAATCTTTTAAGGCCTTAATTTGAGATTATCAAATTTAAGACTTTTTCAATGCTTTTAAGACCGCGTTACTTTGGACGCCCGGCCAATAGTAGTGATTGAAGGGTGGGTCTTGGCGTTCCCATAGTGGGATTCGTAATTTCGCTTCCCGGCTCAAGCAAATAGCTAGCTAGCTAACGCTTACAACTACAGTTAGTGCTGGCCACTACCTCTCTGCACTGCCGAAAATGGTGCTCCCAAAATATTCCTCACTGCAACTTCTCAACGTCATCTGATATGTCGCTCCAGCTTACATTGCCAACATAAAATAAAAATAAAAGTATTGTCCCGTTGTCGGCTTCAGCTAAGAAATAAATAGTTTGTCCCACACGTTTAACATTCTTATAACACATTAGATAACCTTCCGCAACGATTGCAGGCTGTCTGGTGGAGCTCTACTTTGAATGAAGTTCCATCGTGACAATTGAATGGATTAGTTTGCGGAGTGACATGAAGACATGAATCAGAGGGACACAAAACGTTGACAGTGGTGAGCGGTCATTAGGTTTACCAATACTTGACCCGCGCCTTGTGCCACCGCCCCCCCAACAATAAAAAAAAAAAAAAAAAAAAAAAAAAAAAAAAAAAAAAGGATTTGCATGATTTACGAGAACCTCATTTTCAGGTCGGAAAAGCCGTATTTCCGGCTTTATCCGTAAAAAAAAATTAGACCCCTGATAATCTTCCTGAGTCAGTATTACTTTAATGCACAAATGTTTAGTATTGTAAGGTTCTAGGGATTCTTGTAACCACCAAACACATTAAGAACCCAGCAAATACTGTTATATGTCAGTATATGTTGAAGAAAATCTACTCCTGCAGCTCATTTGCACCAGCTGGAATTTTAAAATTGTAATACTGAAGTCCACTTAAAGATGCATTAAAACCTTACAAAATGTCAAGGTGACACCAACTATGATCTCTTACCAAAGTAGAGAATGCATGGGATGGGAGCAGCTCCATCACCTTGGCTACCACCTCCAGACTCTGACGCAGGTACCTTTGCCACTCGGTCTGTTGCTATAGTTACCAAATGAAGGAGAATATTCAGACTTTGAAGTAGGCCTTTGTAATGTGTGTCTACCTTAAAGAGGTTAATATGCGAATAAATTATAAACTTTAATTATGGCATTCTTGTAGAGATACACAGGACATGCAGTTTTAGGTAAAAAGGTGCAACTGACAGGCTGTGAAATTTGGGTAAATTGTTCTTACATCATCATCCAGAGTCTCATCATCCAGCTCTTCTAACTGGGCCTGATTGTATCTGAACTGTATGCGATTCAGAACTTCCCTCAATAGAAGAACTAAGGCATCTTTGTACCTATTCGATCATACAAAAATATATTAAGCAAGCACATTTAAAATAAAAGCAACAACAAATGAATAACAATACATCAGGCATTTTATACAGTTGATTGCCTGTGTTTAATAAGGTTGTATTAATTCCAAGTGTAAAAAGGGATAAGTAAATTTTTGAGCAACTTACCTATTTAGAACACTTTCTCTGTCAGCGAGTCTGCTTTTGATTTTGGTAGTTAGAAAATCCAAAAAGACACCCCATATATCCAAACAGGCAAAGTAGCCTTCATGGGTAGGCTGTTAAACCAACGAGAAACAGGTTTTGTAATCACTCAGTACTCATACTGTGCTGTGCTGCATATGCAAATATAATGACACAATTCTCATTACCTGGTTGAAGGTGAACTTGAAAAGCAGGCCAAGAAACTCTACAATTGGAAATTGAGGACTGGATTCAATCCGCCTCAAGTGAACACTGACAAACAGGCGCAGAAAATCTGTGAACTTTTCCAAGTAACTGCAAGATGAAAGAGAAAACATTAACCAAACAAAACAGAAATTGAACACAAACATCTTGTACATCTTGAAAGTTACCTTATATAGCCAATGCTTGACAACAACAACAACAATAATAATAATAATAATAAGATTTCTTAATCCAAGACTGGGGACCCACATTGTCGTCAGAGAATTTCTCAGCCCTAATATCCATCTTGACAACAGACAGTGAAAATGCGGGTCGTGTATCTATTTGCACATACAACAAGACCATAAGACTCATAAAATATCAAACTTGTTTTGATAATGGCCACAAATAAGGTGATGAAATTAAGTTGAATGACTTGTGTGGGAAGGCCAACATATATGTATAAAATCTAAGAGACATAAGATCATTCAATCTCAGCTACTGCCAAGTCGACTGAAAAACAGACCAAATAGTGTTTAAAAGTTACTTATAATGGTGGCGTTTTAAACATAGGTAGAAAGAATATGATCATGTGATGGAGCTGAGGTACATGGCTGTATAGAGCTAGTGTAGAGAGCAGCAGTGATGAAAACAAAGGCATTTTTGAGAGATTCTAAGAAATACCACAATGCAACTTCTGACTGCAAATTAGCTTTGAGTAAAAGAAATGTAAATATGACCAGCTGCATATCTCATGGTGAAGTTGTCATGGTAGAATACACTCTAGTCTGCAAACACAGACATATGCACAAATATTGGTGTCAACTAATAGACTGAGCCAAACCTCTCATCAAGTTCCTGTAGGCGGCTCTTGACGGTATGGGCGTTATTCTCTCGTGTCAGCTTCTGCAGGAGAAAGAAGGTCTGCTGGAACATGCGCAGCAGGTACTCCTCAAAATCCATTGGCACACAGTTCTTTGACACAAGCTCGTTGACACAGGTCATGGCAAGTACACCAAGTCGGGCACGATCCACCTTGTTGCCCTCACTCTGTTGTCCATTTCGCCCTTCTCCATTAGATGTTGGTAGCATTGTTCCAGGATTAAGCTGACCATTAGAAGAGGAGGAGTTTGAGGAAATGAAGCATCCTGTCTTGGCCTTTGTCCGAAGATCACAACCAAAACGTGCAAAATGGAAAATGGATGCCAGCAGGGTGGGTGTGATGCTTGTGGACAGAGGGATCCAGCTGAACAGGTGAGCCAAACACTCCAAAACGAGACAACAGAGCTGCTGACTCTCATTGTCCAATGCTGCCATGGGCTGGCAAAGCAACTTTGAGTACTGGCTGCCCTGAAACAAACTGCCCAGCAATTCCACTGATTGAAGAAAAAAAAAAAACAATCTTGTTAACACACAACAACAAACAAGTACACAGTAACAAACAAGCGCCAACTATTCCATGATTCTCATCACATTAGTAGCAAGTCTTTGCAGTTTTATGTAAATAATAGACAATCCACTCACCACTTTCCCCTGAGGTGGGTGAGGGAGGCGGGGTGGAAGCTATGACACTGTGCTTGTCCCAATATGTCTCCAGAATATCTGCAAAACAAGAAGTGACAATCACCTAATTATCTACATAAACTGAAGGTTAGCCATCAAAACATTTGCTTTGACAGGCAGCCTGACTCAAATTTTGAGCAGATGTTATCTTAAATCACATTTGGGCATCATAAACCACATGGAAACTGAATTTTACAAGTCAGATTTAAACCTCATTAGCTGATTGTACCATAGGTGGTTTTATATCCAATTCAAATTGCGATTCTACAGATGTGGCTCAGTCTAAAAAATTGGATTGGATTTTAGACATCCCTTAAATGCGACACATAACACTGACTGTGCATAGAGAGAGCACTGTTAACCGACACACCCATGTGCATGCATCAACCAGTAGTTTCGCACCATAACTAGATAGTGCTATAGATTAAACAGTAGGAGCATAAATCTCTTTGCTGCTTCTTGCCCAACATGTTCTTTTGTTTCTATACTGAACCACTGACCTACTAGCAATTATAAATGGGACTGGGATACAAATGGTAAATCTATTTACATTCAGAAATCAAGTTGCACAAAGTATTAAAAGGTTGCTCTCACCTGTCAACAGTCCAAGCACTGTCGGTACCTGCTCCAGCAGCAGTTTACGCAGCTCATCTTTCCTGGCGACACTCAAGTCTTCTCGAGGACACGCAAGTTCCTCTGATGTGGTTTTTAACATCATCAAGCCCAACGGAGCCAGAGCTGGGGACTGGATCAACTGCAGTTCAAAAACAGATTGACGAACAAAAGCTCAATCAATGAAGATAAAGATTACTGCATTTTGCACACTTAAAACCACAACAGGGGCCCGTTGTGGAGATGTGTGTTTAAATGCAAAGTGTGTTAACTACTTGTACTTTACTTTGGTCCTTTAACATTACATTTTATCTATGTATACACTAGTCATGTCTACCAGTTGCAATTCTACTCTTAGGCTGCATTCAGACCAAGGTTATTATAGTTTTGCATTTTTCATTAGTTTTTTATTTCGTTTTAACTTTTGTTTTCAAATTCAGTTTGGTTTAAATTGGTTTTAAAAGCGGGTTTGCTAGTTTAGTTTTTATTTTTTGAAAATGCTTAGTTTTAGTTTCGTTTTTATTAGTTTTGGTGTTAGTTTTAGTAATTTTTGTAATATGGGTTATTTGTCAGGGCCAAGATTCAAAAAGGTCAGAAAAAGTATTGTGTAATAATAACTCTACAAAAACATCATACAATGTTATAAATATGTATTCACAATGTATTCAACAATAACACCAGTACATAAATGTACAAGACGCCGCCACTAGTGCAAAATGTAAGTGATGTGTGCCAGGAAAAAAAACTAAATAGACATAGACTTAAGAAGACATACACGAACAGGTGTTTTGAACTTTGGTTCAAGTAATGCGGAAAGTCAATCAACTCACACAGTTGTGGAGACATTCCAGTATCAATACACATATTAACACACGCTTCCTCCCGCTTGGGTTGTTCCTGCGTATGTACTAACCAGCAGCTATCGGGTCGCTGGTGAAAGCACTCCTGTAGTGTTCTCTGTCCTACGGTTGTCTCCGTCATGCTGCCTGGCCCTGTACCCATACATCCATGCCCTGTAATGTTACCGGGGTTAGCTTCAGTTTCCGGGGAGGGGGGGCTTGGCGTTCTCCTTTAACTTGTTAAGATAAGCTAGGTTAGCCTCCTTGTGCGTGCTTCTCAAATGTACTTTCAAATTCGTGGGATTTTTCCCTTTAATAAATTGTCCACATATTTTACCACCTTCCATTGCAAGGCACTTGCTTGTATCCGACACACATAAGTCATAAGTACCGCCATGACGCCATGGACTATACTGTGTTCAATTAGCGATAGAGGCAGTGACGTTTCCTGTTTACTGTACGGGACTCACACCGACAAGTCTGATCGCTGTTTACAGGATTGACCGCCGCAACGTGACGTAGGGTTGCGATTCTACAAAAGTTGAGTCGGTCTCAACTTTTAGCTGCAGGCCTGCTTCGTTTTTTGTAGATTATCTATAATCTGAAAGTATTTAGTCTACTAAACTTCACTATTAGCCACACAACATGTATTATGTTAACAAATACGCAATTCAAAAACAATAAAAAGTTTCCATAAAACGTCATAGTGTTGGGTCAATTCTGAACCAATCAGCTGTTAGATCAGCTGAGAGCCAGGCGTTTCCCATCATGCCCTGGATCTTGCAGTCAGTGGAGAGCAATTGCGGCGCCTGGCTCTTAAAACTGCAGCCGCCTTGATCTCGTAAAGGTTATCGTTGTCCATGTGTGCATAACGTCAAGAGCAAGTCGGGATCAAGTCGTACACAAATCTTACCGGCATGCATTGGGCGGCGATCACCGGTGATCGATTCTGCGCAGGCCTGACTAATCTTGAATGTGCCCAATGTAACTTCTGTCTTTGTCAGCTTTTGTTGACTATTTAAGAACACATCAACCAGCACCAAATTACTGATGATTGAAACTTACACTAAACCTTAGCAGAAACAACATAAGCAGGGCTTACCTGAAGGGTGCTTGTAAAGAAATCATGGTAGAACATTGGCCAGTCCTGGCGACCAATATCGACAATAACTTTGCACAGTTTGTTACGGATGAAATAGGGCACTGATTTGTGTTGAGCAAGTAGGAGTTTGGGCAGACAGCTGCGAATCTCCATCTTGTCTTGTGAAGCAACTCCGATCCACATCTTGTTTACCAGGTTCTTAAAGCAAAAGGGAACAATCGGCTGTCAAAGATGTGTCTGAAGGAGACTACAAATTATACAGATAAATATTTTGTAACAGTTCTCAATAATCTGTGTAATCAGTAATTCATTTGAGTGCTGATTTAGCATGATTTTTTTAACAATATAGTGCCCACTGAAACACATTTTTACTGACATCTTTCACTACGAATATAATGCTCCAAATGAAACACCTAAACTTAAGCATACATATCTCAGATATGCATTAAAGAATGTAGAAGTATGTCATTAGGGGTCACAGGATGTTCAGTCTTTTATCCCATGCAAAATGTATTACACATAAGCTTATTTGTTTTGCGGAATTAAAGAAATGAGGAAACAGGAACAGTGTGAAACAAATTCTCTTCTCAGTACCTATAAATAATAGTTTTCTCTGTGTACTGTATAGGCCTACTGTGTACTTATTTTCAAAGCACAAAAAGGTAAAGACGGCCCTAGACAGCACTAGGAACTCGAAATATGTATCTCCCACCAGCAAGACTTACTTCAAAAACTGTGAGGCTATACATCATTACATACTCATTCCGAGTATTGGAAAGAAAGAACAAGCAGTGGCGCCACGCTCCGGTCTGCTGTGCGAAGTTATTCAGCAGCTCTTCTGCAGAAAAAAGGAAGTAGGCATGATCTCAAACAGAGGTACATGACAATGAAGTATTTGACTTGCAGACAGACTGAAAGTAATGCGTCACAACACAGGAAGTGTGTTAACCTTTGTGTGGTGTTCATATTTTTGTTACACAGCCAATGTTCCCGGGTCTGGTGGACCCACCACATTTTAGGCTTTTAAATCAATACAGCCATAACAATTTATGTAAAAATACTTAACAGAGCTCAATTACCAATGATATATACATCATTTATGGTTCATATTTTCCATTTAATCCTGTGAGATCACATTTATGATCATATGATCATTTTTGTTATGTGTGAGAAAACAAGGAAATTCAATTATAAAAAAAGGTAAAAAAAAAATAGAAACAAGATTTTGGATCATTATTGGTGCTTATTTCTGAGAACTTAATCAGAACAGGTGAAAGTGATTGAAAGTTATTATTTTGTAACTTTGTGTGGGAATAGCAGGCTCAGAAAGACAACACAGTTTCATAGCACCTACAATTAAATACACTCAGGTCCAGTAGAACCAAACACCTCATATGTAATAGTTATGTGTAGGGGGGGTGTACCGTGTGCAGTCATTGAAAATAAGTTATTTTTTATGTTCTTCATAGAAAATGAGCCAAGGCCAACAAGTTTGAGTTAGAATAAATAATATATAGCAAATAGCATCATTTTTCTTTTAGCAAACATTGAAAACGGGTCGCACAGACTCGAACAAAACACAAGGGTTAAAAAAACAGATAATACTTCAGGTCATGACACTCTACAGTGACAACTAGACCTACACTACAGTATACTGACTTCCTAAGCCAGATATGTGTCAACTGTTAAAAGAATTTGGGAAAGAGTATCACATAGGGATACACCTTTGTTTTATCAACGAACAAGAAGAGATCCACAAAGAGATCCTATGTTATTTCCATTACAACCATGGGTTAGTGGACTGAAAATACTTGTGGACCATGCCCTTGCTTCTAAAGTGTAGCAGTAGGTTTAACAAGGTCACACTTACCTATTTCTCTCTTCCGCTCATTGGTTGTGCAACTGTGAAAGAACTCAGTCATAAGGCTCTCCAGTGCACGCAGTGATCCCTCCTCTGAAGCCTAGTGGATATAAAACAAGGTAAAGTTAAGTACAAAACACATTTAGACTATTTATTTGAAAATATGCATCGAAACCACAAACTGCTGCATTTGTGTCATAGTCATCTATTTATTAGCATGACAAAAATCGCAATTCCACCAGTGTCTGTCCGTTTGACAGATACAATTCAGTGGTGTGCTTGTCATGCAGAAAACTTAAACATGCAGAGCAGATGCTTAACTGAAGAATTGTAGGCTGATTTAAAGAGGAGAGTTTTTTGTGTGTTAGTGCTTTACATTTTGGCATAATTTCATGAAAATATAGTTCACACAGCTTGGCAATTCAACCGTTCACAATTGCATGTGACTTGCTTATATAGTTTAGCATTAAGGATTGCATGAGTATCCCAGTCTTGGTCATTCTGTAATTTAAAAAACAACTGCGTTATATCAATAGTAGGCTAGTACCACGCTTTGGTAGGTGGAGGATGTTGGGCCCTGCCTAGTGCCTATGGCTAGTACTAATGAGATAGAAAATTGAGACGGTATAGAGCAGCTCCTGCGACAGGCAGGTTTGAATTCCTCAAATAAGCCACAACTTGCCAAGGCTCAACACTACTCGCAGCAAATATTCAGTTTTGCAAGATGGGCGTCTTGTAACGTTACCGTGACATGGCTTAACGAACTGTCACATCCCGTGAAATACCTGGCCTCTCACAAACCGTTATATGGATTAACAGACATGGAGGAACGTATGCATACAATCATACACGATTAACTGTATGTGGAGGAAGTTGAATACGTTATTAACATAACTTTGGGTCTTCCAGTTCAAAAATACGAATCAAAAGCTTAGCTATGCCTCCACGTTAGCTATTAGCAAATAAGACAGGAAGACAACGTGAATAACTAGGTAAATAATATGCGTTTACTTATACTTACCATGTTTAGCTGGCTCAGATGCTTTCTTCAGTTTACTTGTTCTCGAATTAATTTCACTAATAAGCCAACATTAGTTCTTTAGCTAGCCAATTCTGTAGCTAACGTTAGCTTAGGTGTTGCTGGCTAACGTAACCGCAGAGAGGGCTCATCATGGTCTGCTCGCCTGCTTAGGTCGATACTCCACTCAAAACTAGCTAGCAAAGGTTGGCGTCGTTGACTGTGCTTACAATAACAAACGTTAAACACACAGCAAAATTGTACCTTGTTCGAATAAAACGTGGTTTCGCTTACAAAGCATAGCTAAAGGCTTAAGATTAAATCAGCTATCTCGAATTGATGAGTTAGCTAGCTGCATTGTCGTGTAATTTCCATTTACAGTTAGGTTAAATATAGAAATGTTTTGTGGAAAATCTAACGTTAACACTGGCTGCAGCACCGGAGAAATGTGCAACGTTAATTGTCTTTCTATGTCAAGCGGTTCGAAGCTGAGTTACCCAGCTGCTTACGTTGCAGCGGATGGCTAACTCGCTAGCTTTGCTAGAAGGATGAAGGCATTCTTTTAGCTGTCAAACCTAGACATGCTTCTACGGCTGTTGGTCGCGACAACTTAACTTCCTTTTCCGTTTGTAATTTCAAAGCGGGTGAATATGCACACTTAAGTTATACATCTGACGCATTTGTAAAAACACTAAATATATAATACTATGCGCGCTTGTTCCTGTTATTCCCCTTCTCAATGCTGAGGGCGGCTCAACTACAACTAGCTTCTGGGTTACGGTTGGCCCGGGTTTGCTCATGTTTGCTTCTCAACTTCCTCTTTTGCTGCAAAAATCAACCAAACCAATCAGCTTGTGTCAAATTAGTCACAATAATAAAAGCACGATTTTCAGTATATCAGCAGTTTTTGGACAAATAACTCCAAGTTTTGGAGTAACATTGTATCAGTGTGCAAATAAAATAAAATAACGCGCAATTATGAATAAAATCGTATTAAAAAGTTATTTACATAGCGCTATAGCCTATATTATAAGTCGCGAAACCATAAATAAAATGCTCATATAATATTGCCTTTCTGCTAGAGACAGCGTGGAAACTGTTTTCTTTTTACTTGCAGTTTAACTAAGCAACATTACACAATTTGATGAAGTCTACTCTGCACCTCGGGATCTCCGCTGCGGCTTTTCTCATATACGTCCATTAATGCTGTATGTCCATATTTGGCTGCTTACGACATGTTTTAGTCACCGTAAACCAATATTGAATGTCAGCCACAGCAGATTTTTATCCAAATACTGCACACACATTACCTCCAGCACATGGTGCAATTTAAAGACCATACATAGATTAGAGCAATTACTTTTATTGCAGAAACTATCACAGCAAGGTAAAATCTAAAAATCCATGACAAAATGCAACAGCCCAAAACAAAACATGCACCTACATATATACAGAGGGTTTTACCGTCAAGGGATGTACTACAGGGATACTGTTGTTACTGCTGCGGTAAGACTGCATGTACCCTTTATGGACCCTATAAAACAAGTGTTACAATCTGTTTGTGAGATTGGGGGAAAACACACTAACCCCTTTTGACGTCAGAGCCTGAATAGCCACATTCCAAACTTGCTGAGACAAAGACATTTCCACAGTACTAACGGCCTTGACCATCACACACAAAGCATTTACAGTTTTACTTCATCATACCTGTAGAAAACTAGCTGCACCATCTGCTTTAAAATAGATAATTTATGTTCTTTTTACTGTATGACCAACTTCCAAACTAGATAAAAACAGAAAGTTATATGACATTAATTGTCTGTATGTTTTTGTTCATGTTTAAAAGGCGGTTGAACCTGAGCCAGGCCATACAACAATGATAGCAATCATATCACATCCATACACACTGGTATCGGATCTGTGCTCAGTATTAGCCAATACGCAAGGTCAGGTATTGGAATCGGGAATTAAAAAAATGGTATTGGAACATCTCTAGCAAATACTGAACACAGCTGCAGCAGCTTACTCCCCCCAGGCAGGTAATCCCTAAAATATCTACAGTTTTCTTAAGGCAAAGGTATGGTTTTCCATTTATGAATATAACAGAAACCCTTGCTCAGGAATTTCTGGTTTAAACTTTCCTAATAACAAATCAAATATTACATCCATCCAAACGGTAGAAGAGAGCATTTGTCACTCACTCTGTCATTTCAGTGCCACAGTGGAGCGGGAAGCAACAACAGTTTGTCAGAAACCTCTGATTGTAGATGTAGTCAAAAAGTATTCAGACAGTCAAGTTAGGTTAAATGTCCTCAATATTCCATTGAAGGGGATTTACATCTTATAAGCAGTAAGTTAATGATAATTTAATGTTAACATTCTAGAGGGCAAAAGACTAGGTACATCCATGTAGCTTTAAGTGGATCCTTTCTCCTTGGTTAGTTCCTTGCTGAGGTCGATATCTGTGAGCTGTCTGTCATTTTTCTTGAAGGTGTTCCGTCTTTGTGCTTGCATGCTATATGCCCAGGCTCTGTCCACACCATGTCCCTCAATCCTGCAGGGTGTCCAGTCAGGGAAGGGAAAACGACCAGCTACCATTAAGGCATCATCAGGAAGCTCAGCCTCCAACTTCTGCTGCAATAATGAAAGCTAGGAACACAAGAGCACAATACAAAATTACTGCAATGTTAAAATTGACTCATGATAATGTGCATCTGAATGCAACAGCACATCCAACAACCATGTGCTGACAGATACTTCCTAGATTTTTTTTCCTGGTGTATCAATCAGGGATCTGTAAAAATGTAGTAGGTCATGGTACCAGGTAACACATTACAAAGAATTTAGAAGTGAGGCTGCTTTTCCATTTCTAAAAAAAAATCTCTGAAATATTTAAGAAAAAAAGTGAAACCATTGCAAAAAATGAAACCTGCAATAACCGATTTTAGGTCGGAGACAAGAGTTTCCGTAATGCCTACACATGACCCACCACGCCTAATAATATTAATATCTCACACCCATATGTATCGACATTGATACATATGAGACTAGATATCATCTTAAATTTTGGATATTGTAATATCGTGATATGACACAAAAGTCTGATATAAGCTGAAGCTTCTGACCCTACCCTTTGGTTACGACCAATAAATTCATTCATTCATTCAAGTGTTGTCTTTTCCTGGTTTTAAATGCTGTAATACAGTAAAGTGATGTACTTTTCTGAATTTACCAGACTATTCTAGATGTTCTGTTATTTGCCTTGAGCCACTAAGTAATTCTATTGACATTATTTATCTAAAATCTCATTGTGTCATCTCATTTGTGTGGGCATTTCAGCCTTTAATGGAAAGGACAACTAGATATGAAAAGGGGAGAGAGAGTGCGCCTGCTCTATCAACTGAGCTAACCCGGCTACTCATTGTGTCATTTTTGTGAAACACCAAAAGTCAACCCTACAGTATCGCAGAAATATCAACACTGATGTATATGGTCAAACATATTGTGATATTTGATTTTCTCCATATCGCCCAGGTCTACGTCAAGTATTGATGTACGGATGTACTATACACAGGAATACTGTTGTTACTGCATGTCCTAAAAACACACAAGTCACCTTTAACGTCCAAAGCCTGAAAAGCCACATTCCACACTTGCTGAGACAAAGACATTTCCACAGTACTAAGGACCTTTGACCATCACACACAAAGCATTTACATTTTTACTTCATCATACCTGTAGAAAAGTAGCTGTACCATGGAATCCACAATTTCTTCTTCTGAAGTTGTCTAATTACACCTGCCTGTTTAAGGAAAATGCTATCCCAGCAAGGTAAAAACTAAAACTCCAAGAGAAAATGCAACAGCCAAACCCACATGGAGAGTGTACACACAGGGTATGTTATACCGTCATGGGAATACTGTTGTTATGTACCCTTCATACACTATGGATCTCTATATTACTCACCACGCTTGGAGCCAAAAACACTGTGACATTCTTGCATTCTGTCAAGTCGACCTGAAGATAAAGGGAGGTGGTAAATAGGCCACTTTATTAACAATTCAGCATAAAATAACACAAATACATTGATCACATAAAAAAAAGTTCTTTCAGTATTCAAATGGCCAGAATAAAGTAAACCAGAAGGGCAATCTAGACCACTAGGAACAATGTATGTGTATGTGAGGGAGTCTGACTGTGTCATTCTTGCTATCTTTTTTTAGTTTGAGCGGACATTTCCATTCAAACTATTATGTTGTTGTAATAACATATTTTTGATTTCAATAATTTCAATAATACTGTAAAAGGTGGCCGGCGTAACTTAGGTGTAGCACATTTGAACAGGAGTGTTACTAATGCATACAAGTGATAAATGTCAAACCTTCCAGAGATCTTCACGTCGGTACGACACTTTTTCATGATGGCCTGCTCTCCACGCATGAAAGCGGGCCAGGAGAACAAGCCAAGGGTTGAGCTCATAACCAACAGCAGGAGTGAAACCCTGCCGATGGGCTTCCAAGACCTTTAGGGTTCAAAATGACCCTGGTCAAAACCCATTGCTCTCCAGTGCAAGAAAAAGGAACCCAAATATGCTTATACTTACAATGCGACCATCACCAGATCCCAAATCTACAAGGCCTCCCTTTCGACCTCTCAGCAATGTCATTACATGATCTACTTGAGCTTTGCTGGCAGGAATGTATGGGACCTGGAAGAAATTTTAAAGAGCATCTGATAAAAACATTGATGTACAATTAGTACAAAATGAGTTACATCAATAATTGTTGAAGATGTAGACCATACCTGTAGCCTCAAGGGGACTTTTCGGAAGCCTGGCTGGAGGATTCCCACCCACATAGCATATACAGCAAGCCCACTGCCAGCAGCTATCTGAGCCACACCCCATCCTCCGATGTCCCTGGTCTTGAGCTCAGCAAAGACCTTATCTGGTCCATTATCATCCATTCCTGCATGAAATGTGTAGCATGAGCTCTAAGTTAATTTACTTTTAGAGAATATACCAAAACCCACAGGAAAAGGGTTAGGCTACACAATGAATGTCTTATTTTCATTGTATGAAATAGTATGTTCTGTGGTGGAGAGCTTGATGCCTTAAAATACTGGTATAGGGATAGTGCAAATGTATGTTTTAAAAACATTTCTCCCCATATTGGTGTACCATTTGGTGGTCATAGTGTATTAACCTTGGAGAGATTGCAAAAATATTAAAATTATTAGTGATTCTTCCAGCAATTATGAATTGACTTAACTTGAACACTTTTAAAGTCGTTTCCCCTGAAAATGTCTGTCACATTTCCGGAACTAATGTTAGTAAACTCGGATTTATTTTGCAAACGGACCGGTCCTACTGGGTAGGTGTGGTCCGCACCGCACGCACTCTTTCAGGTCAATGAGATATTTCTTGTTACTTGCTCCGTTGTTGCGGGGTTATGTTGTGTACCACAACATACTGTATGTTTATACTATTCTCAGTCAGACAACGTCTGGATACACAATTACTGTACATGTCTGCCTGGCCGGCTGAAGACGTAATCTCTATAGTTTTTGTTGTTACAGTCTGTTGAGAGCGCAGTTTACTGAGACATTGCGACACAATGATTTCTCTGTACCCTTTGAGTGCTTTAACAAACCGGTTAAAGCGAGAACTTACAGTCTCCGACTCGTAAGTGGAACATTGCGGCATGTCAATATAATTGTGAATAAATCGCCGAATCCAAAATGATAAAGCGCACTCTTTTAGCCCAGAATAGGCGTCCGAAACAAGTTAAACTCTTCGCCCGTCAGTGCCTTATTTAGATACATTACTTTTGTTTAAAAGGCACTACAGATATGACTAACTTATTGACACCATGTGGAAGTATGAATATTGGGTAATGTGTGTGTGGCTGTCAGTGTGTGGTGTGCTAGCATGACTTCTGCAAATGACGTGCGTATAAAACTGCGGTCAGTGGTGTACGCCGGCCTGTTGGCTGGTAGTTGAAATGTGTGCGATAGGCTAATTATAACTGTATGGTGATGTTGTATCGGTAACGTTAGTACAAAAAAACATAATTCAATCTCCCTCGCTCGCTAACGGACTGTGTATGTGTGCGCGTGGTAACCTACCTACTAGAGTGCAGGCGATTCTCCTGCGTAGTAAGAAATAGAAATCCTGCCGGCGCCACTGATGGCCACTAGTGTAACGCTGGCTGATCCCTGCAATGCTTTCCAGTTTTGTTGTTGTTGCCTGTTTTATATAGCGTTTCATTCAGTTAGGAAAAAGCAATAATACATTAGCACTCTTCATGTTTTAATTTAGGTTAGAATAAAATTGTTCCATTAGAGCAAAACTACTTTTATTTTAAATATATAACGTAGATGTACATTTTATGTCACCTCATGTATCAATTTATCAAGGTTTTAAAAATATTTAGTATCACAATATTTCAGTATCAAAACAATTTGTAAAGACCAAAACCCAACTGGAACAAAGAAAAAAGGAATTTGCACATCCAAAGTGGCCTCTGAAAAAACACTTGCAAGAGGAATTGTCCATGTCAGTTGCTGTCTGCATCATCACTGATGATCCCCTGCAGGTTGGCCCAGTCTGTTCTCCTGCGCCCTCTGTGTGAATTGTTTTCCTCATTACTGTCAGAGCCGGAGTTCAGAGTGTGCACATATGTCGAGGACGGCGGTTCGCATTTTTCCTGCCATGCTGAGGCTGCTCTGCGTTTAGGTCGACCTGAGAGAGGGATCCACATTAGTGGTTGTAATATATCAATATTTTCATATTTTGCATGTGCAATAAAATGATAAACAATACTTGTGACTGAATCACTTCAACATTATAGACATAGTTGCAAAAATAGCATTACTATAGGTAAGGGCGTAACTTTGGGTTCAGCATGGGAAGGGGAGGGGGGGGGGGGGGGGGTGAAATCTCCACTTTTGAGCAAAATTACAATTTTGAATGTCAAACATTTTCTGCATGTTGTGCATGGTGGAAAGTTTCCTATTTGAGAAATTAGTAAATGTCTAAAGTTCTTCATTTGTAATAGCACAGTATAATGACAAACACCTTCAATTTAAAAGCATACTTGTTTTTTAACATACATGTTTTTGCTAACTTTATATCAATGGTGCATACAAGACACATCAACAACACATTATTTTTTACAGTCTATGGATTTTATGTTATAATATGTGCTGTCATGTATGGTTGTTGGCATCTTTAATGTTCTTTTATGCTATGTGCAAAGCAAATTCCCCTAGGGGCAATACAGGTTTCAATTGTTCAAATCGTTACCTTTTGTGGCAATGATGTTGCTGACATCAAGCTCTGCTAGTTCCTTAGTTTCCTCTCTTTTCATTCGGACTATTTTGCATTTCTTAACAGATGGCTGACCTGTGCGAAAAGACACAAATGCACGTTATCACTTCAACCCACGGTTCCCCGAGTTAATTATATTGTATCAATTATTAAGAATAAAAACTTAACTTTTGACATGGTTTACAAATGCCCCACTGCAGTTTTACAAACTGATAAACAGTGTACTGAAGGTTTTTGTTTTGGACTTCTTCTTTTATAAGCACACCAAACCAAAAAAATCTCACTGTATAGTAGTTCAACACATGGCGAAAAAGGGGCAAAGCAAGAACTACAGAGGTCAATGTTTTGGCAGACTGGTAGTTATCATTTTGATATTTCTTGTAGGTTGGGTGTGAAGTTGGCCTTCTGGTGACACCACAGGATTCATTTTTTTGTGGGGCCACAAATTTCCCTATTCTATTTTACCCCTTAGAATCAACAGAAAATACATTCAAGATACCTTATAATTAGGGATGCACCGATCCACATTTTTTCACTTCCGATCCGATCCCGATACCTGAATTTGGATATCGGCCGATACCGATACTATTCCGATACCAGAGCTGTGTTTGCTTTAATATTATTATTATCATTATTGTTGATTTTATATGATGCTGAAATAAACTCCTCTCAACGGGCAAGTATGATATGGACGTACGTATGCATGTATGTCCCAAAAGGCAACTTGAGCTAAGTATAAGGTCAGAAAAGGAAGTCAGAAAAACAGGAAAAATCTCATTCTGAAAACAGATATCCAACTGTAAGGGTTTCAAATTGATTGTCATGTCAATATTTATTACATACCCAAAATGTCAAATACTTGAGTCTTGAAATATAAGAAAAGTGCAAGTGTAAAAATCTCTCTCTCACACACACACACACACACACACACACACACACACACTATCAATAAAACAGTGTGTGAACAGCGCAAATCAAGCACACTGGCTCTTGTAGCATCAACAAATCAACGTTTTAAAATGTCAAATATCTGAAATATAAGAAAAGTGCAATAACTGTAAACATCTTACACACACACTCACACACACACACACACACACACACACACACACACACACACACACACACACACACACACACACCTCTGTTTTCACGGCTGCGCAGCGGCTGCTCTGAAACAGCGGCCGCCGGGACACGTACGATCCGGGGTCTCTGGTGGACCCAACAACGGGGAATTGAAACGCCAAAAGCCGGCGACAACACCGGCAGACAGACGGTTGTGAAAGTCCTGTTTTGTTTTTGCATTTTGCTGTCTTGCTCTGCGGTGTTTCCACTGTGAAGTATTTCCAAACAGCGGACACACAGGATAGCATCGAGCTAGCCACAATGCTGGTCATGCTACTATCCTGCTAGCTGGCTGCAAACTGCGGAATGGACTTCCTGAGCGGGGGCGTGTCTCATAACTCTGTGTCTCATTGAGCCGCGACTCCGTTCAGGAAGTCTATTCCACAGTTTGCAACACAGCCAACCAGCAGACCAGCCGGCCGGAATCACTTTTGGAGCCATTTCAGCAGACGTTAAAGTGCAGACATGGGTCTTGGTATCGGAAATCTCCGCAGGTTGGATCGGGAAAATCCGATACCTGAATTTCGCTGGTATCGGCCCCGATACCGATACTGGATCGGATCGGCCCCATCCCTACTTATAATTAGGCAAATGTAAAAGAAATTGCAGGAATTATGCCCCGAATGTGTGATGTGTTAATAGCTGAATGTATTCCCACTGACCATGGACACCAAGTTCTTCAAGCTCCTTCTTCAGAACAGCCACCTGGGAGCGAACGGAGCGACAGCCATCGAGGAGCTTCTTGTAATTCGGCCTCAGACCACAGAGAGAAATGTAGCGCTTGAGCCTCACAACAGCTTTGTCACCCTGCTGGATAATTTCGAGGACAGAGGTTGTGAAGAAAAGAGAACATTTACCCTAACCCTACATTTACCTAATTTACACCCGTTTTAGTGATCCATTTTCAAAACTTCAGCTTTGCTTTTCTACCATTCATCGTGCACGCTGTCTCCTGACCCATCAAAGGAATACTCAATATGAAGAGTCAGGACAGGGTTGGACAGCAGAGGGTGACACGGGAATCAACTGTCACTCCCTTCCCATCCCCACGAAAATACTCCCGTCATATCCCAATCACGTGACTGCCCCCCCCCCCCTCCAAAAATAAAATCCTGTCCTGCAAAATCCCGAGAGAAAGACTCCCAAATCCCATCCCGCTCCCATTTCGTTCCCTATGTTGTCTAAAGTTTTCAGACTCTTTTGCCCCCCTGTAGCATGTTTGGTTAATCGCGGTCAAATCACTGAGGTTGCCTTGGAAATTTAGGCTAAACTATACATGCATTACCTGCAGGCCTAGGTGATTTCATTACATAATTCCTAACCGAGATCTTCTCACAGCTCCTGAAAATGGATTGAGGGGTCCTTCGATGACACTTTCAAATTGCAACAGCTTTTTTCCAGAATCCATTTTTGCCGACTCTCGGTGTAGTCGCTGACACTGATTGGCTTGTGAACAGGGCATCTGCTTTGTCTTGCTCTGGCTACTCTGCGGCTAGCACTAGCCAATCAACAAACATATTGTGAGTTGTAAGTGGTTCTTTTTTCTAAAAATGCTTCGCAATCTTTGGGCACACTCACCGCATTGCAGCGTCATTTTTAAAAATGTAATCTCCGGCTCCGTCCTGCTCACGTTGATTTCTATGCTCTATTCCGTCCCTATCACGTTACCAACAGTGAAATTGACTCCCGTACCGCGGGACTCCCGCGGGAATACCGTGACCCGTGGGAGTCCCGAAAAATTGGACACTTACTGACTTCATTAAACTTTACAAAGCTTGTTTGTTTTAATCCAATTTAGATTGATGACATCAATTATGGGCTCACCTTTTGACCTCCGTCGCTTTTTTCTTTTTTCTGCTCTTTTTTCATGGTTCTCTTCTTTTTATCATCTTGTGAATTTTCTTTTCCACTGTTTTCATCCTCAATTGAGGGGAGTGACGATGAATCAGACTCCGGGTCGTTAGCTTTCTTTTCCACCGAGACCTTTTCTTCTGCATTACACAAAGTCATATCACATGTCAAATAAACACATTTAAAGTAATTCACATTTATGTATGGGATATGCAAGTATAAAGTTTGCATAGTCACCTTTTTCACTGTCATCTGAGGAGCCGTTGCCGCTGTTTTTTTCACTCTTCTGTGACTTGCTATCCGTGCCAGTTTCATTCTCTTCATCACTCTGTAGTGTCTTTCCTTGACTTGTGTCGCTGCTTCTTGTCTCTCCAGTCTTCGTAGCATTTGCTCTTTTTATCACCATTTCTTTTGGACTGTCATCACAGTCACTCTCATTCCCTTTTATTTCGGACTTGTTAATTTCCTCATCTGACGAGTCTTCACTGTTTATCTGCGGTTTGCCATTTCCATTTTTTATTTGCTTGGAGTTTTTCACCTCTTGCTCTGCATCCTCAGATTCAATTTGCGCTTCCTCCTTGCTTCCAGTTTCACATTCCTCTTTGTCTTCTGATTCTATCATTAGCCAGACAAGAAAAAACATTTCATTGTATGGAGCAACAAAACTCAATGGTAAATTAACAAACATCACTGGGGATAACACAGACAAGGTAAGGTTAACGTAGGTCAGGAGTGAGTGAGACTATCTGAAATAGCAACTACCTCCAATGAGTGGCATGCCAACAAAAAAAAAGGTTTTCTGTGCAATAGATGACCTGAGATTCAGCCACATGCTAGTGTTGCTAAATGTATGTGTACTTTTTCTTCTGCATTACACAAAGTCATATCACATGTCACATAAACAAATGTGAAAGTAATTCACATTTATGTATGGGATATGCAAGTATAAAGTTTGCATAGTCACCTTTTTCACTGTCATCTGAGGAGCCGTTGCCGCTGTTTTTTTCACTCTTCTGTGACTTGCTATCCGTGCCAGTTTCATTCTCTTCATCACTCTGTGGTGTCTTTCCTTGACTTGTGTCGCTGCTTCTTGTCTCTCCAGTCTTCGTAGCATTTGCTCTTTTTATCACCATTTCTTTTGGACTGTCATCACAGTCACTCCCATTCCCTTTTTTTTCGGACTTGTTAATTTCCTCATCTGACGAGTCTTCACGGTTTTTCTGCGGTTTACCGTTTCCATTTTTTATTTGCTTGGAGTTTTTCACCTCTTGCTCTGCATCCTCAGATTCAGATTCAATTTGCGCTTCCTCCTTGCTTCCAGTTTCACATTCCTCTTTGTCTTCTGATTCTATCATTAGCCAGACAAGAAAAAAAAACAACAACACTTAATTGTTTACAATGGAGCAACAAAACTCAATGGTAAATGAACAAACCTCACTGGGGATAACACAGACAAGGTAAGGTTAGCATAGGTCAGGAGGAGTGAGAGAGAGACTATCTGAAATAGCAACTACCTCCAATGAGTGGCATGCTAACTAAAAAAAAAAAAAAAAAAAAAAAAAAAAAATTGGTTTTCTGTGCAATAGATGACCTGAGATTCAGCCACATCCTAGTGTTGCTAAATGTATGTGTCTACTTAGAGTTGCAACCATTAGTTGAAATAAATCTTTTGTTGTTTGCTGGAAAATTTTATTGCCAACTCTTTCGATAATCAATGCAATATTTTGTCATTTTAAAACAAAAATGCCAAGCTTTTGTTGGTTCCAGCTTCTCAAATACGATGATCTTCTGCATTTGTCTATTCTATTTCACTGTAAATTAAATGTCTTTGGGTTTTGGACAGTTGGTCAGACAAAAGACCTCTGATGGCATCCCCGAGGACTGATGGGCCATTTTCCAGCCCAGCAATTAATTAAAAATAAATCATTATTTGCAGCTCTAGTCCTATTGTAAATTACAGTCCAGGACATGTTTTATTGAGTAACTAAAGTGCAAAGTAAAACATGCTATAGATTATTAAAACTACAGGCTACATCTAAATGCATAGAAAAAGAAGTTATAACCTACCTGATGATGAGGTTGACTGACGACGGGATTTCTTTGCCCTGGATTCATCATCATCGCTTTCTTTATCACTTATGACCTCGTCATTTTCCTTGTCTCTCTTCCTTTTGTTTTGGGGCTTCGCGGTCTCCAACTCACTTCCACTTTCATCTTTTTCCTAGCAGGAAAAAAAGAACAGGATGACAGTAATAACTACAGCACTAAATTACCCCCCCCTAACAAAGCTAAAACACTCAAAGAAACACGTACAAGTTGTGTGGGATAGATAATTCGTATACCGGTACCTGCATTTTCATGAGTTCCTCTTTAACCACCTGTTTCATGACATTTTTGGCCTCTGGACTTATTGATTTACATCCCACATGTGCCAGATATCGCCTTTTTAAAATTCCTAAGGTCAGTGTGCTGAAATAAAACATAAAAAAAGATTAGGCTACATCATGGTGTGTGAGGGAGTAGGTCATTGACAAACTTGAGTCTTTGTGTTCTTGAATACAGACAACACAACATTTAACATACCCACATTACTTAGCATTAGCCTACATACTGAGTGACTGAAACAGATGGAGACTGTTTATACTGATGAGCTGCTGTCAAAGGTAATTACATTTGTTTAATATTACAAGTAATCACTACTGGGATATTATGGAATATCACATTTCAGATCATAGATTTTATCCACAAAATCTATTGAATGACATGTTTGGCCTTCATAAGTAAACTGTAACAAAATGGAGAACATTACTTTAGCAGAAAATTGTACGTTTGTGGGCACTACTACTGTTCATACAATTTTCTTACAATGGATTAAAACTACTATCGGTGTTAGAATTTATGTTTGAGAAAATATTTATCATGTAGATGTGTTTAAAGTGCACCGTTTATGTCATAACGTTAGACGATTAGGCTATGTGGCATTTGGTGTATTTTTCTCCAAAACAAAACATTCCAAATAGTAGACCACCAATTAGTTTAAACTAATTTGAACCAATTGCAATTAAATTACTAAAATAAAGGCTTGCACATTACTAACTAGATACACTTTCCGCACACGTATCTTAGTAACATCTTGTTCCACTGATATCGCTTCCAACCAACTGGTGTAACATTGAGGGTTTATACCTCAGCTATCACTGACACTAACAACTTTTATCAAAGCTACTAAATTACATTTAGTGTAACGTTAGCCAGAGGAGGCTAATACACCGTCGTACTGGGCTGACTTATCGCAATTGTAAATGGCGCATTAAAATTACAGCCACTGAAGGGTTTGCGTTAAATGCGCAACATGGGATTTAAGATTATATTTTATTAAATAGCAGTGAGTTAAAACACGTATCGTTACGCGCCACTGTGTAACTTTTATTACTGCATTGACTGCCTTGGTCCTTAATGTTAAAGTAACGTTAGACCAAAGTTAGCAACAACTAAATCAATACACATAAACTCAATTAAAAGCGCTTAGGCCTGTGTACTTATTCTCGGTACAAGAAACACTTTACCAAGCAACTCCTGAATGCTTCAACTTTACCTGAGGTCTGGCTCATCCCGGAGTTGACCACACACAAACCTGCGGATACCTGTTCTCTCCTTCTCGGACACCATCATTTCTGGCTATGGCGGGTTTATTTCTTTTCTGCGGCAGCAGGGCAGCAGAACCCCCCGGAAGTTACAGGAAGTGATGTCTGACGGAAAATACGTCCTTTCAAAATACAAAATATAGAACCTTGCACAACTTGTACTTTTTCTAGAAGTTAAGCAAACATAATACCAATACTAATTATGTATATACATATGTATGTATATATATATATATATATATATAAATATACATATATATATATATATATATATATATATATAAATATACATATATATATAAATATAAATATACATATATATAAATATACATATATATAAATATACATATATATAAATATACATATATATATATATATATATATATACACACACACAATTACAATCATTGAATACCATTCAAATAATCCATGGCACCATTTTGAGCATCTGTTAAGATAATTCTCTCCTACCCTGTGGGTAACTTCCACTTGTTTTCTGTATTGGAGTCAATTTCTTTATTATAATTTAGGAAAGCAGTTAAAAAAAAAAGACAAAGAAGCTGATGTTGGATTTCACAAGTAATTTATTCAGAACATTCCCATGACCACTATTGGACGGAAAAGGCAAATTAGTGCATATTTGAAGGTATTCCAAGGTGAATTTTATAAAGGGTCTGAGATACATATTGCTCTAATACAATGTTTTTTTTTTTCATCTTCCAGTATGAGGAGGGATTAGGTTTACACAAGACACTGGTGAATATCAGAAAGGAAATGTGTATCCTCTCCCTGAGGAGAATAAAACTACAACCCAGTTTTATTTGCCTTTATCATCACTGTATGGCCAATTACTTTGAGCAGATTTCAGTGGGTTGGTGTGAAACATAAAGCGAAAGTGAAAGATCATGGCTCAGAATTAAACACAATATCAAAGAAATGGTCACGGTTCATCTTGAAACATTAAACTGAAATGTAAGTTCACTATTTAGTCATTTGCAGGAGTAAAGTCAAAATCTGGTGTGCTCTAAAGAGTCCGTCATATCGTTCCAAACATTTTAACTCACTTGAGCACTAGTCAACACAAAGATTGCATACAATACAAAAGTTAAATACCAAACAATAAATTAGGTTCATAAATTAATTAATAAAAACATCTTGAAGCAACAGCAGTAAGAATTTAAATAAAGAAAATGGAGCTGCTCAACAATCTCATTCATGGACAACATCCCTAAAAATGGCTACTCAGTTTTATTCCAGTGTTAACATATCTAGGCTAAAATTGACCGCCCTCTGTTTATCACTGCCAGGCAGCATATCAGTCCAACTTATGAAAAGGCAACAGATGATTCACAACCTGAATAAGTCAAACACAGAGGAGGGTGCCAGTGCATGTCATTAACACCCACATTAACAGGTGCGGTGATAGTTGGGATTTCAGGCCCATTCAGTAACTTGCAGGAGGTTCCTTAACATTTGCAAAGTTATATTTAAGCCAGTTTCATTTCCCAGGTAATTTCCTATTTAAATATATGTACACAATTTGTTCTCTTGTAAACAGAAGCATTTTCACATCCAAACGACTCTTACTTCAGTTACAGATCAGTCATCAACTCCTACATTTCTGTGAAGCGACATCTAAACGACGTTTAATGAAATAACTACCTACCGAGCTATTGCCATGTCCGAGGACATCTCTTTCATTCTAGCATCCAATAAACATACACAAAGTCACTCTCCCGTGTCTTCTGTTTTCACATTATTAGTCCTTATACACAGTTTGCTGACCGTGCCCTCTTTCATCATGCATTATATGCCTCCGTACGTGGATCCGTCTGACTCGCCTGTCGCCTCCCGTAGCGCCCTCTTCCTCAGCTCCCAGTGATGACCCTGAGCCTCTTGAGTCTAAAAGGTGTAAGCCTCCTGGACCAAATCCTCTGCCATTCTCATAAATGAGGATATTAAGGGTTTCTTCAAATATTCGAGCCTCAGGAAATTCCACCTAAAAACAATCAGTTCAGTTTCAGACCTGGTATTTTATGGTACGCTATAATTAATATGACACATTTCCCACCCTAGTCAAAAGGAGTAACATTAACACTTTTACTATAATATTTAAAACACAAATAATTAGCCATCACAAAGTAACCTACCGGTACTTTATTAACCATCAACAGCTTAAAAGAATAAAGGTTTAAGGACACTGAGGCACTCAGGAGGGTAAAGATAAAAAACCCTGTATTATATTTCCTGGCTGAATCATTTATCATCGCTTTACCCTCCCGATTGCCTGTGTCCTTAAACCCTTGTACACTTGGCTCCCCAAGCTGAAAAGCACCGGAAGGACACACCTTCTACACACCTGAGCAGCACTCCATGCAGACTGCATTGTGACTGAGCTTAAAAGAATAGTTTCACATTTTAGAAAATATGCTTTCTGCCAGAGAGTTAGATAAGATAATCAATACCGCTCTCTAGTTGTTCGTTAAATATATAGCTACAGCAGGTTAGCTTAGCATATAGACTGGAAACAGCTATCTTTGCTTTGTCCCAGATATGTGTCAATTTGATATCTTTAGAGGCGCTTCCCATCTTTGTGCTAAAATGTTAAACTACTGCTTTAAGGACTTGGTTTACACACTATGTGATGCTTACTTTGGTCTGCTTCTTCTCTGTGGCATAGACAATGGAAGTGCAGCATACTTCAGCAATCTTGCGTCCTTCACCGTAGAAAGACCAGCAGCAGATCTCATCCCCAAGCACATCTTTGACAAATAGGACGCGGCCATTAAATCGGAGCACGAGTTTGTCAAACAGTTCAATGTTCTTCAGCAGGTTATCATCAGAGTTGCTGTGCCACAGGGGAGAGACAAAGAGTAAGTAAGGATCAACTGAGAAGATTAATGAGCACTTTTCACTCAAAAGGAAGTGATTACGTGAAACACTGACACTTTGTTATGGCAGCATCTGGTTTGTTAAATTGCTTTTCAGACTCTCTGCAGGATACACGCATGCCTTCGTTTTTACCTGGTGTAAGAGTATTTGTTGTTTCCTCTGTTGTTCTGCAATTTTACTACCGGCTGTAGAAACAAGAAACATGCATAAATCCAGGTACGGTAATATTGCAGTCTAAAAGTGTTCTTCCACAGTTAACAATTAATAAATAAAAAAACTGAAACATAAATAAACAGCAGACTAACATTTCTATAGCTCACAATTCTGAATCTCTTCAAGTCATCTATTTAAGTCCTCTTTTTTATTCTGTACAGAGAAACAGTCAAACATTTGGTACACGGGACAATTAGGGTTTCACAGCTGCTAACCTGACACACACTTGTCAGTGGTCCATTTGATTAAGACAAAAAGCAACTTACCTTTCTACAAGTATCAATCATCTTCTGTTCTTCTTTGGCTGAGGTGATCATGGGGATACGACACACAGTTTCAAAGACATCCTTTTGTTTCTGAAGGTAAACAAAGAAAGCACATTGAACACATCTGCAACTATCACTATTTTGTAAGTATCAACAAACAAATAAAATAATAAATTCATAATATAGTATATACCCTTAATCTCAGAAATAATGTGAAACACCCATCATAAGTTTCTTGTTTAGTCTGACAAATAGCTATTTACCTGCATGGCACTGAGGCAGTGCTGGACGAGTCCCTGGACGCGATAATACTGGGCCTCCTTCAGAACCTCGTCCAGTTCCCTGTGCTCCTCTGGAAGTGGTACTGAGCCATCTCGTAGGAAGTTCAAAACCAGTCCAAAATGTCTGCCACACCTATCCAAAACTACCCAACCTGGGACGGCAGGAAAAAATATCTTGAGACATTTGGATTTTTCAGTAATCTTTGTTACTTTGTGTGGTAGGCCAGTGGCCCCAGTGTGCATCCAGTCATTTAGAAACTGCTAGCATAGACACACCTTTTCCATACAAAACAATTGAATAGGCCACACCATAACCACACAAGATAAAGTTGCTAGTGCAGACAATCCTGTAGTGTGTGAGAGGGAAACATCTTTCCTACCAATCTCATAACAGTGTTTTAGACGTCTGATCTCTTATAGCACAAAACTGGATAACACCACAAGTGTTAGACTTGCTGTCCAAGTTCAAAAAGTTGTAGAATGGCCCTCCATTGTAGAAATCACATTTTACATCTGAATGAAATACACTGTATGATAAAAGACCAAGGCTTAAAAGGTGATATGCAAAAGTTATTTAGTAAATATTTAGTGATTTTTAATGTATATACATGCAGATCACTGATATCAATGGCACAGCCCTAAAGACATGAAACAATAACAATAAAAAGGTTAGTGCTTACCAGGCAGACGCATCCACTCACCTTCTGAGTCTATGGAAACCTCTGTTCCTCCATTGCATATGCTCCGCAAGAGACTGTCCTCCTTGCTTAATGTCTGGACAGTGGTATAATGCAGTGAGCCACCCACATTTAATTTGACATACTTGCTTCCTATCAGACCACGATTTCTGAGCTCATCTGTGTTGTGGAAGACAGGCTGGGAAACAGCAGGCTGGGTAGAGTCAGCAGCATGACTGCCTACTGAAGCCTCAGCAGACATGGGGCTGAAGAGTCACTTCCTGACTGCAACACAGAAGGACATGATGGATTATGAGTGCAGGTTTGGACTACAAAAAGTGTTGAATAATTCTTACGTATTATAAAACTGCATAGTTACTATTTCAGTTGCCTCGTAATTGACAACTGAGTGGGTAAACCATGTATAATCGCTGAATCTAAAGTACTCTTTTGTTATTAGAAGATTATTTGTATTCATAAAAGCAGCACTGCCACCAGATGTGGTATTACATTCAGCGTAAAATATTTAAATAGCTTATAACCAGGGCAGGGTACACTGGGAAATAAAGCAAATACATTCTGGGACACTCGATGCAGAATGACATTAACACTGTTCGTGTGTAGTCAACAAACTCAAGAACTTGTACTGAGAACAACGCTGGACCACAATATCTTTTCGTTCTCCAGTAATTGGACAAAACACAATGATGTGAACATACCCTAAATGGACATCACATGATCATTTTATTTCCAAACTGCAAAACAAGTTATATTAAACTAACTGACTAAATACTCCTTATATGTAAAGTGCATCAGTAACTGCCGAGCTTTTTCCACACCTCATCTCAGTGGGATTCAGGAAGCACTGTGTCAGAACAGCCCTTCTTTAATATAATACGTTATCCTACATAAGCAGCACGCACGTAGAATGTCCTGTCATCTGTTGTCCCCATATACTGTTAATATTAATATGTACAGTCAATGGTTGCCCCACAGCAGTGGTACAGCAGAACATAGCTAACGTTATCTCCAAAGTTAGCCGATTATCAACATAGCAACTAAGCTGGCTACAACCACAAGTCACATTAGCTCAGAAATGGCTGAGATCCAGTTAACGTTAGCTAGTTTTTGAGATGATATATGCTAAATTATCAGGCTAATAAAATCTAATAATATTAGGTTAAGTTAGCTAGCTTGTAACGAAATGTACGTACCACACTGAACATCCAAGGGAGCTGCAAGAGTGAACCTAACGTTAGATCAGCCAAGATAGCTAAATGTGTAGCTAACGTTAATCAGCCAGCAATTGATAATCAGCTATCCAGCTAGCTAGCTAATACTAACAGCCCGTAACGTTACCACAAGTGAATTTACAACGCAGCTAGCTAGCTAACGTCTGACATATCATTTTAATCGCAGCCAGCCTGACGTTAAATCATAGCTAGAGGCTAACAACGGCTATTCTAACGTTAGGTAGCTAGCTACGCTTTAAGCTAGCTAGCAATGCTTCTTTGTTTTGTATCGCTTCTTGGGTGAAAATTCAGAAACTAGCCATCAAAAAATGCTAACTGCTAAATTAAGAACGGCCGATTCCATTGCTGGACATAAAGATTATTAACTGATGCTAATAGGATAAGCTAAGTAGGTCACTCGGAAACGAAACTCGCACATCTTCTTCCGCTGCTGTCTTCTTCTACTTCATCTTTGTGTTAAACAGCAGCTTGTGATGTGAATTAGCGCCACCTTTCAGAATGGAAGCGTGTGTTACTAATACAGTACACACTGGTGACTTCTGCACAAAAAATACTATGCTTTTTAGTTTCCAGGTGATGAAAGACTGTGACACCGACAATAGTTGTATACATTTACAGAAATGATCACGACGCGATTATGTTTGTTATCATCGATCACTGTAGAGCGAAATACCGGATTGTATTTATAAATGAGTCTTTACTGCACTCCAGTGGTCACAGTGAGTAACTGCAACTGTGGCTAATGCATAGTAATATCAGTATAAATAGCGTTTTTAACATTTTAATATGTACAAATTATACTAGTGTGATTTTTGAAAATAACAAAAGTAACATTTTATCAACAATTTCCTGATGTTACTCAATGTTTGATGTTTATCAAGCGGGATATACAGTCATTGATTTAGAGTAATGTGCGTTTACTGCCCTCTAGTGGTCACAATGAGGAACTGCAATAATAAATTCGTCAAGGTAGCGTCAATACAACATGAGAACTAGCTACCACTTCCGGTAATGCATTAAAAAATAAAGTGACCGAACTGAAACAATCACAGACCCATTTACAGAAATTATCATGGAATTATCATGTTCGCAATGCTTTATTGGTCACTCTTAATCCTTCAGTGGAAATAGTACAAATATTTTTACTGATTATCATTATTCCTTAGGGGTGTCAATAAGGGTTTTCAAAGTCATGTACGTTTTAATGGATAATAATACATCAGTGGTTTTTAATGTTTGTTAATGCCATGCTTACACGTCCGGTGACTACTTCTTAAATAAAGTGACCAAACTAAAGCAAGCAAGGTAGAATAATCATACACACAAATTATCATGACAACTTAAGGTACATTTCCATTTCTGAATCAATATATTGAAGTGGTCCGTGGCTGAAACCTAAGCCATAAAAGTTCAAAATTATCTCTAAAACATATAGCATTATTTTCCCATTGTGATATTGTTTTCAGTGGACGACATATATGTATCAATATTATGCATGTTTTTGAATGCAAAATGTAGATATAGCACTGCTATTCGGAAAAAAAATAAAAGCTGATTTCTACAAGTTTTACACCATTCAACAGAGACTTTATTTCCAGTTTACTGCCTTCAAAAGAGTGTATTCATATATGAAGCAAAGAAATGCTACTGATGATAAGAGAAGAATTAAGTCTACAAAGCAACAGTCTCCTGGATCCTTCATTTGGCACAGTGAATGAGACTACATTCACTGTTCAAACAATCAGTTGTAAATAAATACATAATGCATCACAGCAAGCAGCCAAGTTTGTAATTTTTCATCAACATAGTGCATACAACATCAAATCTGATAACAATGATAACTGTCAATAACTATAATGATAATGGCAAGATTGAGCAGAAGCAATATAATTTACAATCAGTGCATGCTTTAAGCATAATGACATTCATGTCCTCACCTTTTCCTTGTATGTCATGACACTGGGTGACTATGCACTCCAGAAACAGCGAAGAATAAAATAAACTGCTTTTGTAAACAGTATTGCAACAACAGATGAAACACTTAGGGACAATAAATTATTCAACATTATATTTTGGCACAGAATTTTCATTACATATATAATGAAAATATATAACCCCCAGCCACCATGTATAAGTGTATATATTAGGCTTATATATATAATTTAATATATATACCAACCTCAATCAATATTAAGTCAGATATTTACATTCAATTTGTGTGTTTGTGTTACACACAGAGAGAGAGAGAGAGAGAGAGAGAGAGAGAAAAACACAGAGAAAGACAGTGAGAAGGAGAGAAAATGACTGTTGATCTCAAACATTTTCTCATGATTGAAAGTAAAGTATTCTTCCCTTTTACTGTTACACTTAAAAATGTAATATGAGCCACTCACAACAAAAGAAAAACATTCAGTGTGTGTATGCGTATGCTCATGACTGTGTAACTTTTGATAGTTACAAATAAAGTATTGCCAAGTTCTCTAATGTTTTGGCCTCATAATAATTGAACTTAATATACAAATCCATTTCCCTTCACCCTTTTTTACCTCTCCTGTTCTTATGCCTCCCAAACAGTTTTTTCTTCTTCTTTGTTATCAATTTCTTACCCTTCATAAGGCACCAGTCCAAATGATACAGAAAGTTGGACCGTGAAGTAGGACCCATGTTTGGCAGACCACCATATCAGTGCAACAAATCAAAGCAAAGCACTTCCACAAATTCATAAACCAGGGATACAGTGATGGTAAAACAGAAATATAATTAGAAATGAATATTAAAAGGGGAGTGAGGCCTTATAATACAAAGGAATCTATCTTCTAAAAGAATTGAATCTTTCAGTGGTTTTCAATTCTCACCAAGACATTTTCTCCTTTAAATGGATACTTCATACTCCCGCGTATCCTGTGGGCAAAGTAAGAAATCGTTCCGTAAAAAAAATCATTTAAGACTTTTAGTTTATAAACAAATACATATAAAACAGTCTAAAGTCTTGGTTAAAACAAATATAAAAACAGGAAAGGTTTAAAGTATCAGCCTTCTACTTACCCCTGCCTCATACAGCGGGTTGTTGAAGTCGGACTCGACTGTAATGGGACTGTAGGAGTGTGTGTGAGAGAGAGACTTCCAGAAGAGCGGCTTCCATTCTAGTCTGCAGATGCTGTAAGTGAGGAAAATAAAATAACGTATGAACACATGAATAAAGGCTAACGTTTTTATGTTATTGTGAACTGAGGTGAAGAAAAGTAAAAGCAGTGTCACAAATCAAACAAGGATTCAATGCCACTTTGGTTACCCAGGTTACTCACTTTGTATAGTACATGTAAATTCCTCCAATCAGGAGGATGACCAGGATGATTGGCAGAATTATTGCCAAAGCAATGTTCTCACTCAGGATCTGATGGGACGGCTCAAATGACTGGGACACTGGGAAACAGTCAAAGAGTGATCACAAAAAAAAGCTTTAGGCATCAGCCGTGATGTTTTTCTGCTCATAATGTACTCTTCATTTAGTTCTTAATCTAAAAATGTCAGACACACTAAAAAGAGGCTGCTAAATCTGGAGAAACTCTACGTCTTAGTATTAGCACTTTAATTTCATTTGCTAAATCTAAATTGTCTAATAATAAATTAATAATAAATTTAATTTATATAGCGCTTTTCATAGACTCAAAGTCGCTTAAAAACTAACAACTAATCTGATAACTGTCCTAACGTTACTTTTTTATGACTTCGCCGGCATTAATTGCACTTTACATTTAGTAAAGTACATTAAAATGTTAGTTGTAAAAGCTGTTGTATCTCCCCAGTGTACAAAAAAACAAAACAGTGTTGTTCTTTATACCGCCACTAAATGTTGCCAAAGTAAGGAATTCAAATCGCCTTTAAAATTATGTTAAAGGACCTATTTGACTTTATACACATCACAAATAGTAGAAGAAAAAACACCTTCTAATTTGTGATCATCCAAAAGCTCCTCATATGCCACTGTTTGAAATAAAGAAAAGAGAAAGAGAAGTACAAGAAATGAATGAGTATTATATCTGGAAGTCCTAAATGCACCTTTGGGATCACATTGCCATATTTTCATTTAGGTCTATGTTCTGTTACTAAAATAATGGCAGGCAAGAACATAACACCTTCATAATCAACAAACGTTGAAACAAAACATTGATAAAGACAGCAAATCTTAAAATCTTAACCTCATTAAATCAAATCTGGGCACAGTGAATAAAATGTGTCAAACCGTTTTCCTGTTCTGTTCCTCAATTGAAATGATAACCTTTACCTTTGCAAAAGGGCGGTGGGCTGTTCCACTGAGAGGGATGGCCGGGAACACAGCTGATAATGACCTCGCCGATGAGTTCGTAGCCCTCATAACAGAAGAAACGCAGAGTTTCTCCTGCCTGGTAGCTGTGCTTGTACAAGGTTTGGTAACCATTGTCAGGGACACCAGGGTTTGGGCATGGGTCATATTTTACTATTCAGAGCACACATAAAGACACAGTTAATGTTGCAGTTCATTTTCAAACTTGACAGCAATAAGCATCATAAACAGACAGCCAGCAGAGGGCAGGAAAGGGACTTACAGACACACTTTGGGCTGCGGTCGCTCCATTTGGGGGTGCCAGTGTCTCGTCCGTGGCAGGAGATTTGGCTTGGACCTTCCAGTTGATAACCCTGGTTACAAGAAAAACGAACGACTGTTCCAACTGCAAAACCTGCTTCGGGGCGCACTGAGCGCGCTCCGTTTACCACCTCTCCTGGGTCAGGACACTGCTGGACTGTGGGGGACACAATGGGATGGCATTTAACATGATCCTGCCATTGGACTTCATCAAATATAGTTCAATACAAAGAACAGAGGAGAAACAGCACCATGACTGAATGTTATTGACACAAGTTAAAAAAAAACCTGGATGAAACCTGGATGCGGTTGTCTAAGCATAAAACTAAAAACATCCCAACAAACTTGTACATCTATTCATCTGATCTTCCCCGTCACATACAACGGTCACATTTAGATTAGATTAGACTTTATTGTCCACCTTAGTAGACATTTGTGTTTCTTAGTTATATACAGATACCAGTCCTTCTGAAGGTCTTTAGCATATGTCCCACCACTTGTCTCACCTTTGACACATGTAGGTGGACTGCTGCTCCAGGAGAGGTCCCACTGGCAGGTGATGATGTCAGAGCCACTGATGTCATATCCTGGTTGGCACTGATAGGTCAGCACACTGCCTCTCACAGGGGAGGAGTGGGACGAGCTGATCCAGCCAAAGTCAATTTGAGGGAGAGTGGGGCAGGTGTCGTTTGGCTCAACCTCTGCTCGACACAGACAGAGAGCAATGAAATCAATTAAAACAGGTTGTTTATGATCTCTTCTTCAGTGGTGGCAGACTTCACTTGTCCTGATAGACGTTTACACAGGCCTACTGGATATTTTCAATGTAAAAAATGTGTCGGTTCAAGATTTTTACACTTAGCCATTAAACCAGTTACTTAAGGAGGGCACTTACCACGGTAATGAATGAGGAATCCCTGACTCAGGATGAAACTGGAATCATCTGGATCGCTCTGAAACTGAATGGTGACTTCTGACCCCCCAGACACAACCTGGAAACGCTCTCTGGACCCCAGGTATTGTCCGATCACATGGGACATTAGATCACGTCCGTCAAAAACGGTCAGCACATCAGTGTGGCGGATATTTAAACTTTAAAAAGGAAAGACAAGAATAAAAAAGAGTAATTTGGTTTTACTTCAGAGAGATTCTGTTTTTTTTTTTATAAGATGAGCAGTCCACCCACCTGCCACATTTTATTAGCCAGTAAACAGTACAGAGAGGAAAGGCAGGAGAGGCAGAAGATTATATAAAGCTGCAACATGTTATCTTCCTTTCTCTTTTAGGTACAATTCACATATGTACAAAGGCTATTCAGTATAATCTATGTACAATCTGTAAATACACATTTATCACAATGTGAATGTGCTATTAGAGGAAAATAAAACAGAATAACATTTGTTGAACGTTGAAAGAGTGTATATTTTGTGGTGCACGCATGCTGGTTAAATTGATTTTTGTTCATTAAAGATTTTTGCAATTCTTTTGGCAATCAAATGAATTGCTGATTCTATTACTTTAAAGGGGAATACATTACAGCACATTTCCTGTTCTACCATCTCCTACCAAAGGTTTTCTTGATTTCAAATATATTGTATGGAAAACCCTTGGCATGTAAGATATTATTGTTTGGCAGTACGAGGAGATTATTCTACACATTAAACTAAACTCATTAAACTTGCTAATACTGCTTATGCTTAGAACATACACCTTGTTGAAACCATCACATTTTAAAGACAATGATTGTAGTATTTGGGTGCAAAATCTGTAAGATATCTTTTTGACTGTGGATAGCATGACAAACAATACAAAATGTTGTTTACTGTGGTATTGAAACATGTACTATATGAGTAAAAATCAGTCAGATTGACAACCTAGATTTAACTTTCCAATGGTTTGATTCAGTGTGTGAAATACAAAGTTGGATCACTGGCTCAATTGGTATCCAGGTCATTATTACAGTACATGTATGTAATAACTGTCCTGCTATGGCACCGCTTATATTATATTATATTAGAAAATTAGAAGTGAAGGGATTATGTTACTACTGTGATTTTGCTAATTTATTTGTGACGTAAGTAAGACAGTATGCAATTATTCAATTTGCTGATACATACAAAGACAAAAAAACAAACAAGGTTGGTTACTTTTTAATTGCCAACAACTTAAATTAAAGCATTACTCACATCTGGACATCCAGTTCAATGCGTTTCTCCTCGTTGCCATGGATCTGCCATACACAGTCTAGCCCCTTGGAGTAGCTCTGGGGCCAATCAGGAGACAGGATGGTACCCGACGGCTCGGTCAACTCCCCTCCACACAGAGCTTGCAGAGCAGAAGAGAGGAGAGAAAGTGCAGTGAGGACGTGGACTGGGAGACAGAAAAATGAATTATAAATGGAGGGAGAGAAAATAAGATACAGTAAAACGACCGAGGAGAAATGATAAAGATTTCTCATCCCTCATTTTTTTTAAGCAGTCAAACAGTTTCCACTCTGAGAGAGACAGCCCTCCTTCATACATGGATGCTCTCGACCATCACGAAAACTCCGACCACTAAAGTTACCAATATCCCACCATTCACCTCCCAGTATATCACTGTGTATGAGCTACAAAGCTGAAATACCACACAGCATATGGCTTTCAGAATGTCTTTGGCTTGGTTGAAACTGCGGCACCTGTGTTTTCAGCCAGTCCCTGACCCGGTGCAATGTCTCTGCCAGTTTTATATCTGCCACAGTCTCTCTGTTGCTCGCACTTTTCACAGCATGCCAGCAGTTCAGCAGATGACAGAGTCAGCGTGGCTGTAGTTGTTAAGCTACAAACATCTTGACGCTTCAGGCACCCATCTCAACACAGTACAACTTGAATATTAATGAATCAAATTACTTTCTCACTCTTACTTACAAAGCTCAGTGTGTTTTTGAAATGTGGATTAGTAGAAGATTTAGTTAAATCAAGAAAATTAAGCCCTAAAAATAAAAAATAAAAAATAAAAAATAAAAAATAAAAAATAAAAAATAAAAAATAAAAAATAAAAAATAAAAAATAAAAAATAAAAAATAAAAAATAAAAAATAAAAAATAATCCCAAATCTTACCTTTGCACACAGGCTCGCTGTCATTCCAGTGGGGATTGCTGGGGTCGACACACTCAATCGTGCCCGAACCTTGCTCCATGACGAAGCCTGGGGAGCAGGTGAAGCTAACAGTGGTGCCCAGCTGATATGTGATGTCACTGCTGCTGAAATTTCCATGGGGCATGTAGGGCTCCCAGCAGTGTTCATCATCAAAAGCTAAAAAAAGACAGAGAAAAAGTATTTCCCAGTTCCCTTAATGTTACATTCTCCTGCTTGACAAAATTAAGCAACCATGCCCATTTAATTCAGGAGGGAGCAGTGTTGCTTTTCATTTGGGATGACCCAGAATCTCAAACTATCTTGGCTAGAAAAAGCCCAGGTGTAAGGCACTAAAAGCTTAAGCAGTGAGCATCTCCAAAGTCTAAAATAAATCCCACTGAAGCGTGGGCAGACTGTAAGCACTTATGTGGCTTATTATGGCCCTCTTAAACACAACAACAAATTAATGAGAAGAAAGTCTTGGTTTTCTAGACATTTGACCCATTCTCACTTTAGATATAATATATAATATATTAAATACCTAAATACATTATCTATAAGTTATCAAGAGAAAGGCCCACCTTCCAAAAGGATTTTTGAGATTAAAATAACTTTTTAATAACAAGTGACACTTGAGGCTTTCAAATTCTTGTAATTGGTGGATTCTGGAAATGCTATAATGAATCATATCTAACTTGGTTTTAGGCAGAATACTGACCGATTGTATTAAACAAGCTTAGGATGTGCCGCAAGACACTGACTTTGTATTTTGCTGAGTGTGGAAAAGAAAAGTGTCTCTGCTCACCCTCGTATCGTAGTGCCAGAAGCAGAGGGATGGAGGAAGAATCAGCTGTGAGCTCCAGGTACAGTGTGGAGCTCTCACTCAGCAACCCACGTTCTGGGACATCATCCAGGTCTGAGTCAAAGAGTGGTGGAGACAGGGAACTGTTTCCACCGCGCACAATTAACCTGAGAGGAACAAGCCACAATGTAAGCTCGTGTAGAGAAGGACATGTTATGATCAGGGTCTGAATGGGTATTGCATGAATGTGCATGGATAGCAGATTAAATGCAATTAACATCCACATGTCTGGTGTAACATAATAGGACACTGGTGAAGAATATAAAACATTTTGCTTTGGTCGAGGATACTGTAGCTATATTTCTATATATATTTGTGAAATCTAAATTTTTCTTTTCTTTTGTAATGCTTAAATCAAGGTTTTCATTCAATTAGAAGTTAGTTGTAAGGGTTTATTTTCCATGTTTACATATGAGATAACCAGTTGGTAAGTATTTATAATGTTTGTCTATCATTAAATAATGATTTGTGAGAAACCCCCCCATAAATGACAGTCTATGGAGCATACATGGGGAAGGTTTAGGCAAAAAAACACTTTTTTGGCATTATAGGCAATGTATTAGCCAAAACTTTCATGGAAAGAAACATATAGGAAATACAATTTGTACTATTGTCTGTCTAGCATAAATCCGGTAGCTTTATGGATTTGATATTTTAAATTGGATTAGTTTGCTTTAATAAATCAACAACATTAAAATGACAAATAAAGAAAATGAAGGAAAGGAAGAAAATGCTGCACTGATCTGACTATAAGAGTATCATAAGCTTGTGGAAAGATACCAGAACAGTATTATTAGGTGTGCTTTCTAAAATCAGAGTAAAAAACAAGATTTTGTGATACACAAAGTAATGGAAACACAAACTTACTTATCATCATCTTCATCCAGCGCGATCCTCTCAAAGTGTAGGTGGAGTCTGTGTCCCTCTTTGGCTTCTATTAACCAGTGGCAGCTCAGGTTGTTTCCATTACTGTGGTTGCTGACAGATGGAGGGGGTGGAGACAGTATTCGGCCAACTGTTGCATTACGAATCCACCCTCCACAAGACACAGCTAAAGAAAATAATATCCCACATATTATTTTCCAAAATCCACCACCTTAACAATCACACTGTTTCCAAACACTAGCCAGTGCTGTATCTAAATCAGTTTACTGACCGACACATTGTGGCTCAGGAGTGCTCCAGTGTGGTTGTGTTGTGTTGACACAGGTAGCAACCTCATGGCCGCGAACCTGGAAACCTGGATCACAGTGGAAGTGGGCCTGACCTCCAGGATGGATGTCTGTCACTGTCACTCCGCCGCCCTCAGGTGACAGAGGGAACGGGCAGGACAGCAGAAAGGCTGTTGGTGTTGATGAAACAGGAAGGAAATTCAATTTATTATGTAAAGTGGAAGATTAAAAAGTTGAGGTTCAATGTTCAAAAAGGTTCTTTTCTCTCACATTTCCAATATATTATTCTACTGGTGAATGTCTGTGCCCGTGGATCATACATTTCTAGCACCTCTTTCATCTACACTTTACCATGCTGTCAAAACTCTTCTCATTCACCATTCACCTCGTGTCTGAGAACTCTCACAGACATCTTGCTAAACATTTTGGTATGAACACCCTCAGAATGGTACGGGAGTATGAAAGCATAGCCAGGAAAATTGCAGACTACAGTAATCACCCACGGTTTACCTGAGATGCAGACAACATAAACTTATACCAAACGGACTGAGAACCTTCACAGACATCTTCTTATTCACACTTTTCATGTGTCACTATCTCTGACCATTTAGCTACCCCTCCATAGTCTAGGCAAATATCAGTTGGATGTTGATCTATTTTTTTGTCCCTTTATTTAATTGAACAGGTGTATATAGGTTGGAATCAAACCTAAAATCTTTAAATCTATCAGTTCCTATCCTACCAGTGTGCATTCCGTTTCTTGACTATGACCATTGGAACATTTACCATGCTTGCATGCTTTTACAGTAAATATGCAGGTATGGTTTACATTCTAGCCACATTAAAATTTCTTCATGCATAGATGACAACATAAATCAGTAAAATTTTTAGCGTAACATCTTAGCGTTCACCAAGATAATAGATCCAAAGTAGGGATTTTAACACCTGCCATTTCTAGTTATTATATGAAACCTGAAGCGTTAATTTACCTTGATAGTGGAGGCTGAATACACCGTGGTTGGTCTGTCGGAGACTGCGATAGTGTATGTACACCTGATTGGTTGTACTGCGAATCACCTGACCCTCTCTCATCAGGGTCTCGTTGGCTAGGAGCTCTGGTCCCAAACCTCCATAGCCCATGATCGTCAGAGACTCCTTCTTAGAAAGGTTAACCTTCCTCACCTAGAGGGATAAAAAAGGAAGTAACTACCTGTTCTAGCAGCTGTCCTTTATAAATAAAGACACAGACACACATCTACAGCCTTATCCAACTCTACATTACTATTATACATACAGTATATCCACCTTTAAGATGAAGAAATAAAATAAACATAAATAGAAGTGTGAAATGGTCTTAATTTAATTTAATAATTGAGAGGCATTATGTAGCCATCTTTTGACTTGTGTATGTTTTGGCCACAATTAACTAACATTCCACTTGGGCCTCATTAACTAAATGTTAATACAGTGTAGTTGACTGACAATATATTGCTGCTGCAACATCATTACATTTAGAATTATAACATCTCCCACGTGATTACTGCTGTTTTTTTTCCTATGCAGCCAATTATAGATGATTTAATGTATATTGATTTCTCAAAATACACCACCGACCCGCCATTATTTATCAGACTGGAATTGTAGTATCTTTCAAAATGTGTATCTAATTTATCAGATATCTGAGATCACATGAAATAAAATATATAATTATAAAATTCATGCAGGTAGTTTAAATGTTTTAATTCCTTATTTAAATAAATATATTTTAAGTACAATTAAAGTACTGAAACCTACATATTCAGTTCAAAGACAACATTAAAATGGACTAAAAATGTGTTTGAAAAGAGTTCAATATTTGAAAAGATGAGTGATTATGAATTCATAGGAGATAACGCACATTACCTGAATTTCCACACCATAACCTGCATAGACAGTAATACTGTAGGTGCATTCCAGAGGGGAAAAAGATGAGGATGATGATGCAGGATCTGGTGACTCGACAACGTCCTCCATTGCTGACAAAGTTGCATTGCATTGTACTGTGAAAAGAGAGAAAGGGCAGGGGAAGTAAAATTGTGTCGAAAAATACTTCTAATTCTTTATAAATTCACTTCATACAGGAAAGCTTTAGCAACCAAAAAAATATAGGTTTTCATAGTAAGAGCAGGACTCACAATAGTATAATAATATAATATCAATATTATATCAGGATATAAATATGCTATATAATAATAACAATAATAATAAAAAATAGCTACATTTCATGGCACACAAATGCCACTACTAGCTCTTTTGCCAATTAAAAAACATTTCTGCAGGCAAACAGAGGATGCATGATGCTGTTGCATCCCAGTGACCTCATGTTTTTCGGATGAGGATTGGTGGGATTGATTGCTGCTGTGAGCATTGAGTGATGTGAACATGAGAGAGAAGTTACAATGTCTTTTATTGAACTGTGTTTCACTGATTCTCAAAGATGCCTCCTACACTCCTGATGATCTACAACGCATAAACCGAGAAGTTATGAAGAATTGATAGTATTCAGAAAAATGTGTGCAGAAGCACATAGGAAGCGCAATAATGGTGCTGGTTGCTCACAATTTATTCAAGGTTCTGCATTAATTAAGGCATGTGTACTTGTGCTGGATTTAAATAATTACTTCAAATTAGAGAGTGCAGATGGGCGACAAATACCTCCTGCTGATGCTGTAGGTGATAAAGTGAAAGGAGACCTTGATCCTGCAAGCAATTGTTTCTGGCTGATGCTGACAAGCATTACAACAACTCTGCTTGGCTGCCTTTATTGCTATAATAAAATTAAAACTGTATTTCTGGTGTGCATAAATGCACAGAGGAGAGGATGTATAAAAACTGAAATGATTTTTGAAAGGTCTACTTGGGTGTGTGACATAAAACAAAAAACAAAAAAACCTGTGTTGTTGATCACTTTCAAGTAGGTCAGTGGTAAGAGATGCAAATTCTAGTCATCCTTGACACCAAAATAGCTGTGCACTGCTAGACGGCCAGTGACACACCCCTTACTGTGCGAATCATCACAATACCAAATGGATAAAGGGAAACATCACTGAGCTTCAGGAAAATCTCAACTTCTGGCTGAGAACATGTACATAAAGCTACTTTGGGGGGTACAATTTACATTATACCAGTACTGTAAACTAGCAACTGCAGGACATTTGTGCATTGTTGGTAAGACAGCCATGTCTCCATATTGGTACTGCTGTGTAATGGAGGCCAGACCCTAACACTGGATGTTATAGAGCAAAACGCTGAGCCACTGATCAATCAGAGTATGTGTACCACAAGGGGTACTTATACTACTTCTTCTATTTCATGGGAAGATTGTGGAGGTACTCAGCTAATCTGAGAAACAATACATTTAGGATCCACGTATTATTTGTGTGAGACTAATCCAATATATTTTACACTAACCAATGAACTACCAACTACAGTTGTCTTTAATCTCAGACAAGGGACATTTCTGCCTTGTCTTTGGGCTTGTGGGACAGGGAAATACAATCTGAGCCCAATAATAACAACCTGGCTTATCACCACTAAGCGGCAGTATGCAGCGGTCAGTAACAGTACACCAATTAAATTGGGTAAAAATGAAAAGTAATTTCTAGTAAGCACTACCTTGGGTGAAGCTGTGGTGTATCAAATTGCCCCGCATTAAATGATTTTATTGACCGCATGACTAAAACAGGTGCTATGTTTCAGATGAATCAAATTATTGACCACCCCTTGCAGTACAAACGGCAACTGGAGAGGAAAGGGCTTTACAGTCCATTTGGCTAACAATGAACAAAAACAAAAAAAAGTGAATAGGAAGATACGGGAAAGGAAAAGCATCGCAACACTTTTCATTTATACGGCAGATTTTAAAAAGTGCCATAAGTAATTAAGCTGACAGTGTTAACTGATCATGCACATAGGTAGAAGTAAATGGCAAGTGTGGTTAGATGCAACACCTGTCTGCAATAGTTAAAGTGAATGTATACTAAGTTTTGTCCACAACACATAGTATGCGTTTTAGAGATGAAGTTCTTTTCAGAAAAGTTAAAGAAATAGTTTGACATTTTGGGAATTAAGCTTATTTGCTTTCTTGCCAAGAATAAGATGTGAAGATTGACACTACTCTAACTTCTGTGTGGTATGTAGCTGGAGCCAGCAATCACTTAGCAAATGCTTAGTATAGCATAAAAAAAGAAACAATGAGAAACAGCTAGCCTTGGTCTGTCCAAAGGTAAAGAATCTGAAAACCACAACCTCTAAAACTCACTAATTAACAGATTATCTTGTTTCTTTATTACTGTTCACAAAAACCTAAGTGTACAACACGTTTTAAAACCAGCACATAACCCCCTGTAAAACGTTTTTCCAAGTTTTTTTGCTAAGTTAAGCTAACTGGCTGTATCTTCATATTTCCATCCAGACAAGAAAATGGTGTCAATCTTCTCATCACACTCTTGGCAAGACAACGAATTAGGTTATTTCCCAAAATGTCAAACTATTCCTTTAGGGTAGAGTTGTTTTGCCAATGACTGGTGGTGAACCAGTTTGAGATATTTCATCATCACTTAGACGTGACAATGGCATTGGTGACTGACTGATTTGTCAAATTAATGTTTTTTCTTCTTATGATATTAGGCCAATAACAGTGCTGATATTAGTATGTATGGCTTCACCTGGTTGCCCTTTATTCAGTCAATACATTGTTTTCTTGCTCACTGATTACGTTCAATTTATTTGCTGTAATAATAACTAAAAGACAAATAATATATTTAGACTTTACTGTCCTATTGTTCTTGACACAGAACTTTTCATGTGACAATGTGAATGAAGAGGACACTAACAGGAACTGTTGTGTGACGATAGACCAAGCCAAAAAGTCAATGTATGTTGTATGCTTGATATCTCACTGGTTTCAAAGCATCACAATGTTTTTATAAATCACTTGCTTCTCTTTATCTCTATACATATTGTCCTTTGTGACTAATATAGACTTTACTGAAGTTATAAATAAGGGATAAGGATTTTTACTTGGACTGAAATCATCGGTGTATTTCACTGAAAGAGCTATGGGGAAAGTGCATATTTAGTAAAGTTCATGGGTTCATGGTTCAGTCAGCAGACTATATAGATCCAGGACGCTCAAGATTGGTGGTAAAGGGTGATCACCCTGTGCTGTATTTATGCTGTAGAAATATTCCAACGTTAGCTAGTTTTTAGTGAGCTAAAAATCTAAAATCACATTATTAGTAAGTAGCTATGCTGACTACATAGCTATCTTAAAAATGAGCATCAAGTCACAATTGGTTACTTGTGTGCTACTGTTTTTAGTTTTTTTAAATACATGTACATCTCTTTCTTTACCAGTAACTCACATTGTACAGTAACTTGTTAATGTTTCATCATCAATATTTTATGACCCTCCTTGTTACTCTTTCTTCAAAAGAGGCAGAGAAGAAAAGTGACTGAAGTCGCAACGGGAACCAAAGTGATTCTGTGGGAATTTGTCGTCACTGCCGGTGAAACCAAAATCTGAGCAGCTCCAAAGCCACAGGTGAGATTCGGAATTACTTGCTCAAACATTTTTTTCACATCGCTTCATCACAACCATAGTAACAGGCATCAATACATGAACACAGACTCAGGGAAAGCCACGTGGTGGCATACAGGTACCTGGCATGTGCATTGTGGTTATGGTGGTCGTGGTGATCAGAGTGGTGGTTGTCTCCTCCTCTATCGGCAGCGGGGACATGGTATTCCTTGATCCTGTCTGGCTGGCAGCAGAAGAGGAGCTTAAAGCTGTGGTGAGCAGGCCCGGTGATATGACTGTTGCTGTCGACTCGGTCTGCCCAAGCCCAGGCACAGCCTGTGTCGGGTTGGTGGTAGTACCTGCAGAGTCCAAAGGTTCAATTCAATGTGTGTCATTTCCAATTATCACTCACCCATATTGTACTTCAGGTGCATTAAGCCTAAAAAGCCATAAAGACTAGTGATTTGCGCTTTATGTGTATCGGTATCAGCCGATACGTGGCTGCTGTGTTCGCCGATAGTTTTTTTCCCAGCATTACAAACAGGCGTCCACAGGCAGCTCTGTGTTGCTGGAGACACTGCAGTTCACGTGCAGACCATGCACTGCCCCTCCACCACTAGCACCATGGCAGTCTTAAAATACTAATCAAGCACTTTATTTCAATCGCTACTTTTCAAGTTTATTGTTTTCTTAAATTATTTAGATGTGTTGACAAAGGACATTTTGTGATGACCTGATTATATCTGTCTTATAATATGTCAGCAAGCAATGCATCATCAAGGCTGTGTTGTAGATGTTGATGAAAGCCTTTTACCCTTGCACAGTTAACCATATGTAGTGCACCCATCCATATGATGCACATTGCACACATAATTTGGGTGATATGAATGTAAGATGATTGCAGAAGAGACACTGATCTGTGTTTTTGTTTATTATTTTTAAAGAAATGGCAGAGCAGATTCTGAAAACAATTCCAGTGTGGCAAGGTTTACATTTTATGATGTAAATTGAGGGAGCAAAAGCAGTATCAGCTCCAAATATCGGCTCAAGAAAATCGGCAGCCCATATCGGTCATCGGCTAAGGCTCATGAAAATAAATTGGTATTGGCATCGGCACTAAAAAAATCCATATCGGTCGATCCCTAATAAATACCTATTTTAATGTACCTGTGCTTGCTGAAGCCTCTCCTAAGTAGTCCTTACTCTGCAGAGCAGCATGGATCAGGTCACCCAGAGGGTACGAGTCTGGGGTTGATGTTGGTGGTGTATCACTTTCAGTAGTACTAAAGGTTAAACCTGAAAAGGCCAGGAATGATTACTGCTTTTGTTATTTGCAAAATCATATATGAAAGCAAACCTAATAAGCAAGGCCTGGGAAGCATAAGCATTGGATATATCACATTTGTTTTCTAGATGTGAGATAAACAAAGTCTGCATTAGTTCATGTTTGTGGGGAAACAACAAAGGTGCATGTTATAGGGAACACACACACACACACACACACACACACACACACACACACACACACACACACACACACACACACACACACACACACACACAGTCACATACAGTTACCTGAAACTAGGTGGATCATGGTGACAGAAAGCATCACAGCAAGGTGTGTGAACCCCATGACTTTAGATAAAACTGAATGACCTGAGAAGGTTAAAGAGAGCACATTGATTAGCAAACTATAATAATGTAACAGTTAGAGTATATTCTAATGTTATGTAATGGCTTATTAGTACAATTACTGCAGGATGCATACACATAATTCATGCTGACTGGAGTGTTAATTAGGCCAATAGCAAATTATATCTAATTTAAAACACACTCGCGATTCATGTACAGAGCATATGTTTACATCACACAGGCCACAATGACTCGGATTAGAGGACCACTGCGATGCTATAGCCTGCTGTAAAAGCTCCGCTCCATCAATCTGGATAACATCCATTCAATTATAAAAGTATTTGTACAGGTCTAGGAAAAAGAGCCTGGTACACACATTGCACACAGAGTAGGCTACGGTTAAATATTCAGGCTTTCCCCCTACATTTCACCCAAACCTGCAAAACCATGCCCGACAATGCGCTATTCCAAAATAAACCAAAGCAGCCTCACCGCAGGTAGCCTCTAAACCACATTATATTAACAACCTGTTAATGGTAAGGTGACACATAGCACCTCCGTTGTTATTTGAGGCGTTTCCTCGGTGAAAATGTCAGCCTGGTGTGTGACAAAATGATCAGGCTATACGAGGCAGCATCACTCGCACCTCCCCCGGCCCTCTTTGTGCGGAGGACGATTTTTGGCATCAGTCATCACCACTGTGAGACCGACAACCATCTTAGCAACGTTGCAAGGTGCCTGTCGTTTACCTTTGTTTTCCTGGCTGCGTCCTGTGTTCTTCTACTTGGACTGTATCCTGTTGCCTTAGGCCCCGATAACACGGCGGGGTTTCTGCTGGTGTGATGCCTCTAGCTGGTAACAGTGTGGTTGACGCATTCGGCTATGATGTGAGGGCATTTGTGTTGAACCTTCAGGTGCGCCCTAGCGGTCGCACGCGGTAAATGCAGCGGCGCGCGGGAGATATCCACATTTTGTCTGTAAGCGCTGGAGGAGCTGTCCACCAGCACGGTGCAGAAGTGTGTCCGACACAGCGCTGAACTGTATATCAAGGTAATCAGACAGAGATGTGAGATGCGGCACGCAAGTGTATGTTTGCTCATTTAAAGGCCTGCATGTGCCATATGGTATGCATGGCGAACATTTTTGTGCCGTGGTTTCCTGTGATGGGTGGATGTTTGCGCTAATATGGATTGCGGACATTAAACATGAGCCAGCTGAGCTGTGGGGGCTGGTGCAGAGCAAAAACAAAATGAATGCTGAAGCGACTGCAAAAAACAACAACAACCGAGCCAAGTCCACAATGGAGCACCTTTTTGGTGCGTAACCATGCCGTAGCTTATGGGTGTTTCCAGCCAGTATCATCAACAGCATGTGTTGCACTACAAAACGAATCTGTTAGAATACGCCTATTAGGAAAGAGACCTCCCACTTAAAAAACACGCCCGTACACACGCGCAGGCACCTATATGTTTTCTTGTGTTAAAAAAATCAAAACTCTTTTTCAGTCTGTCTGTCTGAAACACACACACACACACACACACACACACACACACACACACACACACACACACACACACACACACACACACACACACACACACACTCTTGGTCTACTTTATTAATATTATTATTATTATTATTATTAATAATAATAATAATACTTTGGCACTGATGAGAAGGTCGAATAAGTTTCCAAGTCATGGGTGTTACATTTGAATAGATACACAATAGCACTACTACCCATATAATGATAATCTTCGTTATATTAATACATTTTAACACTATCATCTTAAATTACATTACACGTAATTCCCCCAAAACTCAATAGTGTAAGTGACAACTGGTATCTATGTGAGTATACGACATTTGTCAACTAACAGGAAAGAGAGCACTATACTGTCCATTACAATGACTTTATTCATAATGAAAGACTCTTAATTAGACAAAAGTTGAGACTGATAGGGAAAACTATTGGATAGTTAAATCAGCCTTTTATAAGTGGTTAAACTGTAGCCTGTTTACTTTGTAGACCCCACAGTTGCAAAAGAAAACACAACGAATTTAAGGGAAGAAACAGACATTCTCTGAATTAGCAGTCAAGGTTGAACAGAATGAAAGCCTTGGTATGACTTTAGTTACATCCACAGCTAGTTTGCTCAGAGAGGTCCAAGATCAGGACTTACATAACACCATGAAGTCAGTGTCAGAGGCAACTTAACCAAAGGGTCACTGGCACTATGATGGACCGGCAACCTATCTTGACTGTTTCACTAATGTCTTCCAAGTGCATGCTGGGATAGGCCTTGGTTCCCTGTGACCCTAAAGGGGATTAAAGTAAATAAAATAAATAAATGAGTGGGCTGTTTAAATCTAGGACAGTAATCATTTCCTTTAGGCTGTGCGTGTTGGCAAACAGAGCCTCTCCCCGCAAGGCCACACCCCCACCCTGCAACTTGCCCCCCCTCTCCTCCTCAATAGCCACAGACAAAGAAATGGCACGTCCTAAGGAAAGCTCATTGTGGGACTGGCTCTAGTGGCTGTAATTCTGCACCTAGGCTGAATTTTGGGAAAGAGACATCAGATATAGTATTAGGGGACCACTAAGGCCTATATAAAAGCATCCAAAGAGCACCATGTCATGGGACCTTTAAGGCTAATAGTTTGGGGTGCAGAAAGTCTGGAGTGACCAAATGAATTACTTCAAGGCCAACAAAAATATATTTTTTTTATTTTACTGAAATACTTAATAGTACTTTGCAATATTACACACATATATATGCATTGCCATAATCTCTCAATCTGTTTCTATTTTAGTGTCTCACAAATTTAAAGGATGCACTGGTCAATGAACACGCTGCCTTTGCCTCCATATGTTGAGCTGGGTGTCCATTCACTGAGTGGCCTTCTCTGGACTCTACTGCTACTGTTTCTGTGGCACTGTTATCGGATGGGCTCCGACCTGCCAATCCCAGGCCACGGACATGCTGGAAAGCTTAAATCTGGCTCAAGGCGGTCTATGATGTCCCGTGGCGGTAGCTGTGCTGGAACAAAGTGTAGTGCACGATCCAAACTGTCAAGAAGTGATCAAATTACTCCCTTTATTTCCATGGAAACAGAGGAGGATGAGGATCAGGGACAGGGCTACCTCACCCCAGTGCTGAGTCATGCCTTGTTCCCAGCCCAGGCATCTGCAGAAGCCAAGAAACTGTATGCAGCACTGCAAGAGTATGCCAAGCGCTACAGTTGGGTGGGCATGGGACGAATTCATAAGGGCCTCCGTGAGCAGGTACAATTTTATTCAATGCAGGCCATAAACTGCATGGTGCTTGCTTTTGGCAGTAAATCTTGTGTTTCTGATGTATTCAGTAATGCATTACACAGAATTCCATTGTGCTCGAAGATTTGTTTTGTAATCCTCTGTTAGAGTAGTTATGCTAACACCTCATACTTTTGTTCAAGGGTAAACGTAAATAGTGGAGGAAGGGAACATTGTCAAGAATTAATCATTTATTTGTCATTGTCTCATAGGTCAGACTGAACGATCACTCTGCTATACAGAAGCCTCATCTCTTCTTCTTGCCAGATGTCCCAAGTGTTCCTTTCTTCCCACGAGATGCTCATCGACATGACATTGAAGTCCTGGAAGCCAACTACTCTGTAGTCTTGGCTGAATTCAAGGCTGTATATCAGAGGGGCATCGACTCAAAACTAGGCTGGACCTGTCTGGGACCAAAGGTACACAGTAAAATCTTTAAGGCCCACTATGAGAAAGGGACAGCGCAAAAAACACTTCTGTCCTATGTATAAAATCATTATTATGTTATGCAAAATAACGTGGAAAGAAACTGGGGAAAGGTGACATAATACTATCAGGGTATTTTTTTCTTGTTACAATAGATGAAACATCCCACTATTTGTTTAAATATTCTGCTATTTGTGTTGCAGAGCTTATTTATTTATTTATTTTTTATTTTTTATGATCCACCTTTTCTCCAAATCCACCTACAGGCTCTGATGTTAATAGGAGTATAAATTGGTTTATCCTAAAGTGTGTCTCATTTTAGTCATATGTTAAATGCAGGTCATTGTCTCTTTCAGGGCCAGGCAGTGTTTCCTTTGTACAGTGCAGGTGTCTCTGTGGCAGGAAACTGTCGGTCCTGCCCCTGCACCTACCGGACACTTCTATCATTACGTACGTTCATAAGCAGCAACTCATTGGGATCTGCTGGATTTTGGCTATTGGGACCCGGAGCAACGTTGGGGAGCTCATATGGACCCACCAATACGCGCCTACGTTGTCACCTTGGTGAGTAAAAGAAATGCACTCATCATGGTTTATCTGCATCTTAGACACATCTAGAAAGAAAAAAGAAAAATGACCTGATAAAATACTAAACCATTACATAATGAGATACGTTGTGGGTTAGTGTTGAGGTTCATTTCCTCCTTAGCCCATTTTGTACTGTGATCTGTCTGGCTATAATCCTCTCCATTTTAAACGCAGACAGCACTGGAGTGCATGGCCTTCTGAGCTTGGGTAAACCATGATGTTTTGTTTCCAAAATCTAAAAACAGACATCACTTTTGTAGGTCTGCAGACTCCACCCCTGTGTGAGCTGGTGGTGGGAGGGGAGCCTCAGTGCTGGTCAGAAGGACACTGCCTCCTGGTTGATGACTCGTTCCTCCACACTGTCTCCCACAAGGGTTGGTGAATCACGTACAATTTTGAAAAACAAATGCTTCCAACATTCATTTCACTTACTTAATAAACATGCCAACAAATATAAAAATGTAATGCATGCATGATCTCTGTGTACAAAACAAGCAGCAAGTGACTATTAACTTAAGTGTATTTGGGTCTTTTAAATTTTTGCTCCATTTCATGAGTTGTTCCCACCAATTGAACTTAATGACTGCCACATATATACCTACAATTGTATCTGTGTCTATTTCTAAAGGGCCTCCAGATTCTGGACCCCGAGTAATTTTGAGTGTGGACCTCTGGCATCCAAATGTGGCTGCAGCAGAGAGACAAGCTTTGGACTTCATGTTCAATCCCGACTTCTGAATTTGCTCCTGCCAGTACTACCAATATACAACATGCAGGGATGCCTTACCTTTGCCCTGCTTGTTGTGGGTCATGCATCTCATTCCAGTCAAAGAATCACTGTGTGAATCTGCTCTAAGAATTACGCAAGCCATTAGCCATGCTTTCAAGTGGTTTATGGATGAAGTTAGTCAGTGCTAAATGCTAAATTTGGCTGCAAACTACAAACTAAATCACTTGAAAGCACAATGAGATCTAACCTAAGAAGAGCAGATGGTGTTAACTATTATAAATCTATCTTGACATAATATACAATGCTAGTGAATGCTATTTTTGCATGTGGAACCTATCTGTCCTGATTACTGGACTTTATTTTGAGCTGATGCATGTGCACAAGTGTACGAGTCAGCCTGGGATGCTTTATTTTGAAATTTAGGTAGATAACAAAGAAACTGTGAAAACATGAAAAGTATATAAATACAAATTTCTATTTATTTCTTTTCCAAAATGAATGCCAAAATCAAATTAACATACTGTGGTTATTCTTTCTCTTCTTATTACCTCCATGTATGCTTGTATTTTTCTATCTGTAAATCTATTTTTCATTTATTAATATATTTGGTGGTTTTCTCGTGGTGTACATATTGTATCACATGCATACATCGGGTTCGCTGTCAATTCTGTCTTTCCTGGAATCCAGATAATAAATAAATAACAAATAAATCAGTTTTAACTCTATTATATTGTATTGAGTAATAGATACATGTGTATGTAGACCTTTGTTGCTAAGTATGCTTTGAGCAGAACTTTATAGGGCTATCAAAATACGCAATGTACTTGTATGGGGGAACACATATTAACTTAAACTAGTAATTGTATTCAAGTATATTATTTTTATTAGAGAAAATAGCCTGTTGACTACTTGGCTTGTTGAAAAAAAGAAATCAAATGAAATGCAAATGTCATTTATTCTCTATAGAACTGGCCAGTATTATTGTTTGGGGGAAAACTAAAATATCATTTTAAAAACACATTCTGGTTCATTAAGCTCCTATAGCTTTTTTGGTTACTTTTTTCAGTCAGTAGATGAGAAATAGAGTGGTGATTTTGTCTTATCTGCCATCTGTTCATCTGAGGGTCCCATGATGAGGATTACAGAGTCTGAACTAATCCTGCCCACAGAGACAGATTATTCCTGAGAATGTTTATATGTAGTTGTATGTTGTTTCATGATGTGTGATCCGTTCAACTGGACATTTATTCTATAAGGAATGTAGGATTGGATCACTTTCAAATTCACAAGCAAATAATATAACTTAAATATTGATTATATATATATATATATATATATATATATATATATATATATATATATATATATATATATATATACATTACTGTCAACGGTTTGAATTAAGTGATGACAGTCTTAAATTTGACAAACCATGATCCACCACATCAGCACAAGTGTATGCACTTTGCTGTGTCACTGCAAACAAATGGAAACCAGTGATTGCATATGCAAATATGTCACCACATAAGGTTCATGAAGCATTATTGTTGTTTCCCAGCAATTGTATGTCATGACATTTATTCTAAAACACATATAAGCCTTTTTCACTGACAAGCTTTACATTAGGTCAAAGCCAATGAGTATGACCAGCAAATTTATTTGAAAGAAAAAAATAGCTATTGTCACACTCAATAATTTTCATGTTGGCCTTTATTATTCAACAGCATTAGTAACATGATTAGTTTCAGTGAGAGATGCCAAATGAACAAAATGGTTGAAAAAGAAATCTGTTATTATTGTAATTATTGTTGGGAACCTGCCATTTAGAAATTTTAGAAATAATATCAATCATACTTGTTGAAATGTGAATTAGTCTGCTTGGTAAATACAGTATTTTCTTTCAGATTTAGTTAAGCTGTATCATATGGCCTATTACAGTATGTACATCCCATGAAAGGGCAGCTCAATACTCCAGTAATCAACTGCACTCACACTACTCAGTCTCACAAGATTCACATTGATTCACATTCACATTATGACATTTTATTTTGGAATATTCTTCACAGACACACATGCCACCCAAAAAATAAAATGCAAATACACACATGCACTTAATTAGTATGTTTGTGCCATTGAAGCCCATGTGGCAGACTTGACTAAACCAATCAGATTTTGGCTTGACAGTGGTGCTAGACATATTCAATAGGTATCATCAAAACAAACTAAAAAGTGTTGGGGCTGCTTGGGAACAAAGTGTTGGATAGATGGACAGACTGACTCAACATGCCGTGCGTAAGAGCGTATTTTCTCCTTTTCAGAACCTTATTATTAAGATTATTATTTATTTTCTAATAAACACAGGTTCTTCAACACAGGATCTGTGAACTTCAAGGTCGTATTTGTTGGCATATCACTGCATCAGCACTAGTTCAATAATCTTGAAAATGTTTATAACTGAAAGCCATTATTACACTTCATAACCTCTGATCATTATATCTCACTGCAAGATAGCTACTTAATCACAAGGGAACCATTTATTGTCAGCAAGTAGAGGTGATCAGGACCAGATATTATTATATGCAAAGAAAAAAGCACACATCACACAGTTTCTCAACATTTTTATTTTTCTGAAAAACTGCAATGTGTCTTGAAATGTAAGTAGGTTCATGTGTAAACACTGAGGTAAACTTTCAGAAAACACAGTTGTGAATACCAGTTAGTGGAAGAAGTACTCATAACCTTTACTTAAGTAAAGTAGAATGATCACAGTGTAAAACACTCTGTTACAAGTAAAAATAGTTTCAGTATTAGCATCAAAATATACTGTCTCATACCCAAAGAAAAAGTACTCATTATGCAGAATCGTCCATTTGAGATCAATATATATAAGATGACTGAATTATAATTAATGATGCATCAATGTGGAAGCATCACTAATGCTGCCGCTGGTAAAGCTGGGGCTGATTTACATTAACAACATTTATTTGTAGATTTATATTTTGTATTATTAATCTGAATCTGCCAAGTAACTAAAGTTGTCAAATAAATGTAGTGTAATCAAAAGTAGTATTGGCTTTCAAAATGCAGTGGAGTAAAAGTATAAAGTAGCATAAAATGGAAATAATCAAGTAAAGAACTTGAAATGTACTTGTACTAGTTACAGTCAACTACAGAATATTCAAACAGACAGTGGGTTGCCTTTACACCCTATTGAGCCAGAAGCATGGGAGGTGAAAAAGTGGCAGTAGAGGAGATCATGCTGAGATCATGTTCTCCAGGTACATTAAAGGCAGAGTCAAACATTACTTTTGGGAGGTCAGTGCTGAACATTGTCAACTGATAGATAATGTCCTCAACCAGCTACAGACACTCCCTACAGCAGGCGAGGAGCTGCATTATGGAAGAGCTGTTGTCATTGTCCACAACCAGTAAGGCCTTAGAAAAATATCAACTGATCATCCTTTGGAAGAAGCATGCACATAGTTAATTCCCTCCCATGATGCCTACACATTGTTATATACTGCAAGGTATCACAAAATGCTACTGGCTCATTTTCCATCATGATTCTTTGCCCTAAAGTGAATTAAAATAGGTGAGTGAAATGTAACTTATAAAGAAAAGCTGGGGTTGACAGAAGCAGGCTGTTCATTAGAGGTTGGTCCTCAGCCCACAACTGTGTCTTTGCAGAGCCTTGGTACCTACAGTATTACTGGCTTTTGTTGGCTTATGCCGTGTTTGTGTAACATTGGAGTTATTGTATACTCGAGTTTCTGACTTGTAAATAGTGTTCATCTCAACAGTCGCTTCACAATTATAACTGAGACATTAATTTTACTTGCGACACCATCACATTTGAACAATTGTATATCCATCAATTTTAACAAAAAGAAAAAAAGTAGGGTATGATCAGCATAGAATAAAACAGAATCCCATCCATTCAGTCATCCATTCATTCTGTTGTTCTCATTTCTTTGACATCATTTTCACAAACTCTGTAAAGAGACAAGGTATTGATTAGCCAAATTCTAGTTTCACATATTTGAGATTTGGCACTGAATGTTAATAACAAGTACTTGGCAAATGACATATCTTAGACACAAAACAGAATGTCACAGTGTAAACGATAACCAAATTAAATTAAATTATGAAAATGATTTTCGTGGCAAGCACTGTGACTTGTTACAGCAGGAAAAGCACACATGCAACTTTAACATAAATCATGGCTCAGAGATGCTTTTAGGTATGCCAGTGAGCCGTACTATTGAGTCAGCTAATACCAGTGACTACTTTCTTTGGAATAATTAACACAACACAACAACTACAGTTGTAGCCATTTTTTTAACCAAAGATTGATTGATTAAATATGTGTTACTTAAACTATTGTGTTTCTCAGAGCAACTCAACTAACTCAACATTTAGACAGCAGAGGTAAGTATAAGTAAGTCTATAAAAAAAGACACAATCTTTGTGTGCATGTTTGTGTGTACTTCTATCTCACCCTCAAAGTCAACTGTTCCATCTCCGTTGTTGTCAGCCTCTCTGACCACTGCCTCAATTTCATTTTGGCTGGTATTTTCTCCCAGTAACTTTTTCATGGCATGTCTGAGCTCCTCGGTTGTGATACAACCATCACCATCTATATCAAACTGTTGGAGAGGGGACGAAAAAATAAAACATTGCAAAGCTTTAGGGTGTTTTAGACTCATATTGCAATCCTAACATACTGTTTTGCCAGATTTCACCTTTTTACTGTATGTTCATTTGATATCCACCATGGGGTGCCAAAGACCAAAAAGAGAGAATAGGTATGATGAGCTCACCTCTCGAAATGCGTCTTTTAGCTCCTTTAACCCAATCATCCCTGCTGTTTCAGCCAGGAGCTTTGGGGTCATTAGTTCCACAAAATCGTCAAAGTCCACCCGTCCCCCCACTGTGATAAGACAAATTATGTAACTAATATAAGCAGGAAGTAGCACAGAACACAGCTACGGCATAGTTTAAGTGCTGTAACACCATAGTGAATTCCAAAAAAGTGCATGTGTCTGTCTAGCTTTTAGCTTGCTGTTGAAGAGATTTACCGTTGGCAATTAGTGATACTCACATTTCATCACATTACATTTCAATCTGCTGCAATAATCACTGTGGGGAACAAATATTATCATATATGCAAGCACATTCATGCCACTTCCTCTGTCCATTTATCTTTCTTGTTTTAAATTATTAACTTTACTAAACTTAAAAATCTCAGTAAAGTGAAATACTTTATAAATATGCATACGATTGTTTACATTTAACTGCCGGTTGTGATGTACTAATATAGTATAACTAAGATGATATCTGTGCTCTGTTGTGCAATTTATCTAAGCCACTGACAGGATAAGCAACATAATGTATAGACGTGATACCAACACTTGGCCGGCTACTTTCAAAATAGAAATATGCAAATATGCTTTGTTTCTCTCAGGAGAGCGTGAAAGACACATTTCCTGAAACTTAAAAAAAAAAAAACATCATGAAGATGTTTTACATTAAGGACTTTAAAACATGTTTTGGCAAAAAGTAAAAGAAGTACACATTTGAAAATCACAGGAGTACCAGATAAATATAATAAATGACCTTATTTTAAAAAAAAAATGGCATCCAAAAATGATTTTGTCATATTTGTCTATACTTCATATAATGCGCTGGTAGGAAAAAGGGAGATCCCCATATTGAAACAATGGATTATATTTTATATTTTGTCAGCCCAACATTATCGGCAGTAATTCAGCATTAATGGAGTTTGACATATTTTTGCTTTTACATCATACTGTATTAGAGAACTTTACTCACAATTCATGTTAATGTTCTGACTCAGTTCTATAAGCTCCATTTCAGTCGGCATGTAACCCATGGTCCTCATCAGGTTCCCCAAGTCCTTACAGGTTATGAAACCATCCTTGTCTTTATCAAACTCAATGAAAGCTTGACGTAACTCTAGAGAGACACACAATTGAGATGGCATGTGACTTGAATTTAAAGAAAGGTAAAAAAAAATATACAGCTCTCTATACAACCAGTATATCTTAAAGCATAAAAACAGTGGTTACCGTCAATCTCATCGTGTGTAAGAGCTCTTGTCTGCAAATCAATAACAGCATCAATAAAAATATGAAATGACGTCAGTATGTTTTATCTACAGTAGTATACTACAAAATGTACAATTATTGGTATGGTCACAATTATCTACATTCCTATAAGCTCCATGCATAAATATAAATGTATATCAAATATTTAATGACATCTTTAAATTGGGGACAAAGCACAGAAACAGGATGCCAATTCGCCTAATGCATCAGCTAAAGTGTTTGCCCTTCCACTTCTACTTCACAATGGGACTTTTCCTTTAGGCTTCTTTTGCCATGAACCTAAAATAACACCATAAGAAAGACCATAATAAAATAACAATATTATTTTCACTTTTTCACAATCTCACTTTTTTACCTTTGAGATTTAAATAACTCTTAAGCTTAAGGAAGGTAAATTGTAAAAATAAAAACTACTATTAAATCGTAAAGTTACAGTAAAACCATTTTGACTTACTTCTCTCCTTGTTCCTCCTCTGAGAAAGATGCATGCTTGTTTAGTACTCATGTTGACAGCCTTAGTCGAGATCCTGAGCTACTTGTATTTATGAATTTCTTTGTTAAAAAATGAAATGCTGCTATATCATTCAGTTTCTTTCTTTTTTTGTGTGAGCATGTGTCTGTGTGTAAACCCTGATCAGCAGTGATCTGCGTATGCCAGAGAGGACGGATGATGTCTCATATGGATTATCTCTGGAGCTTTGGTCTAAAAAAGAAAGACAGGCTTAATGCTGTGCATATACAGAATTTCATAGGCAAAGTCTACAAACATTACTGTTGTTTTTAAAAGCTTTTTTCATAAAGAACACAACAACAACAAGAACTGTTGTAATTTGATACTGTTTACTACTAATAAAAATAGCTATATCACCTCACATTTGGATTTCAAGCCTTCATTTGGGAAAAGGAAACCCATGGAGAATGCATATCTGTGTTTGCTTATTCTTTGCAGTTTGCCGACTATACTTCTGTCCTTGGTGTGGTGCTAGTTGAGTAACGCTTTCTATCTGTTATCACTAAGTGAGCAGAATGCAACTGATGGGAAAGCAGAGAGGGAAACATAATCTAGTATTACATGTAAAAGGATTGTGAATCATATGACAATCCACATATGAATTAGACATGTATTTACATGTGTAGGAACAATAAGATCATTGTCCCTATGGAAGTTCTGATTAAATTGAATGGAATTGATTTTATATTAGTCTAAATTAATGCATCAGTTTTGTTATCTGATTATTAATAAATGACTTGCCACACTTAGAATGCTTGTTCACTGTCTTTTCATATGAGAATAGACACCACCAGCCATTCATAAAAATGCATTGGTAAAAAATAAAAGAAGTGGAATTGTAAGAAGATATTCTCAATCTACACGCAATGATCACATTTGAAGCTAAATTGTTTGTTGCATTGCATGAGAAGCCCATGAATAAAATAAATGAGCACATGAGCCATTTGATCACACAACAACACCAACATATTTATCTGCCTGTATGTACTGTATATAAACAGGATCAGCATTATCTGAACTCACGAGCAGAATGCCAGATAATGCCGTTAAATCACATTTCAAATCTTTTTACATAACTGCATTCTAATCCTGTTCATATACATAAAGTACATACAGACTGATCATATTTCTGTTGCTATGTAAGTTACAGACCTCTTTTGTAGAGGAATTGTTCATGAAATGGTCACTTTACTCCGGTTTATCATGCTTATGCTTGGAGTACATTCAAAGAGTGAAGTGCTGAATAGGCATTGGCCATTTGAAGACACTCATAAATGACCCAGGAACACAATGCCATTTTAGAAATGTTTAATTTCTGCTGAGAGATTTTTGTTATACAGTGTACTGGTTGATTATACTAATTATTCAGTAAGATCAAAGTGGTGATGTTGGATTGATTAAGACATTTCTTAAATGTTACTGTAGTTTTTGTCCACCACCTCCCTGATTGAAATCCTTTCTTACATGCCTGATGAGCTTGTTAAAACAGGAACAACCAGAGGCACTACAACAAAAGGGGAAAAAAGATTGCATTTACAGTCAGACTTTGTCAAACTTTTATTTGATAATTAATCATTTTAGCTAATCAAAAGCCAAAGTACTGTAGCAATAGAGTCTGTTTTTCAGTGACACTGGTGCTGTAAAAACAGCTATGTAACATAGGCCACTTTTCTCTTGTATTTGAATGACATTTGCCAATGATTATAGCCCCTCCCTTATAAAATCCCAATGCAAATCCAAAGTTTTCAGAGGGTATAGGCCTACTCCTGTCCTCCCACTGAATTATTGGTTAGTGTGTATCAGTACACACCTTCAGTCTCAAGATGATGGACAAACTGTCTGTTCTGCTGACAGCGCTCTGTCTGCCCAGTAAGTTACTTCATGCTGCAAAACATTTTAAAAAGCATACTGGCATTTATTCCTTTGTCGTTCTCACTTGTCCCTCTTCACTTTTGGTGATTTCACAGGTTTAAATGGCCAGGCTCTGGAGTCCATTCCCTCCATTTCAGTGTCGAAAAAGCCTGAGGAGGCCATCAGTCTTTCCTGCAGGGGAACTGGATTTGATTTCAGCCGTAGTGGAATGCACTGGATCAGACAACCTGCAGGAAAAACACTGGAATGGATGGGGCTTATTTACTATGATTCAAGTAAAACACATTATGCAAGCAGTGTGCAAGGACGTATAGAAATCACCAGAGATAATAGCAACAGCATGGTGTATCTGAGACTGTCCAACCTAAAGCCAGAGGACTCTGCTGTGTATTACTGTGCCAGATAAACACACTGGTTAAAGGAAGCAGAGAGGCTTTACAAAAACCTCACACAACTTATTTTGCAACAAATATTGAGACAAACCAGTAGGGCATCATACCTACACATACAGAGAAAAAAACACAATGTGAAAGCACCAGCTGTGGTTGTGGTTTGTGACTTCCTCTTTTTTATGGTTTTTACCAACATGTGCTTTTCTACAATAATGTACTGGTTATTAATATTGTTATATATACTGTGATTTTGTAAGGCAGGTGTGAAGCATTTTATGTTATATTTTAACTATTAAAAGAAGAAATAGTTATAGCTAAATAATGATTAAACAAACAGAAATTAAACACAGCAAACAAAAAAAGGTATTTAAGGACATAACTGACTGTAAGACTTGAATTAGGCTTCATCTAGGAGGGTGACAACAGTTGACTTGATGAGCTTTTATGGTAGTCGTAATTTAGGGAGGCCAATTCCATTTCATGCCTTATCCATTTAATCAGTTAGACTCTTTAGGGAATGGTTGCTGTGAGAATAATTTCCATATATGTACACAGGGGGATTTATACATTTACTGGTTTTCTTTCCACAAGTTTGAAATATAAAAAGGTCAAAAAACAAGCATGTCTGACAGTCCTTTTACGTTCAGACTCCAACCATCACCTGCCAGGTCTCTTAGCTTTAAGTTAATGTTTAAAATAATAAATATACCTTATTTCATATTTTTCAAGAATAAATGTTCATAACAAAATTCCAGTCTTTGACTACTTGTGACAGGAGAGTTCATTCTTCTTTTAAGTCCTATGTCCTTCTCTATAAATTGACCTTTAAGTTATTGTTTTAAAATCATGAATATTTGCTTTCATGTGTCCAAACACGATTTAAAGCTTTACTTGTGACAGGACAGTCCATCCTTCTTTTATAGCCTGTCAGTGTCCTTCTCTATGCAAAGTGAACTTCCTCACAGTCTGCTATAAAGACTTGATATCTTGCTGTCAGTTGCAGCAGAAGAAGAGAAGCTCCCATCAGATCACCTTCAATAGCAACCATGTTCTCTGTAGCTCTGCTGCTGCTGCTGGCTGCTGGATCCTGTGAGTCTCACTGAGGCAGAGACACTGACAGTATGATCACAGCACACTGTTCACTGTTATTACACTGATTCAATACTCAACATGTTTTCCTCCACAGGTGTGAAGTGTGAACAGTTGACCCAGCCAGCCTCTGTGACTGTGCAGCCAGGTCAACGTCTGACCATCACCTGTCAGGTCTCTTATTCTCTCAGCAGCTACAACACAGCTTGGATCAGACAGCCTGCAGGGAAAGGACTGGAGTGGATTGGAATGAAATATACTGGAGCTTCATACTACAAAGATTCACTGAAGAACAAGTTCAGTATCGACTTAGAGACTTCCAGCAACACAGTGACTCTAAATGGACAGAATGTGCAGCCTGAAGACACTGCTGTGTATTACTGTGCCAGAGAGCCACAGTAACACAAACCATCAGTAGACCTGAACAAAAACCCCTCAGAGCCTGAACACTTGTAACATGAAGCCACCAGAGGAGGAGCCCTCAGACCACTAATGGTTTCAACACCAGCTCACTGTTACACTAAAGAGAGAAACAGTCTTTAGATTATTTTTTAAATGATGATTTATCTACAGTACAGTATAAATGCATCCTCAAAATGTCAGTTTTTGTTAACAATCTAAAATGTGTTTATTAGAGAACCAGTTTCCACAATTCCACCACTACCTCTAGTCTTGTCATCTGGAAGGGCTTTGAAACTGAACTGGACATTCAAAACTCTTTTCTTTCTCCATTTCTGCTCAAGGGTTGTTTCTGCTAGCCACCCACAACATTACTGTGCATCACTTCCTGGTTCCCCAAAACTAAAGAGCGTCCCGAGGCCCAAATCACAAAACGCACGTGCATTAATCCTACATCAACAACAACTAGTGGTGTTAAAAGCGTTAACTCTTTATTATGGCGTTAATTTTGACAGCCCTAGTTTAAATACTTGGAGGTTTCAATCACTGATACATCATTGTCTGGACTCTCACAAGAAAGTCTGTATTATACTATTTTAAATAATTTAACATTAATTTACCTTATTTAAGTGATTATGTAGAAATGCAGCTGGATTTTCTTCAAAAGTAGATTTTTGCTAGTTTAAAAATCGATGTTTGGTCTAATAATAATGTACATAAGCTTTATTAACATGAAAAACAGGAATTTTATCAAAATAACTTTAGGAGACATGAGATGTTGTTTACCTATCTCAATCTGAAAAGGTGATTTACCTACTATATAAACTAAAAGCAATTTTGTGAATGAAAATATTATTAATAACTTTTATTTGTCAACAGTAACATTATTCCATTATTTGTACTTTGCATTGGACAAAAGTGAAAGTAAATAAACACATTAAAATGTTACAAAGTGACTTAAAGTAAAAATAAATAAAAATAAAGGATTAGGTAACATCAGGTTAAAAATGTGAAACAAAGTCAAAATGGTAAGAGATACGGTGAGATGATTTGTGAAAACACAAAATACAGTTAGGAGAAAGACAAAAAAGGAGGAGTTAATGCAAAACTCAGATATCTTCCACCTCTACTTATCTGAGTGCAGAGAGGAGGACAGAGAACAGTGGACACACAGTTTAACATGATGGACTATAGGACAAGACTGCTGCTTTTAACTCTCTGCTGGGCAGGTGAAGATTTGCACTGATCTTGATTTGAAGTTGTATTTAAAACATTAACAAAATAGAAAAGCAACTGATTATTTTCTTTATTTGACAGGTGTTGATGGTCAGACTCTGACAGAATCTGAACCAGCAGTTAAAAGACCTGGAGAATCCCACAGATTGACCTGTACAGCCTCTGGATTCACATTTAGTAGCTACTGGATGCACTGGATCAGACAGGCACCAGGAAAAGGACTGGAGTGGGTTGCTATTATCAAATATGACAGTGCTAGCATGTACTACTCTCAGTCAGTTCAGGGCCGGTTTACCATCTCCAGAGACAACAACAGAGAGCAGCTGTATCTGCAGATGAACAGTCTGAAGACTGAAGATTCTGCTGTTTATTATTGTGCTCGAGACCCACAGTGACTGGAGTTGGTTGAGCAGCTGTACAAAATCCTACAGAACTCATTCTTTCAGGCTGGTAGTACACAAGTTTGAAATATCGTTCATAAAATATATATATTTAAACATCTTATATTACAATTTGGGTGTTTTGAGGTTGTTAAGTTGTTTTTTATTCTGCAATTTCACTTTCATATATCTTTTTATTATAAATCAATAGCCCTCCCTGTATTATACACAAACTTGCAAACACATTAAAATAACAATAAAGATCACTCATTGATACAAGGTCTAAAGACAGCCCAACAATCTGGTTGCTGAAATTAAACTTCTACAAATACTTTACATTTCTACAAAGTAAGACACAATTATGTCTGTAAATGATATGATGTGGAATCTATGATAATGAAAAATAATGTTACTGTTTCTTTTATAAAATCACTAGAGGACAGTCAGTGTCTAGTTTCTCTCTCCTCTGTTACTAAAAGGAGAAACTCAGATCTGCTGTTCTCATTGATCTTAACTGACTGATACTCAAACTCTGAAATGATTCATATTGCTCTGTAATAAAATCAATAGGTAAATAAGAATATGTCACTCTTTCCATCACGTACTGTAATTTCAAAAAAATCATTTCTATGAGAAAACACCTGAAAGTGGAGATGAGTGAAAACATCATTTGATGTTATTGTTTACATACAAAGCAAATTTACTTGTATCATGTATGGAGATACATATTTTATATTAAACGATTTTTAATGTTTGAAGAAAGTCTGGAAAATATGTAGAAATAATATTGACAGTTTAAAGTTATCTGTATCTGGATATGAAGAGGCATATTTTCACTCTGCAGATATAATAACACTGAACAAATTTGTCTATTGACTCTAGTTACACCAATGCTGATGCTTCATATGTTTGATTTTATGCAAACTCAGTGACCTTCCCTGTTTCTCAGCTATAAAAACATCACATCAGGCTGTCAGTGGAGTTCACAGCACGTCAGTTTCAACATAAACCATGTTCTCTGTAGCTCTGCTGCTGCTGTTGGCAGCTGGATGTGAGTCTCTCTGGATTTGTTGAAGTCAACAGTTTTTTTTGCATTATAATTTGATAATTTTTTACAAAACATTTTCTTTTTTAACAGGTGTGAAGTGTGAACAGTTGACCCAGCCAGCCTCTGTGAATGTGCAGCCAGGTCAACGTCTGACCATCACCTGTCAGGTCTCTTATTCTCTCAGCAGCTACTACACAGCTTGGATCAGACAGCCTGCAGGGAAAGGACTGGAGTGGATTGTAAGTGGACGTGTTGGATACACAACATACTACAAAGATTCACTGAAGAACAAGTTGAGTATCAGCTTGGACTCTTCCAGCAACACAGTGACTCTAAATGGACAGAATGTGCAGCCTGAAGACACTGCTGTGTATTACTGTGCCAGAGAGTCACAGTAACACAAACCATCAGTAGACCTGAACAAAAACCCCTCAGAGCCTGAACACTTGTAACATGAAGCCACCAGAGGAGGAGCCCTCAGACCACTAATGGTTTCAACACCAGCTCACTGTTACACTAAAGGATGAAACAGTCTTTAGATTATTTTTAAAATGGTGATGTATCTACAGTACAAGTCAGTTTCTCTTTCATAACATTATTATTTCTTTTCGTTAACAATCTAAAATGTGTTTGTCAGAGAACCAGTTTCCACAATTCCACCACTACCTCTAGTCTTGTCAAGAGAACCATCTGGGAAACTTTGACACTGAACTTGCCATTCAAAACTCTTTTCTTTCTCCATTTCTGCTCAAGGGTTGTTTCTGCTAGCCACCCACAACATTACTGTGCATCACTTCCTGGTTTCCCAAAACTAAAGAGCGTCCCGAGGCCCAAATCACAAAACGTGCGTGCATTAATCCTACATCAACAACAACTAGTGGAGTTAAAAGTGTTAACTCTTTATTATGGCGTTAATTTTGACAGCCCTAGTTTAAATACTAAATACATTTAAGTGATTATGTAGAAATGCAGCTGAATTGCCTTCAAAAGTTGAATTTTGTGCTCTGAATTTTGCTAGTTGAAAAATCGATGTTTGGTCTAATAATATTTTACATGAGCTTTATTCACATGAAAAACAGCAATTTGATCAAAAATAACTTTCAGAGACATGAGATGTTGTTTACCTATCTCAAGCCGACAAGGTGGTTTACCTACTACATGAACTGAAAGCAATATTCTGAATGAAAATATTATTAATAACTTTTATTTATGAACAGTAATATTATCCCATTATTTGTACTTTGCATTGGACAGAAGTGAGAGTAAATACACATATTAATATGTTACAAAGTGACTTAAAGTAAAAATAAATAAAAATAAAAGATTAGGTAACATCAGGTTAAACATATGAAACAAAGTCAAAATGGTAAGAGATACAGTTAGATGATTTGTGAAAACACAAAATACAGTTAGGAGAAAGACAAAAAAGGAGGAGTCGATGCAAAACTCAGATATCTTCCACCTCTACTTATCTGAGTGCAGAGAGGAGGACAGAGAACAGTGGACACACATTAACATGATGGACTATAGGACAGGACTGCTGCTTTTAACTCTCTGCTGGGCAGGTGAAGATTTTCACTGATCTTGATTTGAAGTTGTCTTTTAAACATTACCAGAATAGAAAAGAAACTGATTATTTTCTTTATTTGACAGGTGTTGATGGTCAGACTCTGACAGAATCTGAACCAGCGATTAAAAGACCTGGAGAATCTCACAGATTGACCTGTACAGCCTCTGGGTTGGACGTTAATGGCTACACCATGCACTGGATCAGGCAGGCTGCTGGAAAAGGACTGGAATGGATCGCTTACATCAGCAGTGATAGTAGCGGCATCCGCTACTCTCAGTCAGTTCAGGGCCGGTTTACCATCTCCAGAGACAACAACAGAATGCAGCTGTATCTGCAGATGAACAGTCTGAAGACTGAAGATTCTGCTGTTTATTATTGTGCTCGAGAGCCACAGTGACTGGAGTTGGTTGAGCAGCTGTACAAAATCCTACAGTACTCATTCTTTCAAGCTGGTAGAGCGAAGTTTTAAGTATTCTTCACAACATTTATATATTTTAATGTTTATATTACATTTTTTGTTGTTTTCAGGTTGTTGAATTGTTTTATATTCTGTAATCTAATTTTAATATATGTTTTTATAATAAATTAATAATCCTCGCTGCATTATACACATTTCGGAAAACACATTAAAAACACAAAAAAGATCTCTTTTTAATAAATTGTCGAAAGGTTGCTGAAATTAAACTTCTACAAATACTTTACAGTTCTACAAATTAAGACACAATTATGTCTGTAAATGATATTATGTGGAATCTATGAGAATGAAAAATAATGTTACTGTTTCTTTTATAAAATCACTAGAGGACAGTCAGTGTCTAGTTTCTCTCTCCTCTGTTATTAGGTTATCAGTGGATTGGAATGAAATATACTGGAGGTTGGCTCTACAAAGATTCACTGAAGAACAAGTTCAGTATCGACTTAGAGAATTCCAGCAACACAGAATGTGCAGCCTGAAGACACTGCTGTGTATTACTGTGCCAGATACACACACTGGTTAAAGTTACTAGGGAAGCTATACAAAAACCATCAAGAATGTGTTTTTACAAAGACCAACAGGAGGCAGTAGGAGACCTTATGATGTAAGATTATTAAAGCCCCAGTGTGTAACGTTTGTAGTTGTTCATTATCAACATCTGTATTGCCCTTCACAAACTGACCACCACCATCAATTTCAAGTATTCCTATTGGCTTGAAATTTTACATTTGCACTTGCATGAAATGGGGTAGACTCTCCACAGTCATGCGCCATCTTGAAAGCCGGTAAGGGACATACAGGACATACTGCTCCACCTTTCGCGTTTTTGACTCACTGCTGCTGCTAATGGGTATTGTCGCTTTCCGGCCCCGGCAAGTTTGAAGAAGGAAACACGGAGGACGACACGTATTCAAAAGTCTTCTTCTTCGCCCAGAATAAGAAAACGGATATTGAAAAGAGCAAGAGACTAGCGTCATCAGAAAAAAGAGTGAACATTGGAGCTACAAATCCCAACTAGTTAATTATCCTCCGGACCGCTGCAGTCTCTTTTTTTTTTTCTCTCTCCTTTCCGTCGGGTGGCGGGCGTGCCCACTCGTGGTGTGAAGCGCGCATCCACGCCACTGTCCGACATGCACTCTAACAACCATGGCTGATTGACGGCCTTTTGTACACTTTCGCTTTTTGAAGCGTGACGGCTACCGTAGCTGCAACACGTACTTTCAACTGTGTGGCGAGAGAGAATTGACTGCGATACATGATCTCAACGCTAGCCTGAGGACACAGACCTGCACAAATACCCAGCAACCAGCATGTGACTCAAACACAAATTTACATGAGATTGCTATGGATAAAAGTGTCAAATGTAATGTAATCATTAATTCTTGAGTTCAACTTAATATGTACCAAATGGTCTTTATTTATGGTTAAATGATAGAACAGTAACACTTCATAACAATGGGACTGCAAATCTTTGTGACCCATCAAATACAAAATATTGTCAAGTAGTAAGTTAGTTAGGTTAGTTAGTTAGGTGAGCATTGTTCTCAGGCATTAATGTTTAAGTGCCTTATGTTGTTGTGAATACAGCAACCATAAAAATGCATCTGCAGTATACTGTATTTTGTGTCAATGTAGTGACCTCAGTATTATTTTGCCAACCCACTCCTTAAATTCTTAATACATTTAATTTCATGCCACTATTAATCATATCGTATTTGTCAATGTTAAAGATGGACCAGGTCAGCACTTTATTTGAAGGGCCACAAACCTGATGAAGTAATGGATGATGCATTTTTATTTAACCATGATTACAACACTACAGGTTTTCTGAATATATGTACACTGCTGTGACTGGTCAGTTCTTTGAAGAAGACATGAACATCATTAATAAATCAGAAATCATGATGATTCAAATACCTTAATTGATGCATTAATTAACGTATTGTTCCTGCATTAAGTAATGCATGAGATACTACTAATCCTTGTACATTACTGAAGTACTGCATGAATTAATTCATGCTTTTTCATGCATGAAGTCATGCACGAATTCACGACAATTCATCTACCATAATTATAAAGTGTAACCGATAGAGCAACGCAAAACAAAAAAGTGCTCTTGTCTCTGAATGTGATATTGTATCTAACATAGAATGACAAGCAACTATAATTAAAAAATTAACAAATACTAAATTATACAGACTATAACAGAGTGCAGGTTTAGGAGCCACTCCCTCCACATTATGTCCTGATGCAAATCTTCAGTCTGTGCAGTGTACTTCTGTCCTGCTGACTGCTCTTGTACTTTGTGTGGAGCATCAGATGTCACATCTCCAGCCTCAGGATGATCAACACACTCACTCTTCTGCTGGTTGCTCTCTCTCTGCCCTGTGAGTTCTCCTGCTTCTTGCTGTTTTATATTTTCTCAGACAACATGGACTGATGGTCAGTCAGTGACACCAGAAAACTTCCCAGATGACTGTCTCACTTTCTTCTGTGGTTCCTCTCTCCTTTCATCTCATCAGGTTGTACAGGTCAGAGAATGGAGTCCATTCCTTCTAGTTCAGTGATGAAAAAGCCTGGGGAGACTCTCAGTCTCTCCTGCAGGGGATCTGGCTTCACATTACTCTGCTTCAAGTAGTAACACTTATGCCAGCAGTGTGCAGGGCCGTGTAGAAATCAGTAGAGATGACAGCAACAGCATGGTGTATCTGAGACTGTCCAACTTAAAGCCAGATGACTCTGCTGTGTATTACTGTACTAAAGGAAGCAGAGAGGCTTGACAAAAAACTAATACAATTTATTTCCAAGAAAACCTTCAGGTGGCAGTAGAAGATAAGACATCAGATGACACTAAGGAGAATGTCAGTGTCTCTAAAACAAACACACACTCAGACATACATGCACATTATAAAAAACAACAGCTGATGTTGTGGTTTGTGACTTCCTGTTTACATTACAGTAAATTAAACGTGCTTTTACAATAATAGTTAATAAAGTTTCTATTTTTGATATTGAGCTGCAAGTGTTGCATGATATATCCAGTAAATGGATGGCCCAACAAATGCTGCTGAGCAGAATATATTAATACATTAAAATTGGTTAGGAACAAAATGTGACATCATCATCATCATCATAATGAAAAATTATGATTTATTTCCCCCCAGAGATGTGTTGAATTTCTGTTTGAGGAGGAGGAGTCAATGCAAATCTCTGACCTCTTCCATCTCTACATATGTGTTGCAGAGTGAAGGACAGACACTAAATCACTGACATACACACTGTAGACTGGACAGAGACAACTGGCTTTAACAATGATCAGACCTGATTATTTGGTTGTTTTTCTCATCCTGTCATTTAACTGGGCAGGTAAGAACAATAGATGTTTTTTTGACAAACTTCCTGGTATAAAGACAACATGGCTGCATTACAGAAACTAATGAGCTGTTTAAATGTCTGTAGGTACTGAGGGTCAAACACTGACTGAGTCTGAATCAGTGGTTAAAAGACCTGGAGAATCCCACAGACTGAGCTGCACATATTCTGGGTTTGGTGGTAATATTGATAGTGCTTGGATCAGACAGGCTGCTGGAAAAGGACTGGAATGGATCGCTTACATCAGCAGTGCTAGTAGCAGCATCTACTACTCTCAGTCAGTCAAAGGCCGGTTTACCGTCTCCAGAGAAAACAGCAGACAGCAGGTGTATCTGCAGATGAACAGTCTGGAGACTGAAGATTCTGCTGTTTATTATTGTGCTCGAGAGCCACAGTGACACAGGAAGGAGCAACGCTGTACAAAAACTCAACATGTCAAAACAAGTCAAATATTTACTTTATTCTTTTCTCATTAACAGAGTAAGCTTCAGTTCAACATCATCAACACATTCAGAGAAACAGTCTCAATAAAACTGCTCCATTCAGTGTTTTATTGCAGATCCCCCATATATAGTTGAAGCAGACAATAACTATTCTGTTAATCTATTGATTCTGTTGTAAATATAAATCTATTTGTCTGACATGTTTGACTTATGTTAGACAATTTGTGATTAAAAACAAATGGAATTTAAGTTTGTAATAATAACTACATTCACTTCTTTCATGTGTCAAAAATATATTTCACAACACAATTCCAAGCTATTACTTGTGACAGGACAGCCCATCCTTCTTTTATAGCCTGTCAGTGTCCTTCTCTATGCAAAGTGAACTTCCTCACAGTCTGCTATAAAGACTTGATATCATGCTGTCAGTTGCAGCAGAAGAAGAGAAGCTCCCATCAGATCACCTTCAATAGCAACCATGTTCTCTGTAGCTCTGCTGCTGCTGTTGGCAGCTGGATGTGAGTCTCTCTGGATTTGTTAAAGTCAACAGTTCTTCATTTTCATTATAACTTGATCATTTATTGCAAAACATTTTCTTTCTTAACAGGTGTGAAGTGTGAACAGTTGACCCAGCCAGCCTCTGTGACTGTGCAGCCAGGTCAACGTCTGACCATCACCTGTCAGGTCTCTTATTCTCTCAGCAGCTACTACACAGCTTGGATCAGACAGCCTGCAGGGAAAGGACTGGAGTGGATTGGAATGAAATATACTGGAGCTTCATACTACAAAGATTCACTGAAGAACAAGTTCAGTATCGACTTAGAGACTTCCAGCAAGACAGTAAATGGACAGAATGTGCAGCCTGAAGACACTGCTGTGTATTACTGTGCCAGAGAGTCACAGTAACACAAACCATCAGTAGACCTGAACAAAAACCCCTCAGAGCCTGAACACTTGTAACATGAAGCCACCAGAGGAGGAGCCCTCAGACCACTAATGGTTTCAACACCAGCTCACTGTTACACTAAAGGATGAAACAGTCTTTAGATTTTTTTAAAATGTTGATTTATCTACAGTACAGTATAAATCATTCCTCGAAAAGTCAGTTTCTATTTCATAAAATTGTTATTTCTTTTCATCAACAATCTAAAATGTGTTTGTCAGAGAACCAGTTTCCACAATTCCACCACTACCTCTAGTCTTGTCAAGAGAACCATCTGGAAGGGCTTTGAAACTGAACTTGCCATTCAAACTCTTTTCTTTCTCCATTTCTGCTCAAGAGTTGTTTCTGCTAGCCACCCACAACATTACTGTGCATCACTTCCTGGTTCCCCAAAACTAAAGAGAGTCCCGAGGCCCAAATCACAAAACATGCATGCATTAATCCTACATCAACAACAACTAGTGGAGTTAAAAGCGTTAACTCTTTATTATGGCATTCATTTTGACAGCCCTAGTTTAAATACTTGGAGGTTTCAATCACTGATACATCATTGTCTGACAGGACAGACTGAATTACACTATTAGAAATAATTTAACATTAATTTACCTTATTTAAGTGATTATGTAGAAATGGAGCTGAATTTTCTTCAAAGATTGAATGTTGAAGCTCTGAATTTTGCTAGTTTAAAAATCAGTGTTTGGTCTAATAATATTTTACATCAGCTTTATTCACATGAAAAAGAGCACTTTGATCAAAAATTACTTTAGGAGACATGAGAGACAAAGTGATTTACCTACTACACAAAGTGAAATCATTTTTTTTAATGAAAATATTATTAATAACTTTTATTTATCAACAGTAACATTATGCCATTATTTGTACTTTGCATTGGACAAAAGTGAGAGTAAATAAACACATTAAATTGTTACAAAGTGACTTAAAGTAAAAATAAATAAAAAAATAAAGGATTGATTAACATCAAGTTAAAAATGTGAAACAAAGTCAAAATGGTAAGAGATACGGTGAGATGATTTGTGAAAACACAAAATACAGTTAGGAGAAAGCCAAAAAAGGAGGAGTCAATGCAAAACTCAGATATCTTCCACCTCTACTTATCTGAGTGCAGAGAGGAGGACAGAGAACAGTGGACACACAGTTTAACATGATGGACTATAGGACAGGACTGCTGCTTTTAACTCTCTGCTGGGCAGGTGAAGATTTTCACTGATCTTGATTAAACATCGTTTTGAATTGTGTAACAACTAAATTCACGTGATGTTTTTTATATCTTGACAGGTGTTGATGGTCAGACTCTGACAGAATCTGAACCAGCAGTTAAAAGACCTGAAGAATCCCACAGATTGACCTGTACAGCCTCTGGGTTTACATTCAGTAGCTACAGGATGCACTGGATCAGACAGGCTCCTGGAAAAGGACTGGAATGGATTGCGAGTATCTACAGTACTAGCATCTTCTACTCTCAGTCAGTTCAAGGCCGGTTTACCGTCTCCAGAGACGACAGCAGACAGCAGCTGTATCTGCAGATGAACAGTCTGAAGACTGAAGATTCTGCTGTTTATTATTGTGCTCGAGAGACACAGTGACTGGAGTTGGTTGAGCAGCTGTACAAAATCCTACAGTATTCTTACTGGGCTGATGAAGTCAAAATAATGAAGATGATATATGATTGTAATATTTATACCATATATTTTATACTTTATATTTTTAACATTACTACTTATTTCTAAGTTTCTTTCCCTAAATTTTAAATTACATATCATTTTTAGATAATAAATTAAACTTTGTCTCTTCATTTTATAACGTCCTGCTTTCCTGAGAAATATTATTACTCAACATTAAACACAAAAACACAATAAAGATCACTTGTTGGTAAAAGTGCCAAAAACATCACAACAATCTGGTCACTTAAATTAAACTCCTTCAACTCCTGCAGTAAGAAACATTTCTTGTCTTTCCTCGTCCTCCCTGGGCTGATAAACTCTGCACTGACTCACAGGACTAATGTCCTCAGGTCAAGTCATTTAAAATGAGACAACACAGACATTTGAGTATGATTGACTGGCTTTTAAGAATTCTGAATAAAAACAAGTAAAAATCACGCTGCATGATATTTGATATATGATTTTATTTCTGACATAACCACACACATGTAAAATATGTTGTTTATTACAGAAGAGTAATTTGTAAATGGATGAACTACGATAGTTTTCATCTTTGTTAAAGGATTTAGTTTTTTGCATTTTGTCACGTTTCAGTTCCTGAGCAGCTGTTTTCCTCTAAAAGGCTCCAAGTTTCTCTGTCTGTCTGTTTCTTTAAACATCTGCAAACACTGAAGCCACAAACCATCAGTAGACCTGAACAAAAACCCCTCAGAGCCTGAACACTTGTAACATGAAGCCACCAGAGGAGGAGCCCTCAGACCACTAATGGTTTCAACACCAGCTCACTGTTACACTAAAGAGAGAAACAGTCTTCAGACACCTACAAAGCCTGTCTGGCCCCCTCATACCTCACTGACCTCCTCTCCCCCTACCAACCCTCACGGTCCATCAGATCCACCTCAGCCAGTCTCCTCTCCATCCACAAGTCCAACCTCTGCAGTTTTAGGGACAAAGCCTTCTCCAGGGCAGCTCCCAGGCTCTGGAAGTCCCCCCCCCACAAGAGATCTGCACCTCTGAGTCCCTCACCATCTTCCAGTCCCGCCTCAATACTCATCTCTTCACCTCTGCCTATCCGTAGCACCACACCCTTTTAATTTGTGCCTGAATCTTGTTTTGTTTTGTTTTGTTTTCTACTTTGCACTGTAAAGCGACTTTGAGTCCTTGAAAAAGTGCTATATAAATTAAATGTATTATTATTATCATTATTGTTATTAGAATTTTTTTTAAATGGTGATTTATCTACAGTACAGTATAAATCAATACTCAAAATGTCAGTTTCTCTTTCATAACATTGTTATTTCTTTTTGTTAACAATCTAAAATGTGTTTGTCAGAGAACCAGTTTCCACAATTCCACCACTACCTCTAGTCTTGTCAAGAGAACCATCTGGAAGGGCTTTGAAACTGAACTTGCCATTCAAACTCTTTTCTTTCTCCATTTCTGCTCAAGAGTTGTTTCTGCTAGCCACCCACAACATTACTGTGCATCACTTCCTGGTTTCCCAAAACTAAAGAGAGTCCCGAGGCCCAAATCACAAAACATGCGTGCATTAATCCTACATCAAAACAACTAATGGAGTTAAAAGCGTTAACTCTTTATTATGGCGTTAATTTTGACAGCCCTAGTTTAAATACTTGGAGGTTTCAATCACTGATACATCATTGTCTGTACTCCCACAAGACAGACTGAATTACATTATTAGAAATCGTTTACATTAATTTACCTTATTTAAGCGATTATGTAGAAATGCAGCTGAATTTTCTTCAAAGATGGAATTTTGTGCTCTGAATTTTGTTAGTTTAAAAATCAATGTTTGGTCTAATAATATTTTACATGAGCTTTATTCACATGAAAAACAGCAATTTGATCAAAAATTACTTTAGGAGACATGAGATGTTGTTTACCTATCTCAAGCAGACAAGGTGGTTTACCTACTACATGAACTGAAAGCAATATTTTGAATGAAAATATTATTAATAACTTATATTTATCAACAGTAACATTATTCCATTATTTGTACTTTGCATTGGACAAAAAGACAGTAAATGAACACATTAACATGTTAGAAACTGACTTAAAGTAAAAATAAATGAAACAATAAAGGATTTGGTGACATCAGGTTAAAAATGTGAAACAAAGTCAAAGACAATGATTTGTGAAAACACAAAATACAGTTAGGAGAAAGACACAAAAGGAGGAGTCAATGCAAAACTCAGATATCTTCCACCTCTACTTATCTGAGTGCAGAGAGGAGGACAGAGAACAGTGGACACACAGTTTAACATGATGGACTATAGGACAGGACTGCTGCTTTTAACTCTCTGCTGGGCAGGTGAAGACTATCACTGACATTCCATTTGTATTACTGACATATTTCACATGAAGATTTTATCTGATCCATGACATGGTTATCATTTTTGGTTTGACAGGTGTTGATGGTCAGACTCTGACAGAATCTGAACCAGCGATTAAAAGACCTGGAGAATCTCACAGATTGACCTGTACAACATCTGGATTCACATTTAGTAACCACTGGATGCACTGGGTCAGACAGGCTCCTGGAAAAGGACTGGAGTGGGTTGCTGCTACTGATACTGCTGGTAGTAGCAAATACTACTCTCAGTCAGTTCAAGGCCGGTTTACCATCTCCAGAGACAACAGCAGACAGCAGCTGTATCTGCAGATGAACAGTCTGAAGACTGAAGATTCTGCTGTTTATTATTGTGCTCGAGACCCACAGTGACTGGAGTTGGTTGAGCAGCTGTACAAAATCCTACAGTACTCATTCTTTCAGGCTGGTAGTGCACAAGTTTGAAATATTTTTCATAAAATGTATATATTTAAATATCTTATATTAAATTGTTGTTGTTTTCAGCTTGTTAATTTGTTTTATATTCTGTCATTTTATTTTCATATACGTTTTTATTATAAATTATGAATTCTCCCTGTATTATACACAACCATGAAAACACAATAAAAATCACTCATTGATAAAAGGTCCAAAGACAGCCCAACAATCTGGTTGCTGAAATTAAACTTCTACAAATACTTTACATTTCTACAAAGTAAGACAAAATTATGTCTGTAAATGATATGATGTGGAATCTATGAGAATGAAAAATAATGTTACTGTTTCTTTTATAAAAACACTAGAGGACAGTCAGTGTCTAGTTTCTCTCTCCTCTGTTACTAAAAGGAGAAACTCAGATCTGCTGTTCTCATTGATCTTAACTGACTGATACTCAAACTCTGAAATGATTAATATTGCTCTGTAATAAAATCAGTAGGTAAATAAGAATATGTCACTCTTTCCATCACATACTGTAATATCAGTAAAATAATTTCTAAGAGGAAACAGCTGAAAGTGGAGATGAGTGATGACATCATTTAATGTTATTGTTTACATACAAAGTGAATTTGCTTGTATCATGTATGGAGTTAACTATCTTATATTAAACAATTTTTAATATTTGAAGACAGTCTGGAAAATATGTGGATATAATATTGAGAGTTTAAAGTTATCTGTATCTGGATATGAAGAAAACAAAAATGACACGCATATTTTCACTCTGCAGATATAATAAAACTGAACAAACTCTTCTATTGACTCCAGTCAGGCCAACATTGATGCTTCATATGTTTGATTTTATGCAAACTCAGTGACCTTCCTTGTTTCTCAGCTATAAAAACATCACATCAGGCTGTCAGTGGAGTTCATAGCACGTCAGTTTCAACATAAACCATGTTCTCTGTAGCTCTGCTGCTGCTGTTGGCAGCTGGATGTGAGTCTCTCTGGATTTGTTAAAGTCAACAGTTCTTCTTTTAGTATAACTTGATCATTTGTTACAAAATATTTTCTTTTTTTTAACAGGTGTGAAGTGTGAACAGTTGACCCAGCCAGCCTCTGTGACTGTGCAGCCAGGTCAACGTCTGACCATCACCTGTCAGGTCTCTTATTCTCTCAGCAGCTACTACACAGCTTGGATCAGACAGCCTGCAGGGAAAGGACTGGAGTGGATTGGAATGAAAGATACTGGAGATTCATACTACAAAGATTCACTGAAGAACAAGTTCAGTATCGACTTAGCAACTTCCAGCAACACAGTGACTCTAAATGGACAGAATGTGCAGCCTGAAGACACTGCTGTGTATTACTGTGCCAGAGAGCCACAGTAACACAAACCATCAGTAGACCTGAATAAAAACCCCTCAGAGCCTGAACACTTGTAACATGAAGCCACCAGAGGAGGAGCCCTCAGACCACTAATGCTTTCAACACCAGCTCACTGTTACAGTAAAGAGAGAAACAGTCTTTAGATTATTTTTTAAATGTTGATTTATCTACAGTACAAGTCAGTTTCTCTTTCATAACATTGTTATGTATTTTCGTTAACAATCTAAAATGTGTCAGAGAACCAGTTTCCACAATTCCACCATTATGGTTTCCCAAAACTAAAGAGCGTCCCGAGGCCCAAATCACAAAACGTGCGTGCATTAATCCTACATCAACAACAACTAGTGGTGTTAAAAGTGTTAACTCTTTATTATGGCGTTAATTTTGACAGCCCTAGTTTAAATACTTGGAGGTTTCAATCACTGATACATCATTGTCTGTACTCCCACAGGACAGACTGAATTAGACTATAAGAAATAATTTAACATTAATTTACCTCATTTAAGTGATTATGTAGAAATGCAGCTGAATTCTCTTCAAAAGTTGAATTTTGCTAGTTTAAAAATCGATGTTTGGTCTAATAATATTTTACATGAGCTTTATTCACATGAAAAACAGCAATTTGATCAAAAATAACTTTAGGAGACATGAGATGTTGTTTACCTATCTCAACCAGACAAAGTGATTTACCTACTATATGAACTGAAAGCAATTTTTTGAATGAAACTATTATTAATAACTTTTATTTATCAACAGTAACATTATTCCATTATTTGTACTTTGCATTGGACAAAAGTGAGAGTAAATAAACACATTAAAATGTTATAAAGTGACTTAAAGTAAAAATAAATAAAAATAAAGGATTAGGTAACATCAGGTTAAAAATGTTAAACAAAGTCAAAATGGTAAGAGATACGGTTAGATGATTTGTGAAAACACAAAATACAGTTAGGAGAAAGACAAAAAAGGAGGAGTCAATGCAAAACTCAGATATCTTCCACCTCTACTTATCTGTAGAGTGCAGAGAGGAGGACAGAGAACAGTGGACACACAGTTTAACATGATGGACTATAGGACAGGACTGCTGCTTTTAACTCTCTGCTGGGCAGGTGAAGATTTCCACTGATCTTAATTTGACATTCCCATTTGTATTACTGACATATTTCACATGATTTTCTCTGATCTTTGTACCAAGGTAATGCATCACATGCTTATCATTTCTGTTTTGACAGGTGTTGATGGTCAGACTCTGACAGAATCTGAACCAGCGATTAAAAGACCTGGAGAATCTCACAGATTGACCTGTACAACATCTGGATTGTCATTCAGTAGCTACTATATGGCCTGGATCAGACAGGGTCCTGGAAAAGGACTGGAGTGGGTTGCTACTATCACTCATACCAGTAGCAACATCTACTACTCTCAGTCAGTCCAGGGCCGGTTTACCATCTCCAGAGACAACAGCAGAGAGCAGCTGTATCTGCAGATGAACAGTCTGAAGACTGAAGATTCTGCTGTTTATTATTGTGCTTGAGACCCACAGTGACTGGAGTTGGTTGAGCAGCTGTACAAAAATCGTCTTCGTACTCATTTTCATGGCTATATCCTAAGAAATATTATATTTATCAATATGTTATACTTAAATACTTGGAGGTTATAGTCACTGCTATTTTAATGTATTGTTTTCCCACATGAAAAACATTAACTACACATTATATATTATATCAATATTTTCAAGCAATAACAATTTCGTTGACAACTTAGCTTTAATGCTTATCTTCTAATAATACATGATTTTTTATTAAGTCAGTTTCATCATTACTTAAAAACCAACAATACACTTATTATCAGAATCAGTCACCTGTGGGAATGAGTGTGGAGATGAAGAAGGTTGGTGATCTGAGAGGGGGCCTGGTCATAGAGGAAATGTGAGTAAAGACAAAACTATTTAAATCACGAGCAGCTGAGTTCTCTAATTCTGTCAAGGACTTCGGAGGAGTGTACACTGTTATTCCAAATTAGTTGACTTTACTAGAAATTCACGTTGAAACCTGTTGCCTAAGTTTTTACACAAGGTGAAACTTAACAGGTGAAGTTGTGTTAACACAGAGCGGTAAGTTGATGCAGTAGACAAATCTAGTTTACATTACTGTAGTCATTATTAAAAATAACTAGTAAACATACATTTTTCTGGAGTAATGTTGTCTAAAATAAGCATGTTAAATTAAAGCTTTAGTGTGTAACTTTTTTATATTAATGAACGTCTGTTACATTCAAGCCATTGCCAAATGAGTTGTACAAAGCTAATTAAGACTATCAGCTCCAAACAACTCTCTCTGTATTTCTCAGTATGACTGAATCTGGTGTCGTCCGGCGACTTTCATGTGCAAAAAATCAAGCGAAGATAATTACCTCTTCTGAAGAGTCCATCGTGTTTTTTTAATCCTCCGTGTCCTCCACGGCTACTAGCAACTGTGTGGAGGAGGGGTGGGGGTGGTGTGTGATCACAGAAGGGTTGTATCATGTGGAAGTTTTGTTGTTATTACTTAGAATTTGTCATGGGGGAGACAGAAACTACACACTAAAGCTTTAAACAAATATAGAACATTAGGATACATATTAATACCAGAGAATGTCTAATAAGGGGAAAACTTCCACTCTCAGGAAACTTCTGGCTTCTGAACTGGTTGCAGTTCCACTCTGGTTCCATATGAGGGCGCTCACGGGCGAGTGCAGAATGAATGGAGGTCTATGGAGCTAAACCCCTCAAAATCCACTTTTCTCATGATATCATTTTATGTCTAGTAATTTGAATGTTGCATTTGAAAGGGGAGGCAAAGAAAATACACACATATTTAAGTTTGTTTAGAAACATGTACAGTTTTTTTTCTTCACTCAGTCCAAATAAAATGTCTGCGTCTATAACGTTAACTTATGGCTTATTGCAGTGGTTCCCAAACTTTTTCACACTGACACAAATTAGACCACTGACCCCCATTTGATAAGATTTTGTTCCCAGATCCCCCATCTAATCTTCTCTTTGATGTTTTACTACAGAAAGCATTTAAACCCATGACCCAAATAGTTATACGTTCTGTCATTGTGTATTAACTTCTGTCATTGTCTGTACCTGTATGGAAATATAGTAAAAATAAACCAATCCCCTTTTTGCTGGGGACCCCCTTAAACACCCTCAAGGACCCCTGTGGGTCCCCAGAACCCACTTTTGAAAACACTCACCAGCCTACCAATACTTCATTGTTGTTCTGTCACTCGCGCCAAAAGCGAAAAAAAAAACTCTTCTGTGATTGGACATTGTGGCTTGTGGAATTGTGGGACTTTTTTTTTTAACAATGAGCGGTTAGATGAAAAAAGATCACAGTAGGTCATAATAGTTCCTCACACACTGCTCGTAAATGATATCTCTGGATCACACATTTATTTTTAGGGGCAAATGTGAGTGAAATACTCGCACTGTAAAGCTCTGCCTGTATGTGTAATTCATATTTTTTATGTATTGTATGCAGGATGTTTACAGTAAATTACCTTGTTTCCAGACCTTCTATGTTTCTTTTCGTCATTTTGTCTTAATTGTTCTGTTCTTAAAATAATCACACATCACAAGCAGCAGGTGAAGTACATCTATGATGTTCCCTTTTAAACCTGTAGAGGGAGGTGTATGTAAACTCTTCCTTCTTTATAAACACACCAACAGCAACTGTAGAATCATTTGAGGCAGAACAACTGACAGTTTCATACATATCAGAAAGACTTTGATCAGACATCAGTTCATTGCAGAGTTTGATGGGAAATATGATTGTCTGGGGTTTATTTTTTGTAGTTGCTATTAATGGTGAGGAAATCATTTCAGCAGTTACAAAGTAAAGCAATTTGTTTTTTAAATGCTTAATATTTTCAATTGTGATGTATGATGATCATATACGACAGAGACCAGGAGAAGCTCTGGAGTGGATTGGGAGAATAAGCCCATATAGAAACACTCCGAGCTATGCCAGCTCCTTTCAGAGCCGCTTCAGTTTTACTCAAGATGTTCCCAGCAGCACTCAGTACCTCGAGGTCCAGAGCCTGACAGCAGCAGATTGTTGTTGTGAATACAGCGACCATAAAAATGCATCTGCAGTATACTGTATTTTGTGTCAATGTAGTGACCTCAGTATTACTTTGCCAACCCACTCCTTAAATTCTTAATACATTTCATTTCATGCCAGCATTAATCATATCGTATTTGTCAGCGTTAAAGATGAACCAGGTCAGCACTTTATTTGAAAGACCACAAACATGATGAAGTAATGGATGATGCATTTTTATTTAACCATGATTACAACACTACAGGTTTTCTGAATATATGTACACTGCTGTGACTGGTCAGTTCTTTGAAGAAGACATGAACATCATTAATAATACCTTAATTGATGCATTAATTAACGTATTGTTCCTGCATTAAGTCATGCATGAGATACTATTAATCCTTGTACATTACTGAAGTACTACATTAGTTAATTCATGCCTTTTCATGCATGAAGTCATGCATGAATTCACGACAATTCATCTACCATAATTATAAAGTGTAACCGACAAAACAAGTGATTTTGTCTCTTAATGTGATATTGTATCTAACATAGAATGACAAGCAACTATAATTAAAAAAATAATTAAATAATACATTATACAAACTATAACAGAGTGCTGGTTTAGGAGCCACTCCCTCCACATTATGTCCTGATGCAAATCTTCAGTCTGTGCAGTGTACTTCTGTCCTGCTGACTGCTCTTGTACTTTGTGTGGAGCATCAGATGTCACATCTCCAGCCTCAGGATGATCAACACACTCACTCTTCTGCTGGTTGCTCTCTCTCTGCCCTGTGAGTTCTCCTGCTTCTTGCTGTTTTATCTTTTCTCAGACAACATGAACTGTTGGTCAGTCAGTGACACCAGAAAACTTCCCAGATGACTGTCTCACTTTCTTCTGTGGTTCCTCTCTCCTTTTATTTCATCAGGTTGTACAGGTCAGAGAATGGAATCCATTCCTTCCAGTTCAGTGGTGAAAAAGCCTGGGGAGACTCTCAGTCTCTCCTGCAGGGGATCTGGCTTCACATTTAGCTGCTGCAGCATGCACTGGATCAGACAACCTGCAGGAGAAGCACTGGAATGGATAGGGAATATTTACAGCTATGCTAGTGGAACAGATTATGCCAGCAGTGTGCAAGGTCGAGTAGAGGTCACCAGAGATAACAGCAACAGCATGGTGTATCTGAGACTGTTCAACTTAAAGCCAGAGGACTCTGCTGTGTATTACTGTGCAAAACACGCAATGATTAAAGGAAGTAGAGAGGCTTGACAAAAACCTCACATAATTCATTTTCACAAATACCTATAGGTGGCAGTAGAAGATAATATGTCAGATTACACAAAGGAGAATATGACAGTGTCTCTAATCACACAGACAAATATATGACCACAATGGAAGCAACAGATGTCATGGTTTGTGACTTCCTGTTTTGTGACGGTTAATAATGTTTATGCTTTTGATTTTGAACAGCAGGTGTTGAGAATATATTTAGACATTTATGGATGATATATCCAGTATATGGATGGCCCACCAAATGCTGCTGAGCAGAATAAGTGGAATTGAATAACTTGGAAATAATCTTCATCATTAAAAAAAATCATAAATTAACAAAAGTTAAGTTACAGTTTTTTAAGAAGTTCTATTTTCTTAAAATGTATTGTTGAGTTATGGTTAATCAAAAGGATTGAACAAGAAACTAATAAATATTGAGTTTAGTGAACATGAAATAATGAGTAAAATTATTCAGTTATGTTAATTTAATACCTTCGAGTTGCATATACATATATTTGAGTTGGCTTAATTAGTACTTTAATCTAACAATGGAGGTTCACCTTACTCCACATATTTAAGCTCTAAGAACCTCAGACTTTTTAATTTATCAACTCAAAAACATTGTGGCAACTGATTGCCTCAATTGTTTTGAGTACTGCTTAATTATTTGGGTTTACGGTGTACATAAGGATAAAATGCCTTTTGTTGTTTTCAATTAAAAATCTGAAGCTAAAAAAATATTCTAATTCTAACATTCTAATATTCTAACTTTGCTTTTTCAGTTTCCTTTTTCTTTTTTAAATTGAATTATGACATCATTTTTCCTAGAAGCATAGTAAAATAATATTTTTTTAATTTGATCTGGCTTTGTTTTCTCTTTGGATTTTCAATTTGGATTATGAATAAATATTTCCTCCATAGCATGCAATGGGTGGAAGGAAGGGAAACGGGAAAAACACAGAGCTTCAATAACAAACAAATCATATTGGTTGTCACAAGTTATCTTCTTGAAGGTTAAAAGTAGCTACCGTTCCTGTTTTAAAGCTCGAGAGGGCAGACAAGGACTGGCTTTAACACTTATCCCAGTGACGTCCATATACAGGAACAACACACAGGGATGTAAAGCAGTAAATGTTTTATTTAATTGTTTTCAGGCCCTAATGCTCCAGATATTGATGTTCTCCCAATGATAATCTGTTACCAACTTCTCTGCTATGAAATGACCATAAACCATCACAATGCCACATCCAGGTGTGCTGGGCACCACTGATCTACTGATTATAGCTTATCGTTTAAATATAATCAATCAGATGACATTGTGCTTAAAATATTGTTGTGGTAATGTTGATTCTCAAGTTATTAATTGTTAAACAGCATTTAAAAATGTGCAAACTAATATGGAAACTTCCTGGTCAGTAAACATTCATTCTAGTTTCACAAAAGATGTTAGATTGAGTCCAGTCCAGATGTTTCATCGCTATGAGGAGGAGTCGATGCAAAACTCAGATATCTTCCACCTCTACTTATCTGAGTGCAGAGAGGAGGACAGAGAACAGTGGACACACAGTTTAACATGATGGACTATAGGACAGGACTGCTGCTTTTAACTCTCTGCTGGGCAGGTGAAGATTTTCACTGATCTTGATTTAACCACTTTTATTTTGTGTCATCAGCTTATTTCACCTTGATGTTTTTTATATGTTGTAGGTGTTGATGGTCAGACTCTGACAGAATCTGAACCAGCGATTAAAAGACCTGGAGAATCCCACAGATTGACCTGTACAACATCTGGATTCACACTCAGCAGCTACTATATGAGCTGGGTCAGACAGGCTCCTGGAAAAGGACTGGAGTGGATCGCTTTGATAGGCACATCTAGTTCTCCTATCTATTACTCCCAGTCAGTCCAGGGGAGATTCACAATCTCCAGAGATGACTCCAGCAGTAAACTCTATCTGCAGATGAACAGTCTGAAGACCGAGGACACAGCAGTGTATTACTGTGCACGAGAGACACAGTGAGAGACGATAATATGAGAGTCATACAAAAACTACTTCCTCTTTTTTCCACCACCACTGACATTCAGTTGTCTCAGTATCACTTTGTTGCCATACTGCTGATGAGTTCTCTGTATTAGTGTGGTGAAACTGTGTCCACATGTCTTCACAAGTACCTGCATGAAGATCATACAAAAATCTACATTTTGGTAACATTTAAAAATAAAAAAGCTTCCACATTACTTTCAGAATGTACACACATTTATTTTATGAAAATGATTTTCTATCCAGAACCAAATCCACACAAAATCCTGAAATTAACAATTTGTACACCCATAAAAAGAAAACGAAGATATTTAACAAATTAAAACATTGTTGCCACTTTTGCAGGTCCTACACCATCAGCTTTAGGACCAGCAGGATGCTTAACAGCTTCTTCCCACAAGCAGTACAAATACTCAATGGTGACTGTGTCCCCCCCCCCACCCACACACACACAGTCACTCACCACATCCAACCCCCCCCCCAACACCTTGACAGCTATCACCTGTCAAGTTGATGGCACTGACATTCACTTTATGATGCTTCCTATTTAATGGACTGATTGTTCTGTCTGAATGTTGGATTTCAGCTCTATTTTACATATGATTGTTTTTTTACTCATAAGTATTCATTCCTGATTTTATTTATTGCACTGTGACTGATAAGACGCAACTTTTTGTTTCTTCTGTGAATGCAAGTAGGCCTACTCAGTGAAATGACAAATACAGTGATACTTGATACTTTTTCTTTGTTTTAAATATCCTCTGACTTGATAGATTGTTTTAAATTGTCTGTTCATAGATCTTAGCAAAAACTCTTCCCATTATGAAAGAAGCTGTATCTGCAGATGAACAGTCTGAAGACTGAAGATTCTGCTGTTTATTAATGTTCTCGACAGGGTCGTAGGCAGAAATAGTATTTTGGGCGGGTCAAAACAAAAGTGAGTGGGCCATTTTCAAAAAGACTAGAAGTAGCAAAAAGGACAAACTGAAAAAATAGCAACACTTTTACCTTCTAACATACTGCATTACAACGGCAATAACAGTACTGTCTACACAACATGCTCAACCAACAAAGCTCAGTCTAAAAAGTTTGTACACAACAATATAAACAAAAACCTGTCGGTTTTAACCTATTCAGGCTAAAATATATTTGCACCGGCAGAACCAGCAGCTTTGGCTCTGCACTGCACTGTTATAAAATTAACCAGCACTGTTATAAAATTAACCATTTCATTGCACAAAGTGGCATCTAAACATAAACCCACACAGCAGAGAAGGCGTTTACATACTGCATGACATAGAACAGCCTACATCAGACAGAAATCACACATGTAACAATAACAATGCAACAGCATTGTTGCTTCAGGACTATGGTCAGATCATGAGCAGTGAATGCTACCAGCAGTAAAAGAAAATCAAAGAATGGAAACTTCCAGCTAAGCATTGTTTGAATTATGAAAGATATAATGAAAAGTGACCAGCAAGGCGTCAAATCTTAGACAGTGTATAGAGTCCACGGCAGTGACCAAAGAAAACTAAAAACTACATCACTCACAGATAAGTTATCTTCTTATTTAATGTGGGCAAAACACAAACACGTTTCAGCTAGAAGTCATCATCAGTGTTCACCATTTCTTACTAAATAGGAAGGTTACTAGGTTACTTAAATAATAACACAAGAAGCATGAAAGACGTTTTACTGAGTGTTACCTCTGTGAGGTAAATGTCTGCACATGCTGCAGGAAAGCTCATCCATATTTACACTCTATTCCATCCAAAAACACTGTCCATTCCACTTAAAAGAGAAGCCATTGTTATAACTTTTAACAGTAGCCTACATTGCTTAACACATCCATGGTGCATTGTCTGCTGAAGGCAGCCTGGATGTGCGCCTGTTGTTACCATAGAAACAACTACGTTCCGAAGGCGTTTGATCTAATTGTTTGATTGTTTGGTTTAAACAGTTTCGTTTTAATCAGAAGAAAATACACACTAAACACACACAACTAGTTCTGTTATTATTTCTTTTTTTTTTTTTACATACATTTGAATATTTTTCATAACAAAACGTATTTTTATCAAACTTGGCTGGACGGGCCAGTGAGTAAAGTGGGCGGGCCAGTGCCGCCCTGGCCCATTACTGCCTACGCGCCTGGTTCTTGACGGCCACAGTGACACAGGAAGGAGGAACGCTGTCCACAAACTCAACAAGCCCAAAGTTTGCTTTCTGCTTTTCACATTCACAAAAACTGACAGTTAAATAACAGTTCAAAATCATGAACACATTCAGAGAAACAAAGTCTCAATAAAACTGCTTCATTCAGACAAGTTTTATTGCAGCTCTGGTGTTCTCTCATATTCAGTTGAGCCTGGGAACATGAACGATTCTGTTAATCTTAATGCAAATGTAAATGTGTTCATCTAACTCTTATGACTTATGTTGGAAGTTTTGTGAAAAATAAAATAAATTGACCTTTAAGTTATTGTTTTAAAATCATGAATATTTGCTTTCATGTATCCAAACACAATTTAAAGGTTTACTTGTGACAGGACAGTCCATCCTTCTTTTATAGCCTGTCAGTGTCCTTCTCTATGCAAAGTGAACTTCCTCACAGTCTGCTATAAAGACTTGATATCATGCTGTCAGTTGCAGCAGAAGAAGAGAGAGAGTTGACCCAGCCAGCCTCTGTGACTGTGCAGCCAGGTCAACGTCTGACCATCATCTGTCAGGTCTCTTATTCTGTCAGTGGCTACTACACAGCTTGGATCAGACAGCCTGCAGGGAAAGGACTGGAGTGGATTGGACGTGGACGTGTTGGATACACAACATACTACAAAGATTCACTGAAGAACAAGTTCAGTATCGACTTAGAGACTTCCAGCAACACAGTGACTCTAAATGGACAGAATGTGCAGCCTGAAGACACTGCTGTGTATTACTGTGCCAGAGAGCCACAGTAACACAAACCATCAGTAGACCTGAACAAAAACCCCTCAGAGCCTGAACACTTGTAACATGAAGCCACCAGAGGAGGAGCCCTCAGACCACTAATGGTTTCAACACCAGCTCACTGTTACACTAAAGAGAGAAACAGACACAAAACAAATGGTTCTTACAGTAATTCAATTTAACACAGTGCAATCAATCAATTTAAATCCTCTCACATTGCAATCAGTGATACATCATTGAATGTATATGCAGTATAACCTTTCAAGTGATAAAATAAATGCAGTGATTTAAATACAGTATACATGAATCCTACAAAAGTCAGTGTATCTTCCATAATATCATGATTTACTTTCCCTGACCAATCAAACATATGTTTGTCAGAGATTCAGGTTCCAACTTCTCTTCATGTGAGATGAAAAACAACACCTGAACATTTCATCTTCATTTTAATTCATTTAAATATATACTTTAGTCAGCTGATTTACTATCATCAGTATGTAAATCAGCCTCCTTGTGTGTTGCCTCATTAAGAAGTGAAGTGTGTGTGTGTCAGTGAGAGACAGAAGAGCTCACATCAGTTCAGCTTCAACATCAACATGTTCTCTGTAGCTCTGATACTGCTGCTGGCTGCTGGATCCTGTGAGGAGCTTTCAGTGGATTCACACTAATACACACATTAGAAACACTGAATAGTCAGATGAATGATGGAGATAATGTTGATTTGTGTTTCCACAGGTGTGAACAGTATTGATCTCATCCAGACAGACTCAATGGTTGTGCAGCCTGGACAGTCTCTGACCATCAGCTGTCAGGTCTCTGGTTATTCTTTGACTGATGACAGCTATGCAACAGGTTGGATCAGACAGAGTGAAGGAAAACCAATGGACTGGATTTGCCATCGGTGGGGTGGAGGAGACTTTTACCAAAATAATGCTCTGAAGAACAAGTTCCTTTACCACACACACACGTCTACTAGCTCGGTGACATTAACAAGAGTGAATCTGCAGCCTGAGGACACAGCTGTGTATTACTGTGTGCGTGTAAGCTACACAGTGATACAAACCACCAACAGACCTGCACAAATACCCAGCAACCAGCATGTGACTCAAACACAAATTTACATGAGATTGCTATGGAGAAAAACGTCAAATGTAATGTAATCATTAATTCTTTATTTATCCTTTATTTATGGTTAAATGATAGAACGGTAACACCTTAAAACAATGGGACTGGGAATCTTTGTGACCAGTCAAATAAAAATTATTGTCAAGTAGTAAGGTAGTAAAAAATAAAATTCATACCGTAAATATCCTATTTTGGTGAGCATTGTTCTCAGGAATTACTGTCAAAGTGTCTTATATTGATGAGATTACAGCAACCATAAAAATGCATCTGCAGAATACTGTATTTTGTGTCATATTTAACCATGATTACAACACTACAGGCTTTCTGAATATACGTACACTGCTGTGACTGGTCAGTTCTTTAAATGTCCCATGGCATGAACATTTCACTTTATGAGTTTTTTTAACATTAATATGAGTTCCCCCAGCCTGCCTATGGTCCCCAGTTGGCTTGAAATGGTGATAGGTGTAAACCGAGCCCTGGGTATCCTGCTCTGCCTTTGAGAAAAAGTAAGCTCAGATGAGCCGTTCTGGAATCTTGCCTGTTATGAGGTCATAACAAGCAAGGTTTCCTCCCCTTTCTCTGCTTTGCCCACACAGAGAATTTGGCCAACCCATGAGAGAGTGACATCATGGCTTTCAAACGAGCAAAGTGGCAGTTGGTCAAGGCCACACCCCCAACCTCCACCTTGTCCCCCCCTCTCTCCTCCTCAATAGCTACAGACAGAAATGGCACGTTCTGAGGAACGTTCATTGTGGGACTGGCGCTAGTGGCTGTAATTCGGCACCAAGGCTGAATTTCAGGAAAGAGACATCAGACATAGTATTATGCAAGGCCGGATTTACCACCGGGCCGATTGGGCCGGTGCCCAGGGGCCTCCGACCTCTAGGGGGCCTCCAAGACCCCACAAACTGTGTGTGTGTGTGTGTGTGTTTTTTTTTTCTTTTTTTTTTTGCTTATTAAATTAAAATAAAATTCATTAATGAGTGTGTGTGTTGTGTGTATGTGTGTTAGCAATGATTTATTTACACACAAAAAGTATCATGATCAGTTTTTGTCTGTCGGCTGTGTCTGATGATGACAATGAGTCAGGTTACCGCGGAAACTGTTGATAGCGGCAAGACAGACGGTAGAAGATAGTGTGGGAAAAAAGAGAGTTGAGGACATCGAAAAAACAAACATGGATAACAAACGGTGGAGAAGTGGAGCCACAAAACGAAAAGCCAAAAGGGAGAAGGATAGCAGAGAGGATGTAATGAGAAGAAATATGCCAACCATCTCCACTTTTTTTAAAAGTAGGCTCGACACAAATAAAGCGCCTGGCGGCGCCTGCTGTGATGCTAGCGAAGAGGAGTTCAGCATCACAGCCTTGCTAATATTTCAGATGAACCTGTCTTACCTGAGCATCAGCACCAGCACGAGTCGCACGACAATTCAGAAAACCACAACCTGGAGTGATAGACACCTGTCCAAGTGCCCCCCCACCACCACCACAGTCCCCGCTTCCCCTTGAGACCGAAACCGCTGAAGGCGGCAGAGACCCGGCGGTGACGGGTAGGTTAACGTAGGCTACATTACCAGTTTGACAGCCTCAAAACGTAGGCGAATCTGTTATCTTACTTTTCCCCCTTATTAAAAACCTTGATAGGCTAATTATAGATGCCTGGATCGGCGCCGAAGCCTTCCGAATCTGCGTCCACCAACCCACCTAAATAAATATGTTTTTCTGATTTAGCTAGAGCCCAGCTCCTCTGATCTGTCCCGTATGATATGTTGCTTTTTAAATCATGTAACGTTGTTGTATTAATGTTGACTGTTAATTTTTATTATCAGATACGCGGTCTAGGCTTATCAATAGGATAATAGGCATATGTGGGACTCATTCTCTAGTTGAGTGTACTTTCACGTAATAGGCCTATTTCACATAATATTTTAAAAGTTCGTCTTTTGCCGTCAGTTCACTGCAGAGAAGCAGCGGCCTGTCACCAGTTGCGGTTTTTGGCTCGGGCGAAGCGGACACACGGGGTTCGGCACGAGCTATGTGTGTGTGTGTGTGTGTGTGTGTGTGTGTGTGTGTGTGTGTGTGTGAGTGTGTGTGTGTGTGTGTGTGTGTGTGTGTGAGAGAAGCGGACACACGGGGTTCGGCACAAGCTCTGTCTGTGTGTGTGTGTGTGTGTGTGTGTGTGTGTGTGAGCCCGTCCTACCAAAGCAGAGAATTATCTACACACATAGTTCATTATAGGTTAACTCTTAAATATATTTGGAATATGCATTGAAATATTCCCATTTTACATGAAAAAAGTTACTCTCAGTTTGCTACATTGCATAGCATTACTGTATGTGTTGGGGTATATTTTCATATAATTTATATACAAGTGGACACCTGAGTATTACCCCCATATTGATATAAATACACCCAAAACAAGCTTTTAGGGATATTGTAGTCAAATATAGTGATTGTATTGTTATAATGCAGCAACAAAGTAATCTGTATTTTCTGTCTATAAAAACTACTAATCAATTAAAGGTTAAGGCTGGTGATAGTCTGTATTCTTTTATTTTTTTATTTTAATGTTATGTTGTCATTACATTTCAGGAAATTATGACGTAGAATAAAATAGTTGCCACAAGTACAGCTTTCCTGTAAGTCAGGGGTGTCGAACTCAAATACACAGTGGGCCGAGATTAGTCAGGGGCCAGACTGGTTCAACGTTTATTGAAAACTTATTGCACATATTGAACCCTAAGGGGACATGAGCAAAAAAAAAAAAAGTTTAGTTTCATGTGCTCACGTGAAACTTTTATGTGCTCACATGAAAAGGTTTCGTGTGAGCACATGAGAGTTTGACACCCTACAGCCGGCCAGTATTCTAGTAGCCAGTTTTCAATAGTAAATAAAAACTGTGATCATTTTGGTCACTAGAACCGCAAGGTCATACTGTTGCATCCCCATGACTCTAGTTATTGTTAGTTATGTTATTAGGCTGTATCTTCATAGATTTTAATCTGCTTTATTGCAATAAATTCTGTTGATTTTGTTCTGTGATAATTTCCATTTTGTCTTTTGTTTTATAGATATTTATAGATCTCCTTTGCTGTTACAGTTAACATCACAAGAAATGGAGTTGGAGAAAGTGGTTTTGTTTTAAACTAAAGAAAAACCCACAGCTTCCATTTACTGTTTCTAAAATTTAAGATACTGTGTGAGTTTGGGCCACGAGTTCTGGGAGGGGGGCCTCCAAGATTTTGTGCCCAGGGGCCTCTGCTTTCTAAATCCGTGCCTGGTATTATGGGACCACTAAGGTCTATATAAAAGCATCCAAAGAGCACCATATCATGGGACCTTTAAAGAAGACATGAACATCATTAATAAATCAGAAATCTTGATGATTCAAATACCTTAATTACATATAGGCTACCATCTGGGTCTGCATGGCGGCAGGGAAAAGATGCAGTGATGTAAGACAACCGTGTCTCTACCTTACGATGATATTGGTACACCAAACGTAGATTTGCGCTCTGGAGATCGGCTGATAAACTCTGCCATGAGACCCTGAATATCCAGCTCATCCAAAATGTCTTTGTGGACGTGAAGCAGTACGGTATGTGAAAGTCTACTCTGAGTGATAGTGCTACAGAGCCAGGTTTTCAGGCGGCAAAGAGCTGAGAAAGATCTTTGGGAGCCAGCAGTAGACACCGGTAAACAGAGACACATGTGGATCAGCTGTTCCACCTCGTTGAAGAGATCAGCTGTTCCACCCCGGTGAAAAGCCCTCTTGTTACTAAAATTATTGCTCTCTTCATCCCACACCCCAAAAATGACATACAACATGTCGTGGAAAACAAACAACAACCAAAAATATTTATAAGCGATCATTTTATTGTCATCAGTTTGCTGACAGGGGGTGCTGCAGCACCCCCAGCACCCCTACTTCCCGCGCCCCTGCTCAATTGATGCATTAATTAACGTATTGTTCCTGCATTAAGTCATTCATGAGATACTATTCCTTGTACATTACTGAAGTACTACATTAATTAATTCATGCTTTTTCATGCATGAAGTCATGCATGAATTCACAACAATTAATGTACCATATGTTACGATTGGACAGAACGGACCCAAATGCAAGGCTTTGAAAATAAAGGATTTATTAACAGAAAATAACCAGGGGAAACACTGGGGCAGGAGATGGTAGTGGGGAGGCGGACGCCAGGGAGAAGACGGGCTGAGGGTGAAGCGGGGAGCGTGGGGAAGCCGAGGAGGAAGTACTGGAATGGAGGCACCAGGGTGAACGGTGGAGATGAATGCAGAGAGCTGGAATGATGTGGCTGGAGCGACAAACCGAGAGGAGGGGAATGGATGGCTGAGCCGGCTGACTGGAGGCAGGAGGAAAGGACTGGAGGAAAATAACTGCAAAGAACAACACACAAACAAGTTAGACGAGAGAACAGACAGGACTAGGAATGACTAGGTAGCTTGGAGAGCGTGTCACCCAGGATGCTGAAGCAACGATCAAGCGAAGATGGAATGGAGATCCGGGGTTTAAAAGCAGAGCTTGATTGAGGTTGATGAGTGGCAGGTGTGTACGGCGGGAGAGTGGATATTGATGAAGAGCAGGTGTGCGCAGTCAGCTGGCTGGAGAAAGCAGGAGAGGGAGGGGGAGAAAACACAAAAGACACAGAGAGGCAGGGCCAACAGAGAAACTAACAATGTAAACACAAAAAGTAAGAAAGAAAACAAAAACTCACAGCCAACCGGACACAACCATCACACCATAATTATAAAGTTGTAACCAATACAATGCAACTAAAAGTGCTCTTGTCTCTTAATGTGATATTGTATCTAACATAGAATGACAAGCAACTATAATTAAAAAATGAACAAATGATAAATTATACAAACTATAACAGAGTGCTGGTTTAGGAGCCACTCCCTCCACATTATGTCCTGATGCAAATCTTCATGGACTGATGGTCAGTCAGTGACACCAGAAAACTTCCCAGATGATTAATTTATATTTCTTCTGTGGTTCCTCTCTCCTTTTATTTCATCAGGTTGTACAGGTCAGAGTATGGAATCCATTCCTTCCAGTTCAGTGGTGAAAACGCCTGGGGAGACTCTCAGTCTCTCCTGCAGGGGATCTGGCTTCACATTTAGCTGCTGTGTTATGAGCTGGATCAGACAACCTGCAGGAGAAGGAATGGAATGGATAGGGAGAGGCTTCTCTACTGCGAGCAGAAACAATTGTGTGTAGAAATCAGTAGAGATGACAGCAACAGCATGGTGTATCTGAGACTGTCCAACTTAAAGCCGGAGGACTCTGCTGTGTATTACTGTGCGAGACACACACTGGTTAAAGGAAGCAGAGGCTTGACAAAAACCTCATACAAATAATTTCCCCAAGTACCTACAGGTGGTAGTAGAAGATAAGACGTCAGATGATACTAAGGAGAATATGACAGTGTCTCTGAACACACACACAAATACATGACCACAATGGAAGCAACAGCTGAGTTTGTGACTTCCTGTTTTTTAGTGGTGTTACATATGACATTTGCTTTTCCACAAAAAAAATGGTAATAATGTTCCATTTTTGATTTTGAACAGCAGGTGTTGAGAATATATTTGGACATTTATGCATGATATATCCAGAATATGGATGGCCATCAAATGCTGCTGAGCAAAGCATATAAGAGTACATATAATTTAAGTATAAATAAGAGTATCTTCATTATTGAGAAAATCATATGTATAATCATATAATAAAAGAATGATATAAATCATATTATCCTGAGATGTGTTGAGTTTCTCTTGTAGGAGGAGTCAATGCAAATCTCTGACCTCTTCCATCTCTACATATGTGTTGCAGAGTGAAGGACAGACACTAAATCACTGACATACACACTGTAGACTGGACAGAGACAACTGGCTTTAACAATGATCAGACCTGATTATTTGGTTGTTTTTCTCATCCTGTCATTTAACTGGGCAGATAAGAACAATAGATGTTTTTCTGACAAACTTCCTGGTACAAAGACAGCATGGCTGCATTACAGAAACTAATGAGCTGTTTAAATGTCTGTAGGTACTGAGGGTCAAACACTGACTGAGTCTGAATCAGTGGTTAAAAGACCTGGAGAATCCCACAGACTGACCTGCACATATTCTGGGTTTGGTGGGGATTATACTAATGCTTGGATCAGACAGGCTGCTGGAAAAGGACTGGAATGTATTGCTTACATCAGCAGTGGCAGTAGGCAGTTAACCCAAATTAGTTGAGTTTACTAGAAATTTGCGTGGAACAAGGTGAAACAGTTTACATTAGTAGTCATTACTAAAAATCATTAGTAAACATACTTTAGTTCAAATATAATAAATAAGTAATATCACACAGTACTTATCAAAACTATAGAAATATATCATCCTCACAAATGTTTCTTTCTTTGTTACAAAATAGTTTGACGAACAATGCATTCTATACATTAGTTCAATTAAAACAGAAAGGAGAACAATTCAAATATCGTAATTTCCAATGTACTCTGCATGAATGTGATTAGCTGTACTCTACCTTAATGCCCAGACCCCATCAGTCCCCCCCTGGGTCTCAGTCATGGTGCATCAATAAATGTAGATAAACATGAACACTAAATCAACCATACAAAACTAAAACCCACGTAACATAAATGCACACCCAAAACTGCTGCTTTTAACTCTCTGCTGGGCAGTTGAAAATTTTCACTGATCTTGATTTGAAGTGGTCTTTAAAACATTACCAAAATAGAAAAGTAACTGATTATTTTCTTTATTTTACAGGTGTTGATGGTCAGACTCTGACAGAATCTGAACCAGCATTTTAAAGGCCTGGAGAATCACACAGATTGACCTGTACAACATCTGGATTGTCATTCAGTAGCTACTGGATGGCCTGGATCAGACAGGCTCCTGGAAAAGGACTGGAATTTGTAGCAACTATTGAATATGATCGTGACAGAATCTACTACTCTCAGTCAGTCCAAGGCCGGTTTACCATCTCCAGAGACGACAGCAGAGAGCAGCTGTATCGGCAGATGAACAGTCTGAAGACTGAAGATTCTGCTGTTTATTATTGTGCTCGAGAGCCACAGTGACTGGAGTTGGTTGAGCAGCTGTACAAAATCCTACAGTACTCATTCTTTCAGGCTGGTAGTACACAAATTTGAAATATTTTTCATACATTTTTTTATATTTTAACATTTTATATTACATTTTTTGTTGTTTTCAGGTTGTTAACTTGTTTTATATTCTGTAATTCTATTTTCATGTATTTTTTTTTAATTATGAATTCATAATCCTCCCTGCATTATATACAAACTTGAAAACACATTAAAAAAACAATAAAGATCACTCATTGATAAAAGGTCCAAAGACAGCCCAACAATCTGGTTGCTGAAATTAAACTTCTACAAATACTTTACATTTCTACAAAGTAAGACACAATTATGTCTGTAAATGATATGATGTGGAATCAATGAGAATGAAAAATAATGTTACTGTTTCTTTTATAAAATCACTAGAGGACAGTCAGAGTCTAGTTTCTCTCTCCTCTGTTACTAAAAGGAGAAACTCAGATCTGCTGTTCTCATTGATCTTAACTGACTGATACTCAAACTCTGAAATGATTAATATTGCTCTGTAATAAAATCAATAGGTAAATAAGAATATGTCACTCTTTCCATCACATACTGTAATTTCATTCAAATTATTTCTAAGAGAAAACAGCTGAAAGTGGAGATTAGTGATGACATCATTTAATGTTATTGTTTAGAGTGAATTTACTTGTATCGTGTATGGAGATAACTATTTTATATAAAAACGATTATTAATGTTTGAAGATAGAATAATAATATAGTCATTAAGTCATCTGTAGTTATCTCCATAAAGTTATCTGTACCTAGATATGAAGGTATCAAAAGTGACACGCATATGTCCACTCTGCAGATATAATAACACTGAACAAACTCTTCTATTGACTCCGGTTAGACCAACATTGATGCTTCATATGTTTGATTTTATGCAAACTCAGTGACCTTCCTTGTTTCTCAGCTATAAAAACATCACATCAGGCTGTCAGTGGAGTTCACAGCACGTCAGTTTCAACATAAACCATGTTCTCTGGAGCTCTGCTGCTGCTGTTGGCAGCTGGATGTGAGTCTCTCTGGATTTGTTAAAGTCAACAGTTCTTCTTTTGCATTATAACTTGATCATTGGTTACAAAACAATTTATTTTTTAACAGGTGTGAAGTGTGAACAGTTGACCCAGCCAGCCTCAGTGACTGTGCAGCCAGGTCAACGTCTGACCATCACCTGTCAGGTCTCTTATTCTCTAGGTAGCTATGCTACAGCTTGGATCAGACAGCCTGCAGGGAAAGGACTGGAGTGGATTGGACGTGGCTGTGTTGGATGCACCACATACTACAAAGATTCACTGAAGAACAAGTTCAGTATCAGCTTTGACTCTTCCAGCAAGACAGTGACTCTAAATGGACAGAATGTGCAGCCTGAAGACACTGCTGTGTATTACTGTGCCAGAGAGCCACAGTAACACAAACCATCAGTAGACCTGAACAAAAACCCCTCAGAGCCTGAACACTTGTAACATGAAGCCACCAGAGGAGGAGCCCTCAGACCACTAATGGTTTCAACACCAGCTCACTGCCTGCACTCTTGCTTGACTTTAAATAATTTTGGGTTTCAATCACTGATCATTGTCTCTTCTCCCACAACATAAACTGAATTACATGTTTACATTGTTAAATGTACACAACTGAAACGTGTTGGATGTCAGAGTCTGACTGGAACAAATGCATGAAACCCTGGTCTTATTATCAGGACATAAAAGGAGACCTAAGATAATGTTTGTCAATCTCACACCAAGCATACAAGATGATTTAGTAAAAGAAAACCCATTTTTCTTATGATAATTATCTTGATAACTTTTATATATGAACAGTAACACTATTACATTATTTGTAACAAAAAACATCTGCCAAGTAAATACATGTGTTCAAATGTTAGAATGACTTACAGTAAAACATGGATAACAATGATGTTACGTTAAAAATGTAAATAGAATCTGAAGTCTAAGATACAGTAAGATTATTCTTACTGTAAGAATAACACAAATTACGTTAAGGAGAAAGCTGTAACATGAAAATATGTTTTGAGGAAAAATTGAACAAAGGACATTGTTCAATCAAAGAGGAGGAGTCGATGCAAAACTCAGATATCTTCCACCTCTACTTATCTGAGTGCAGAGAGGAGGACAGAGAACAGTGGACACACAGTTTAACATGATGGACTATAGGACAGGACTGCTGCTTTTAACTCTCTGCTGGGCAGGTGAAGATTTGCACTGATCTTTCATTTGAAGTCTTTAAAACATTACCAAAATAGAAAAGCAACTGATTATTTTCTTCATTTGACAGGTGTTGATGGTCAGACTCTGACAGAATCTGAACCAGCGATTAAAAGACCTGGAGAATCCCACAGATTGACCTGTACAACATCTGGATTGTCATTCAGTAGCTACTATATGGCCTGGATCAGACAGGCTCCTGGAAAAGGACTGGAGTGGGTTGCGCGTATCCACAGTACTAACATCTACTACTCTCAGTCAGTTCAGGGCCGGTTTACTATCTCCAGAGACGACAGCAGAGAGCAGCTGTATCTGCAGATGAACAGTCTGAAGACTGAAGATTCTGCTGTTTATTATTGTGCTCGAGACCCACAGTGACTGGAGTTGGTTGAGCAGCTATACAAAATCCTACAGTACTCATTCTTTCAGGCTGGTAGAGCGAAGTATTCCTCATAACATTTATATATATATATATATATATATATATATATATATATATATATATATATATATATATATATATATATATATATGTTTATATTACATTTATTGTTGTTTTAAGGTTTTGAATTGTTTTATATTCTGTAATCTAATTTTCATATATGTTTTTATAATAAATTAATAATCCTCCCTGCATTATATACAAACTTGAAAACACATTAAAAACACAAAAAAAGATCTATTTTTGATAAAAGGTCGAAAGACAGAACAACAATCTGGTTGCTGAAATTAAACTTCTACAAATACTTTACAGTTCTACAAATACCCAGCAGCCAGCATGTGACTCAAACACAAATTTACATGAGATTGCTATGGATAAAGCTGTCAAATGTAATGTAATCATTAATTCTTCAGTTCAACTTAACATATACCATACAAACAATCTGTATTAATGGTTAAATGATAGAGCAGTGACACTTTATAACAATGGGACTGGAAATCTTTGTGACCCGTCAAATAAAAATATATTGTCAAGTATTAAGGTAGTAACAAGTACAATTAATAAATATCCTACTTGGGTAAGCATTGTTCTCAGGCATTACTGTTTAAGTGCCTTATGTTGTTGTGATTACTGCAATCATAAAAATGCATCTGCAGTATACTGTATTTTGTGTCAGTGTAGTGACCTCAGTATTATTTTGCCAACCCACTCCTTAAATTCTTAATACATTTAACTTCATGCCACCATTAATCATATCTTATTTGTCAATGTTAAAGATGAACCAGATCAGCACTTTATTTGAAGGGCCACAAACATGATGAAGTAATGGATGATGCATTTTTATTTAACCATGATTACAACACTACAGTTTTTCTGAATATATGTACACTGCTGTGACTGGTCAGTTCTTTGAAGAAGACATGAACATCATTAATAAATCAGAAATCATGATGATTCAAATACCTTAATTGATGCATTAATTAACGTATTGTTCCTGCATTAAGTCATGCATGATATACTATTAATCCTTGTACATTACTGAAGTACTGCATGAATTAATTCATGCTTTTTCATGCATGAAGTCATGCACGACAATTCATGTACCATAATTATAAAGTGCTCTTGTCTCTGAATGTGATATTGTATCTAACATAGAATGACAAGCAACTATAATTAAAAAATGAACAAATACTAAATTATACAAACTGTAACAGAGTGCTGGTTTAGGAGCCACTCCCTCCACATTATGTCCTGATGCAAATCTTCAGTCTGTGCAGTGTACTTCTGTCCTGCTGACTGCTCTTGTACTTTGTGTGGAGCATCAGATGTCACATCTCCAGCCTCAGGATGATCAACACACTCACTCTTCTGCTGGTTGCTCTCTCTCTGCCCTGTGAGTTCTCCTGCTTCTTGCTGTGTTATATTTTCTCAGACAACATGGACTGATGATCAGTCAGTGACACCAGAAAACTTCCCAGATGACTGTCTCACTTTATTCTGTGGTTCCTCTCTCCTTTTATTTCATCAGGTTGTACAGGTCAGAGTATGGAATCCATTCCTTCCAGTTCAGTGGTGAAAAAGCCTGGGGAGACTCTCAGTCTCTCCTGCAGGGGATCTGGCTTCACATTCAGCTGCTGCAGCATGCACTGGATCAGACAACCTGCAGGAGAAGCACTGGAATGGATAGGTCGTATTTACAGCGATGCTAGTAGAACAGATTATGCCAGCAGTGTGCAAGGACGAGTAGAGGTCACCAGAGATAACAGCAACAGCATGGTGTATCTGAGACTGTCCAACTTAAAGCCAGAGGACTCTGCTGTGTATTACTGTGCGAAACACACACTGGTTAAAGGAAGCAGAGAGGCTTGACAAAAACCTCACACAATTAATTTTCACGAGTACCTACAGGTGGCAGTAGAAGATAATATGTCAGATTACGCAAAGGAGAATATGACAGTGTCTCTAATCACACAGACAAATACATGACCACAATGGAAGCAACAGATGTCATGGTTTGTGACTTCCTGTTTTGTGACGGTTAATAATGTTTATGCTTTTGATTTTGAACAGCAGGTGTTGAGAATATATTTAGACATCTATGGATGATATATCCAGTATATGGATGGCCCACCAAATGCTGCTGAGCAGATTAAATAAATACATCTACGTGGAATTCAATAACTTGAAAATAATCTTCATCATTAAAAAAATCATAAATTAACAATATTATGAAAGATACTGTTGAAGAAAAAACTAAAAGACGTGTTCTTGGATCTTTGAGGAAGGAGAAAAGGCCTGGGAGCAATTGGAGGATTAAGATAATATTTAATTAACACTATGATGAAAGCGACATGACAAAGGCAACAGTTACAATTCAGCTGACATTGGACAAACAGGACAAACAAGACAATACAATACAATACAATACACTGCGAGCAGCGGACAGCAAAGATGCTTTCCCGGTGGGGTCACATTTTTACTGCCCCGATCATTATTAGTTTCAGAATTATATTCCCCTGGACCTGGAGCTGATTCTATTCCCATTGGCCCGTCATTGGCATGATGTGTTGATCGCATCTCATTGGCTTTCCTCATAGCCTCAGATGTGATGGTCACACCTCTTGCATGCACATTGGGGGTTTCTCCTGGTCACAGATCAAAAACTATCCTGTATTCTAATTAGTCTCAGCACATCAGGGTGTTTGCTTCCTGTTGTGGGACAAAAGTTTCTTTCTTGTATGTTAAGTGTTTGGTTTTAATCTACCTGGGAAAGACAAAAGGAGAATAGGACAAAAGGGTCTGCTTTGACCTTAACCAGGCTGCCATGTGTAATGAATGCATCTGAATCAAAGCTACATTGTTTAAACTTTTTAAAACCTAACAATATCAAGCATCACCATTATTGAAACTTTATTTAACTCAACAATCCCTCCTTTTTCACACCTTTGGTGTGAAAATTTTACCTGTTTATCAAAAACAATGTCATTATGATTGCATAACAATATAACAAAAATGTAAACCCCAATTTATTGAAAAGAATTGTAAAAGAAAATACTTCATGGTAGAAACATTTCATAAACAAGTTGCATAAACTGATTTAAAAAGAAAAATACCCTCCCTCCTTTTTCACACCTTTTGGTGTGAAAACATTATGATTTATACAAGCGATTGTATGATGATGATGTTATGATTTATGTCCCTCCTTTTGCTGTTTTAACTCTCACTGATTAGTGACTCACATTCCATTTGGAGCAAAAAATAGGCACACCTAAAGTTATGGATCAGGTAAATAGAAATGAGAATTTGAACCAATTCAACAGGGAAAAGAAATCTTATAACATTAAGTTTGGTCTTAATCACAAAAAAGCTGAAAAAAAATTTGGGGACAAAGATCTTAGATTGCTGAACATTTGTGGCATGCTCCCTCCTTATCCCTCCTTGTTTCTGAAACAGAAATGTTTCTGAAACATATATCCTCATAGAAACAGGAGCAGCCCTGCATTTCTGCCACTTGATTGTGCATGTCATCAGGTGGCACTGGGGAAACATCAAACTGGGTGTGCCGCTCCAGCACCTGTAGGAGAAAACCATCCTTAGCTTGTTTCGGTGTGTCAGTGGTTCCAGGGCCTTGGTCCTGCTGTTTTATGCTGGTAGTGTTGGCAGTCATCTGAAGACGTGATCTGGTCGGCTGCAGTCAGCATCGTTGTGCTGGGAAGCCATCATGCAGGAGTGATCCGGTCAGCATCTTTGGCACTCTCCGTCGGTGTGTCTGAACCCGGCTCCCCCTGATGCTCTGCTGGGCTGTTGTCCATGTTGCAATGTGAGCACGTCCCTCACCCCTTAGGCTGCCGCAGTACTGGTGGTCAGCAGCGCCTGGTATTAACCCGTCCACCCGGTTCTGGATCTCTTGCACCGCTGAAGTCATCAGACCCAACAGGAGTAACTGGGCTGCTTTCTCCTGTGAATAAAATGGCTTTGACAGACTTGACTTATTGCAAAAAGTCATATTAGTGTTTTTCATTCAGGGAGGAAGAACGAATGTGATAGTTTGTCTTTGATCTGTTGGTCCTTCCATTAATTTCTCATGGAGGAAGAAAAGTTTCCTCTTGTCCTCTGTTTTTTCCAAAGTCGTTGAGGCGATAGGCAAAAAATTCAGTTCAAAACGCAATAAATGACCCCAAAATCGTCAGTCCATTGAAAATATACACACATCACAGTTTACAAAAACATATACTAAAAAATAAAAACATCACAATTTTCTCACTGTATAGTCTGTCAAGGGGGAGGATGGGCTGCATTAATAATCTTTTACTGGTACTTCAAACTTCTTTGACAAACTTGTGCAGCAAGTTGCTATATTTTTGGAGCAAATCAATCACTGTGTCTCATTCAACACTCTGAGCAGAAGATGTGTGTAGCATTCTGCATGGCCAGTGCAGAAAACTCTACAAATCCTCAAGTCTCCCCCCCCCCCCCCCCCCTTTTTTTTTTTTTTTTTTTAGAACCAAATATTTACAAACTAGGAAGAAAAATAATAAAAATCAACAAATCTAAGAATAGTGTAAGGCTACTGCCTTGACTCTATCAACCATATGATTTCTCAGAAGCATCAGAAGCACTGGTGACATGTTTTGTAATTCTGTAACAATAACATATGCATCTTTACCTTTACTTCTTCAGATATGTCTGTAGTCACAAATAGTTATTAGAATATCAACAGTTTGAGTGAAAGAAATGAAACATAATAAAAACCAAACCAAAAAGTAGTGGAATAAAAGATAACAGAAAACTCAGAATGGAAAATGTAGCAGAAGATGAATAAACCATCATTTCAAGTCAAAAATCAAACCAATCATTAGTCAAGGTGCACAAAATGCCAAATATGCACTTACTAAGTTATCCATTGAACACCCCTAAGAGTCTTAAAGTCATTTTGGTCTTAAAGTGGTTCAAATGACTCTCCCCATACTGCTAAATTTCCACCCCCCCCCCCCATTTGGTTATCTTTACAGGTAGGGTGTGGGTGTTACATCATTGATTCAGTCTGAATAGATTTACATAACCTCCATCCTGCCTTCATGAATACAGGATACACTAAAAGTTTGTTTGTTGACTTAATCAAGGAACAAAAAATGGATTTAAAGTTTAAACAGTCTAAGATTAAGGTATTCCCAATGATGGCCCTATAGGACAACGTTAAACATAAACAGAAAATGTAATCAAATGACGCTCAACATGCAGGCATGTTTGCCCCTTTAAGAAATGGATGGATTGCAGGTTCAGAGTTGAGCCGTTTTCAGACTTTCTTCAACTGCTATAGCTGCTCATTCATGCATTCACTGAGAAACTCCATTCAAACTTTCAAACGTTCCACATGTCTCATACATTCAGGGTCGGCGACCAACCCTTTGAAAACATTCATGCCCTTAACCCATCTCCATTTTCAACCATTCTCACAGTTTCACCCTTTTCCACAAAAATCAAGTCATCCATCCAGTCAGTCTTTCAATCATACAGCATTCATGCCGCAATGTCTTCAGACATTTCATTTCTCTAGACACTACAGAATAGGCGCTAATGGATGCTTTTTCTGTTTAAAACCACACTGCTTGAGCTTGCACGCTCCTAATTTCAAAACAATCGTATTTACACAATGCGTTATTTACAATCACACCCAACACTGCTGTAGATGCCTTCCGCAATCTCCCAATTTCAACACAAACACTCTTATTCGAATTACTTTACAGTAACTTATCAAGAAAAAAGAAAAACGAAAACACGCTGAGCGAGTCGCCACAGACACAAATTACAATACGCAATTAAACTGTATTTACAATAGGCCTATATACAATTCCTAAGTGTATTTCACACAATTTGACTATACCTATAAATTGGCCGCTCTATTTCTCACCCTATGGTCTGGAGGAAAAAACTGAAGAGTACTCCATTGGCGCTTTACCCCCGCCGTCGCCGCAAGGTCAGCGTTACCAAGTCCTTCCCCTCACAGCTCTCACTGGCTTTTTTAAGTCTTAGTTTTTCCTCCGTCCCTACAAAGACCTCTGTCTTTGTTGCCGTTTTACTTAAAATTTTTTCAGGATACTAACCAGGTCGACTTTCACGAACATTTTAACAATTAGCAACAATTTAAACATGTTTAACCAGGTCGACTTTTTCACGAACTCATAAATCTTTCGATTTATACAGGATAAACAATGTCGTCTTTTGTTACAATTTAGCAGGTTAAACCAGGTCGGCTTTCACGATCTCATAAATTTTTCAATTTACACAAGTTTAACAAGGTCGTGTTTTTCACGAACATTTTACAATTTAACAGGTTAAACCAGGTCGGCTTCCACGATCTCATAAATTTTTCAATTTATACAGGGTTAACCAGGTCGTCTTTTTCGCGAACTTCTAATGTGCACCCTTTACCATAACCATGGACCTCCCACAGGCTTTTAAGCTTTACCTCTATACATACAATCATACTACCAATCACACACAAAATACATAGGTTGCCTTTGACTTATCGCTTCCAACTTTAACTTTTAAGTTTTACAGACTTCCAGAGATGCTGCTGGATTTTCACACCTAAAACATTTCCTTATATAAGCTATGCAGGATTTTGATTTAATAGGCTTCTGCTCACCTCCTCAGTTGTCTGGGCCCTGCATGAAAATCCAGCAAGCACCAGTCCAGTCCTTTGAATCTGCTTTTTCTCCTTTTATCCTCACAAAATCCACGTCAGGGGTCACCAATTGTTGAAGAAAAAACTAAAAGACGTGTTCTTGGATCTTTGAGGAAGGAGAAAAGGCCTGGGAGCAATTGGAGGATTAAGATAATATTTAATTAACACTATGATGAAAGCGACATGACAAAGGCAACAGTTACAATTCAGCTGACATTGGACAAACAGGACAAACAAGACAATACAATACAATACAATACACTGCGAGCAGCGGACAGCAAAGATGCTTTCCCGGTGGGGTCACATTTTTACTGCCCCGATCATTATTAGTTTCAGAATTATATTCCCCTGGACCTGGAGCTGATTCTATTCCCATTGGCCCGTCATTGGCATGATGTGTTGATCGCATCTCATTGGCTTTCCTCATAGCCTCAGATGTGATGGTCACACCTCTTGCATGCACATTGGGGGTTTCTCCTGGTCACAGATCAAAAACTATCCTGTATTCTAATTAGTCTCAGCACATCAGGGTGTTTGCTTCCTGTTGTGGGACAAAAGTTTCTTTCTTGTATGTTAAGTGTTTGGTTTTAATCTACCTGGGAAAGACAAAAGGAGAATAGGACAAAAGGGTCTGCTTTGACCTTAACCAGGCTGCCATGTGTAATGAATGCATCTGAATCAAAGCTACATTGTTTAAACTTTTTAGAACCTAACAATATCAAGCATCACCATTATTGAAACTTTATTTAACTCAACAATACATAAATCACATTTTTCCAGAGATGTGTTGAGTTTCTCTTGTAGGAGGAGTCAATGCAAATCTCTGACCTCTTCCATCTCTACATATGTGTTGCAGAGTGAAGGACAGACACTAAATCACTGACATACACACTGTAGACTGGACAGAGACAACTGGCTTTAACAATGATCAGACCTGATTATTTGGTTGTTTTTCTCATCCTGTCATTTAACTGGGCAGGTAAGAACAATAGATGTTTTTCTGACAAACTTCCTGGTACAAAGACAACATGGCTGCATTACAGAAACTAATGAGCTGTTTAAATGTCTGTAGGTACTGAGGGTCAAACACTGACTGAGTCTGAATCAGTGGTTAAAAGACCTGGAGAATCCCACAGACTGACCTGCACATATTCTGGGTTTGGTGGGGATTATACTAATGCTTGGATCAGACAGGCTGCTGGAAAAGGACTGGAATGGATCGCTTACATCAGCAGTGGCAGTAGGCAGTTAACCCATATTAGTTGAGTTTACTAGAAATTTGGGGGTAACGGGTTTCCGCTCAAGTGTTTACACAAGGTGAAACTTAACAGGTCAAGTTGTATCATCACAGATTGGTAAATTGATGCAGTAGACAAATCTAGTTTACATTAGTAGGCATTACTAAAAATCATTAGTAAACATACTTTATTTCAAATATAAAAAAATACGTAATATCACACAGTACTTATCAAAAATATAGAAATATATCATCCTCACAAATTTTTCTTTCTTTGTTGCAAAATAGGTTGACGAACAATGCATTCTATACATTGGTTTAATTAAAACAGAAAGGAGAACAATTAAAATATCGTAATTTCCAATGTACTCTGCATGAATGTGATTAGCTGTACTCTACCTTACTACCCAGACCCCATCAGTCCCCCCCCTGGGTCTCAGTCAAAAGTTCAATTACAACTAAATCTGGGTTTACAGTGTGTCTCAGTTCAAGGCCGGTTTACCGTCTCCAGAGAAAACAGCAGACAGCAGGTGTATTATGTTATTATTGTGCTCGAGAGCCACAGTGACACAGGAAGGAGCAACACTGTACAAAAACTCAACATGTCAAAACAATTCAAATCTTTGCTTTCTTCTTTTCTCATTCACATAATAAGCTTCAGTTCAACATCATCTACACATTCAGAGAAACAGTCTCAATGAAACTGCTCCATTCAGACATGTTTTATGGCAGATCCCCCATATATAGTTGAAGCAGACAATAACTATTCTGTTAATCTGTTGATTCTGTTGTAAATATACATCTATTTTTCTGACATGTTTGACTTGTGTTAGACAACAAATGTTTGTTTTAAGTTTGTAATAATTACATTTTCTTTCATGCATCAAAAATATATTTCATAACACAATTTAAAGCTTTACTTGTGACAGGACAGTCCATCCTTCTTTTATAGCCTGTCAGTGTCCTTCTCAATGCAAAGTGAACTTCCTCACAGTCTGCTATAAAGACTTGATATCATGCTGTCAGTTGCAGCAGAAGAAGAGAAGCTCCCATCAGATCACCTTCAATAGCAACCATGTTCTCTGTAGCTCTGCTGCTGCTGCTGGCTGCTGGATCCTGTGAGTCTCACTGAGGCAGAGACACTGACAGTATGATCACAGCACACTGTTCACTGTTATTACACTGATTCAGTACTCAACATGTTTTCCTCCACAGGTGTGAAATGTGAACAGTTGACCCAGCCAGCCTCTGTGACTGTGCAGCCAGGTCAACGTCTGACCATCACCTGTCAGGTCTCTTATTCTGTTGGTAGCTATCGCACAGCTTGGATCAGACAGCCTGCAGGGAAAGGACTGGAGTGGATTGGAATGAAATATACTGGAGATTCATTCTACAAAGATGCACTGAAGAACAAGTTCAGTATCGACTTAGAGACTTCCAGCAACACAGTGACTCTAAATGGACAGAATGTGCAGCCTGAAGACACTGCTGTGTATTACTGTGCCAGAGAGTCACAGTAACACAAACCATCAGTAGACCTGAACAAAAACCCCTCAGAGCCTGAACACTTGTAACATGAAGCCACCAGAGGAGGAGCCCTCAGACCACTAATGGTTACAACACCAGCTCACTGTTACACTAAAGAGAGAAACAGTCTTTAGATTCTTTTTTAAATGTTGATTTATCTACAGTACGGTATAAATGAATCCTCAAAAAGTCAGTTTCTCTTTCATAACATTGTTATTTCTTTTCGTTAACAATCTAAAATGTGTTTGTCAGAGAACCAGTTTCCACAATTCCACCACTACCTCTACATCACTGTGCATCACTTCCTGGTTCCTGTAAGAATTATTTGGTATTAAGAATAATAATTTCCTTTAGCTGGGATCGCCTCACTGTCTCTTTCTTTCTGGCTGGTGTAAGATGACACGTGTTCAGATTTACTGGAGCAAAAGTGCTCCTGATAAACACTTGATAAACATTTGGAACAGATTGCACCTAAGAGGGGAGAAGAGAATGAAAACAATCCCAAAGCTAGCGCGCAGCTTCACTGTCCTTTCAGAGACAGAAAGTCTGAGTGATATCCAAACGATTGGTGGCCCAGACGCGATGACGTAAGGAGGAACCCGAAGACCCGGAGAGACTTTGTTGATGACGAGGGTGAGAGAAGTCTTGAAGGAGCTACTGAACCATATGCATATGATTGTATTCTTGCAATATCATTTTATCATTTTACTAAAGAGATCTTATAATTTACCTGAACGAATCCTGACTTCATTTCCTGGTCTGCCATTAACAAACACAAAAAGGGTAAAGTAGGAGAAGCTGACCGAAGGGGTCAGAAAGACTCTGGCCTTTGGAGCCAGGGTATAATTGGACAGACCCTTTTCTACATTCCCCAAAACTAAAGAGAGTCCTGAAGCCCAAATCACAAAACGCAAGTGCATTAATCCTACATCAACAACAACTAGAGGAGTTAAAAGCGTTAGCTCTTTATTATGGCGTTCATTTTGACAGCCCTAGTTTAAATACTTGGAGGTTTCAATCACTGATACATCATTGTCTGTACTCCCACAAGACAGACTGAATTACACTATAAGAAATCATTTAACAGAAATGAACTTTCTTCAAAAGGTGAATTTTGTGCTCTGAATTTTTCTAGTTTAAAAATCGATGTTTGTTCTAATAATATTTTACATGAGCTTTATTCACATGAAAAACAGCAATTTGATCAAAAATAACTTTAGGAGACATGAGATGTTGTTTACCTATCTCAAGCCGACAAGGTGATTTACCTACTACATGAACTGAAAGCAATTCTTTGAATGAAAATATTATTAATAACTTATATTTATCAACAGTAACATTATTCCATTATTTGTACTTTGCATTGGACAAAAACGTAAATTAACACATTAAAATGTTACAAAGTGACTTAAAGTAAAAATAAATAAAACAATAAAGGATTTGGTGACTTCAGTTGAAATATGTGAAACAAAGTCAAAGACAATGATTTGTGAAAACACAAAATACAGTTAGGAGAAAGACAAAAAAGGAGGAGTCAATGCAAAACTCAGATATCTTCCACCTCTACTTATCTGAGTGCAGAGAGGAGGACAGAGAACAGTGGACACACAGTTTAACATGATGGACTATAGGACAGGACTGCTGCTTTTAACTCTCTGCTGGGCAGGTGAAGATTTTCACTGATCTTAATTTAACATAGCTTTTCTTTATGCCATCAGCTATTTCACTTGATGTTTTTTTATCCTCTTGACAGGTGTTGATGGTCAGACTCTGACAGAATCTGAACCAGCGATTAAAAGGCCTGGAGAATCCCACAGATTGACCTGTACAACATCTGGATTCACATTTAGTAGCTACTGGATGGCCTGGATCAGACAGGCTCCTGGAAAAGGACTGGAGTGGGTTGCGAGTATCTACAGTACTAGCATCTACTACTCTCAGTCAGTCCAAGGCCGGTTTACCATCTCCAGAGACGACAGCAGACAGCAGCTGTATCTGCAGATGAACAGTCTGAAGACTGAAGATTCTGCTGTTTATTATTGTGCTCGAGAGACACAGTGACTGGAGTTGGTTGAGCAGCTGTACAAAATCCTGCAGTATTCTTACTGGGCTGATGAAGCCAAATAATGAAGAGGATATATGAATGTAATATTTATGTAAAATCATAATCAAAATCATATATTTTATCCATTATATTTTTTTTTATTATTTGACATTAGATGTCATTTCTATAAAATAAATTACCCTTTGTCTCTTCATAATATAACTTTTTGTTTTCCTGAGAAATATTATTACTCAACATTAAACAAACAAAAACACAATAAAGATCACTTGTTGGTAAAAGTGCCAAAAACATCACAACAATCTGCTTACTTAAATTAGACTCCTTGAACTCCTGCAGTAAGAAACATTTCTTGTCTTTCCTCGTCCTCCCTGGGCTGATAAACTCTGCACTGACTCACAGGACTAATGTCCTCAGGTCAAGTCATTTAAAATGAGACAACACAGACATTTGAGTATGATTGTTGTATGACTGGCTTTTAAGAATTCTGAAAAAGCAAAAAATCATGCTGCATTATCTATAAATATTTTGACATAACCACACACATATGAAGGTAAAATATGTTGTTTATTACAGAAGAGTAACTTGTAAATGGATGAACTACAATAGTTCTAATCTTTGTTAAAGGATTTATGTTTTTGCATTTTGTCACGTTTCAGTTCCTGAGCAGCTGTTTTCCTCTAAAAGGCTCCACGTTTCTCTGTATGTCTTTTTGTTTAGGCTTTTGATAATTTCAATCACCACTCTGTCTTCCTAAACCTATTCAGCTGTTTAGATGAGTTCACTTTTTAGTAACCGAAACAGAATTAGGCCACGAAATTCATGATTCAATCACAGCATAACATTCCTGCTTTGAATCTGTTTCTCTCTCTACTGCTGTTAGCTGTCGTTTCAGGCAAAGCGTGCAACCCTCCTCCTCCCCTTCCACCACCAGTCACCATCTCCCGCGGCACCCTGGTGATTTTATAACGATGGAGTCTAATCTCCAAACACTCTGTACATTTCATATTATACATATGTACAATACATATTTGCATAACTGCAACAAAGTCTTTCCTGATTGAAATGTCCTCAGATCAAGTCATTAAAAATGAGACGACACAGACATTTGAGTATGATTGTTGTATGACTGGCTTTTAAGAATTCTGAATAAAAAGTAAAATTCATGCTGCATGATATTTGATTTTATTTCTGACATACCCACACACATATTCAGATAAAATATGTTGTTTATTACAGAAGAGTAACTTGTAAATGGATGAACTACAATAGTTCTAATCTTTGCATTTTCTCATGTTTCAGTTCCTGAGCAGCTGTTTTCCTCTAAAAGGCTCCAAGTTTCTCTGTATGTCTGTTTCTTTAAACATCTGCAAACACTGAAAACATTAAAAGTCTTTTACTTAATGCTGCAAAAGATATTACTTTTCACATGATTCTGGCTGATGTCTATGTATTTGCAGCAAATACAGTCAGTAACCAAACATGAAAAAAATAAATGCAGGTAGCAGCTACTACACAGCTTGGATCAGACAGCATGCAGGGAAAGGACTGGAGTGATTGTACATGGTGGTGCTGCATCCACCAAACTACAAAGATTCACTGAAGAACAAGTTGAGTATCAAATGAAGACTCTCACAGTGACTCATCAGTAGACCTGAACAAAAACCCCTCAGAGCCTGAACACTTGTAACATGAAGCCACCAGAGGAGGAGCCCTCAGACCACTAATGGTTTCAACACCAGCTCACTGTTACACTAAAGAGAGGAACAGTCTTTAGATTTTATTTAAATGTTGATTTATCTACAGTACAGTATAAATAAATCCTCAAAAAGTCAGTTTCTCTTTCATAACATTGTTATTTCTTTTTGTTAACAATCTAAAATGTGTTTGTCAGAGAACCAGTTTCCACAATTCCACCACTACCTCTAGTCTTGTCAAGAGAACCATCTGGAAGGGCTTTGAAACTGAACTTGCCATTCAAAACTCTTTTCTTTCTCCATTTCTGCTCAAGAGTTGTTTCTGCCAGCCACCCACAACATTACTGTGCATCACTTCCTGGTTCCCCAAAACTAAAGAGCGTCCCGAGGCCCAAATCACAAAACATGCGTGCATTAATCCTACATCAAAAACAACTAGTGGTGTTAAAAGCGTTAACTCTTTATTATGGTGATCATTTTGACAGCCCTAGTTTAAATACTTGGAGGTTTCAATCACTGATACATCATTGTCTGTACTCCCACAGGACAGACTGAATTAGACTATAAGAAATCATTTAACATTAATTTAACTCATTTAAGTGATTATGTAGAAATGCAAAAGATGAATTTTGTGCTCTGAATTTTGCTAGTTTAAAATTCGATGTTTGGTCTAATAATATTTTACATGAGCTTTATTCACATGAAAAACATTTTGATCAAAAAAACTTTAGGAGACATGAGATGTTGTTTACCTACCTCAAGCCGACAAGATGATTTACCTACTACATGAACTGAATGCAATTTTGTTAATGAAAATATTATTAATAACTCATATTTATGAACAATACCATTAATCCATTATTTGTGCTTTGCATTGGACAAACGTGAGAGTAAATAAACACATTCAAATGTTACAAAGTGACTTAAAGTAAATATAAATAAAAATAAAGGATTGGGTAACATGAGATTACAAATGTGAAACAAAGTCTAAATGGTAAGAGATACAGTGAGATGACTCGATAAAACACAAAATACAGTTAGGAGAAAGCCAAAAAAAGGAGTTGATGCAAAACTCAGATATCTTCCACCTCTACTTATCTGAGTGCAGAGAGGAGGACAGAGAACAGTGGACACACAGTTTAACATGATGGACTATAGGACAGGACTGCTGCTTTTAACTCTCTGCTGGGCAGGTGAAGATTTTCACTGATCTTAATTTGAAGTTGTCTTTAAAACATTACCAGAATGGAAAAGCAACTCATTCTTTGCTTTATTTGACAGGTGTTGATGGCCAGACTCGGACAGAATCTGAACCAGCAGTTAAAAGACCTGGAGAATCCCACAGATTGACCTGTACAACATCTGGATTGTCATTTAGTAGCTACTGGATGGGATGGGTCAGACAGGCTCCTGGAAAAGGACTGGAGTGGGTTGCTACTATCACTCACACCAGTAGCAACATGTACTACTCTCAGTCAGTCCAAGGCCGGTTTACCATCTCCAGAGACAACAGCAGAGAGCAGCTGTATCTGCAGATGAACAGTCTGAAGACTGAAGATTCTGCTGTTTATTATTGTGCTCGAGAGCCACAGTGACTGGAGTTGGTTGAGCAGCTGTACAAAAACCCTGCAGTGCTAATTGTTATAGCTATATACTAAGATATATTATATTTATTAATATGTTATACTTGGAGGTTATAGTCACTGCTATTTTAATGTATTGTTTTCCCACATGAAAAAAATAATTACACATTATATATTATATCAATATTTTCAAGCAATAACAATTTTGTTGACAACTTAGCTTTAATGCTTATCTTCTAATAATACATTTTTTTTATTAAGTCAGTTTCATCATTACTTAAAAAACAACAACACACTTATTATCAGAATCAGTCACCTGTGGGAATGAGTGTGGAGATGAAGAAGGTTGGTGATCTGAGAGGGGGCCTGGTCATAGAGGAAATGTGAGTAAAGAGAAAACAATTTAAATCACGAGCAGCTGAGTTCTCTAATTCTGTTAAGGACTTCGGAGGAGTGTACACTGTTATCCCAAATTAGTTGACTTTACTAGAAATTCACGTTAAAATCTGTTGTTTTTAACGTGAAAAAGTTTTTACACACGCTGAAACTTAACAGGTGAAGTTGTGTTAACACAGAGCGGTAAGTTGATGCAGTAGACAAATCTAGTTTACATTACTGTAGTCATTAATAAAAATCATTAGTAAACATACATTTTTTCTGGAGTAATGTTGTCTAAAATAAGCACATTAAGTTAAAGCTTTATTGCGTAACTTTTTTTATATTACTGAACGTCCGTTAAATTGAAGCCATTGCCAAATGAGTTCATACAAAGCTAATTAAGACTATCAGCTCCAAACAACTCTCTCTGTATTTCTCAGTATGGCTGTGTTCAGAATCTGGTGTCATCCGGCGACTTTCACGTGCAAAAAATCAAGCGAAGATAATTACCTCTTCTGAAGAGTCCATCGTGTATTTTTAATCCTCCGTGTCCTCCACGGCTACTAGGAACTGTGTAGAGGAGGGGTGGGGGTGGTGTGTGATCACAGAAGGGTTGTATCATGTGGAAGTTTTGTTGTTATTACTTAGACTTTGTCATGGGGGAGACAGAAACTACACACTATAGCTTTAAACATGCAGAGAAACATAACAAATATAAAATTAGGATTAGGATACTTATTAATACCAGAGAATGTCTAATAAGGGGAAAACTTCCACTCTCAGGAAACTTCCGGCTTCTGAACTGGTTGCAGTTCCATTCTGGTTCCATATGAGGGCGCTCACGGGCGAGTGCAGAATGAATGGAGGTCTATGGAGCTATTCCCTTCAAAATCCACTTTTCTCAGGATATCATTTTATGTCTAGTAATTTGAATGTAGGGGGAGGCAAAGAAAATACACACATATTTAAGTTTGTTTAAAAACATATACAGTTTTTTTTCTTCACTCAATCCAAATAAAATGAATGTGCTTCAGTTTCATTGACGTCTGCACGTATACCGTTAACTTATGGCTTATTGCAGTGGTTCCCAAACTTTTTCACATCAAGGACCCCTACACTGTAAAGCTCTGCCTGTATGTGTAATTTATATAATTAGTATGTATTGTATGCATGATGTTTACAGTAAAATACCTTGTTTCCAGACCTTCTATGTTTCTTTTCGTCATTGTGTCTTAATTGTTCTGTTCTTAAAATAATCACACATCACAAGCAGCAGGTGAAGTACATCTATGATGTTCCCTTTTAAACCTGTAGAGGGAGGTCTATGTAAACTCTTCCTTCTTTATAAACACACCAACAGCAACTGTAGAATCATTTGAGGCAGAACAACTGACAGTTTCATACATATCAGAAAGACTTTGATCAGACATCAGTTCATTGCAGAGTTTGATAGGAAATATGATTGTCTGGGGTTTATATTTTGTAGTTGCTATTAATGGTGAGGAAATCATTTCAGCAGTTACAAAGTAAAGCAATTTGTTTTTTAAATGCTTAATATTTTCAAGTGTGATGGATGATGATCATTCCTTTCCTTACAGGAGTTTGGAGTGAGATCAAACTGGACCAGTCTCCCTCTGAGGTGAAAAGACCTGGAGAGACAGTGAAGATGTCATGTATCATATCTGGTTATAGCATGACAAGCTACTATATTCACTGGATACGACAGAGACCAGGAGAAGCTCTGGAGTGGATTGGGAGAATAAGCCCATATAGAAACACTCCGAGCTATGCCAGCTCCTTTCAGAGCCGCTTCAGTTTTACTCAAGATGTTCCCAGCAGCACTCAGTACCTCGAGGTCCAGAGCCTGACAGCAGCAGATTCTGCTGTTCGACAGACACAGTGACTGAAGACAGTGGAGCAGTGCTCAAAAACCTCCACAGACAACAAACAGCAATGTGATCTTAATGACATCTGAGTCCCCCCCCCCCTTTACAAAGCACTTATTTTACTTTATACTTTTGAGTAAATATGTATTCTCTTCATGATGCTACACCACTTAAATTATTAGACAGAGTTTCTTCAAAAGTAAAACCTTTATCTACTGTAATACTAAGTTGCCAAAGTCAAGTACAAACCATAATGCTATAATAGTATTAAATGGTGAAATGACAATAACGTCAATTATGTCTGTCTGATCCAAAAATAATTGTCAAAAATGATAGTAGATGTTGATCTGAATGAAATTGTATATGATTGTAAATCCTCCATGTGCTGCCTATTGTTCTTACAATGACTAATGAGAAACAGAGCCTTGATAACAAGATTAATTATGAAAAAAAAACTTGTATCTTAATGTGTCAGATGTCATTTGTATATTATTAGAATCAATTTGGTTGTGGTGTAAATACTGAAACATTTTACACAAAATAAAACATGTCAGACAAAGGTCAAAACAGCTGACTTGGAGGGTTGACTCTGACTCAGTTTCATTAAATATCTCCAGTCCAGATGTTTCTTCCCTGTGAGGAGGAGTCGATGCAAAACTCAGATATCTTCCACCTCTACTTATCTGAGTGCAGAGAGGAGGACAGAGAACAGTGGACACACAGTTTAACATGATGGACTATAGGACAGGACTGCTGCTTTTAACTCTCTGCTGGGCAGGTGAAGATTTTCACTGATCTCAATTTAACATCGCTTTTATTTGTGTCATCAGCTTATTTCACCTGGTGTTTTTTATCCTGTTGACAGGTGTTGATGGTCAGACTCTGACAGAATCTGAACCAGCGATTAAAAGACCTGGAGAATCTCACAGATTGACCTGTACAACATCTGGATTCACACTCAGCAGCTACGCTATGAACTGGATCAGACAGGCTCCTGGAAAAGGACTGGAGTGGATCGCTTTTGTACAAACAGGCAGTTCTTCCATCTATTACTCCCAGTCAGTCCAGGGGAGATTCACCATCTCCAGAGATGACTCCAGCAGTAAAGTCTATCTGCAGATGAACAGTCTGAAGACCGAGGACACAGCAGTGTATTACTGTGCCAGAAGAGACACAGTGAGAGACGATAATAGGAGAGTCATACAAAAACTACTTCCTCTATTTTCCACAACAACTGATAACATTAAATGAATTAGTATTTTTATTTTTTTACATGTAATGCATTAGGCTACTGATCTTTGGTAATGTGTTTTCATTAACCATAATCAACACGTCTACTAATATAATACACATTTTAAGGACATTAATAGAAATGTTAATTCTTCACTAGCACCCCTCAAATTACAGTTTTTATTTATTTTCATATTAATGAAACATTTTGATATAAATAAAACTTTGATATAAATTTCAATATTAATGAAACTTCGATATACATAAATGTCGACATAAATAAAACAATTCATAGCAAAAAAGAAAAGCATTATTTGAACTGATTGAAATGTTTATTATAATCCTAGGATTATGTAATTTCCATCCTTAATAAACTACATATAAACAGGTATGTTTTGTTTTGTAATGCATATTAATTTGTAATTAAGGCCTTAACAATTGGTGCAACAAAAATTAAAAAGGACATTGAAAAAAACAATGAGCTCCAGATATTATTTAAATTCTTTAATAAAAGTGAGCAGCACATGTTGCCAAATAAACCATCATAAGTTTATTCCAGAGTCCAAGCTGAACCACAGGAGCTTATCTTAAAACACTGAGGTGATTTTATTCTGTAAATAATAATAATAATAATAATAATAATAATAATAATAATAATAATAATAATAATAATAATAATAATAACATTAATTAAAGATGCAATCAGTGATGGAAGAGCCCTTTTTCTTTTTAGCTCCAGACCAACCCACAATCACATGCCATATGTTTGAATCTATGCAACTCAGAAATCTTCCTGGTGACCCAGTTATAAAGACTTCACATGAGACTGGCAGTGGAGGTTAAAGAGGATCAGAAGCTAACAGCACGTCAGTTTCAACATAAACCATGTTCTCTGGAGCTCTGCTGCTGCTGTTGGCAGCTGGATGTGAGTCTCTCTGGATTTGTAAAAGTCAGCAGTTCTTCTTTTGCATTATAACTTGTTTATACATGGTACATTGTACATGGTGGTGCTGCATCCACCAAACTACAAAGATTCACTGAAGAACAAGTTCAGTATCGACTTAAGACTCTCACAGTGACTCATCAGTAGACCTGAACAAAAACCCCTCAGAGCCTGAACACTTGTAACATGAAGCCACCAGAGGAGGAGCCCTCAGACCACTAATGGTTTCAACACCAGCTCACTGTCACACTAAAGAGATAAACAGTCTTTAGATTCTTAAATACATTAACAGTACAATCAATCAATTTAAATACTCTGACATAAGAATCAGTGATACACTATTGTATGCTTATATAACCCTTCAAGTGATGCAATACATTGAGTGATTTAACTACAGTATAAATGAATAATTGCTCTTCTATCATCATTCTTTACTTTCATTAACATGTTTGTCAGAGATTCAGGTTTCACCTTCTCTTTATGTGAAAACACCTGAACATTTCATCTTCATTTTGATTTATTCAAATATACTTTAGTCAGCTGATTTACTATCATCAGTATGTAAATCAGCCTCCTTGTGTGTTGCCTCATAAAGAAGTGAAGTGTGTGTGTGAGTGTCAGTGAGAGACAGAAGAGCTCACATCAGTTCAGCTTCAACATCAACATGTTCTCTGTAGCTCTGATACTGCTGCTGGCTGCTGGATCCTGTGAGGAGCTTTCAGTGGATTCACTCTAATACACACATTAGAAACACTGAATAGTCAGATGAATGATGGAGATAATGTTGATTTGTGTTTCCACAGGTGTGAACAGTATTGATCTCATCCAGACAGACTCAATGGTTGTGCAGCCTGGACAGTCTCTGACCATCAGCTGTCAGGTCTCTGGTTATTCTCTGACTAATAACAGCTATGCAACAGGTTTATAACAATGGGACTGGAAATCTTTGTGACCCGTCATATAAAAATATTGTCAAGTAGTAAGTTAGTAAAAAGTAAAATTCATAAATATCCTACTTGGGTGAGCATTGTTCTCAGGCATTAATGTTTAAGTACCTTATGTTGTTGTGAATACAGCAACCATAAAAATGCATCTGCAGTATACTGTATTTTGTGTCAATGTAGTGACCTCAGTATTATTTTGCCAACCCACTCCTTAAATTCTTAATACATTTAATTTCATGCTACAATTAATCATATCGTATTTGTCAATGTTAAAGATGAACCAGATCAGCACTTTATTTGAAGGGCCACAAACATGATGAAGTAATGGATGATGCATTTTTATTTAACCATGATTACAACACTACAGTTTTTCTGAATATATGTACACTCTCGCTTCTATTCATTAGCACCTTAGTCATCTGTATATCTGTGTTTATATACTGTCTGTTTATATAAGGTTGTTTATTGTGTAAATACAGTTGTTTCATTAGCCTACTATCATTATTATAACTAATTTTATTCTATGTTTCCATTTCCTATACTTTATGTATATTCTTTCTTCTATGTCTAATTAATGTGTATTTGTGTTATTCTGATGTGTGTACACTTTTCTTTTGAGCTGCTGTAGCAATGGGTGTGGGATTAATAAAGTTAAGTTAATAAACTTATCTTATCTTACACTGCTGTGACTGGTCAGTTCTTTGAAGAAGACATGAACATCATTAATAAATCAGAAATTTTGATGATTCAAATACCTTAATTGATGCATTAATTAACTTATTGTTCCTGCATTAAGTCATTCATGAGATACTATTAATCCTTGTACATTACTGCTATTTTAATTACATTAAGTAATTCATACTTTTTCATGTATGAATTCATGTACCATAATTATGAAGTGTATCCGTTAGAACAATACAAAACGTGCTCTTGTCTCTGAATGTGATATTGTATCTAACAGAATGACAATCAACTATAATTAAAAAATGAACAAATAATAAATTATACAAACTATAAGGAGGATCAACACACTCACTCTTCTGCTGATTGCTCTCTCTCTGCCCTGTGAGTTCTCCTGCTTCTTGCTGTTTTATCTTTTCTCAGACAACAAAGACTGATGGTCAGTCAGTGACACCAGAAAACTTCCCAGATGATTCATTTCTTCTGTGGTTCCTCTCTCCCTTTTATTTAATCAGGTTGTACAGGTCAGAGTATGGAGTCCATTACTTCCAGTTCAGTAGTGAAAAAGCCTGGGGAGACTCTCAGTCTCTCCTGCAGGGGATCTGGCTTCACATTTAGCTGCTGCAGCATGCACTGGATCAGATAACCTGCTGGAGAAGGAATGGAATGGATAGGGAGCGGCTACTCTGCTTCAAGTAGAAACACTTATGCCAGCAGTGTGCAGGGCCGTGTGGAAATCAGTAGAGATGACAGCAACAGCATGGTGTATCTGAGACTGTCCAACTTAAAGCCAGAGGACTCTGCTGTGTATTACTGTGAGAAACACACACTGGTTAAAGGAAGCAGAGAGGCTTGACAAAAACCTCACATAATTTATTTTCCCAAGTACCTACAGGTGGTAGTAGAAGATAAGACGTCAGATGATACTAAGGAGAATATGAGTCTATTTGTGTCTCTAATCACACACACACACATTCATGACCACAATGAAAGCAACAGGCTGATGTTGTGGTTTGTGACTTTCTGTTTTTTAGTGGTGTTACATTTTACATTTGCTTTTCCACAAAAAAATGGTAATAATGTTCCGTTCTTTTTTATTTTGAACAGCAGGTGTTGAGAATACATTTGGACATTTATGCATGATATATCCAGAATATGGATGGCCATCAAATACTGTTGAGCAAAGTATATAAATACATCTAATTTGAGTATAAATAAAAGTATCTTCATTATTGAGAAAATCATATAATGAAAGAATGATATAAATCATATTTTCCAGAGATGTGTTGAGTTTCTGTTTGAGGAGGAGTCAATGCAAATCTCTGACCTCTTCCATCTCTACATATGTGTTGCAGAGTGAAGGACAGACACTAAATCACTGACATACACACTGTAGACTGGACAGAGACAACTGGCTTTAACAATGATCAGACCTGATTATTTGGTTGTTTTTCTCATTTTGTCATTTAACTGGGCAGGTAAGAACAATAGATGCTTTTCTGACAAACTTCCTGGTACAAAGACAGCATGGCTGCATTACAGAAACTAATGAGCTGTTTAAATGTCTGTAGGTACTGAGGGTCAAACACTGACTGAGTCTGAATCAGTGGTTAAAAGACCTGGAGAATCCCACAGACTGACCTGCACATATTCTGGGTTTGGTGGGGATTATACTAATGCTTGGATCAGACAGGCTGCTGGAAAAGGACTGGAATGGATCGCTTACATAAGCAGTGCTAGTAGCTACATCTACTACTCTCAGTCAGTCAAAGGCCGGTTTACCGTCTCCAGAGAAAACAGCAGACAGCAGGTGTATCTGCAGATGAACAGTCTGAAGACTGAAGATTCTGCTGTTTATTATTGTGCTCGAGAGCCACAGTGACACAGGAAGGAGCAATGCTGTACAAAAACTCAACATGTCAAAACAAGTCAAATCTTTGCTTTCAGTTTGCAGTCTCAATAAAACTGTTTAACGTTTTATTGCAGCTCCCCTGTATGTACTTAAAGCAGACATTACATTTTCTGTTGATCTGAGTTTAACAGAATTTCAAGTTTTGTGAAGAATTAATAAACATGAATGTGACTTTGTTTTAACTTTGCTGTGATAATAAATACAATTTCTTTCATGTGTCAGAATACATTTCCTTAACATAAATCCAGTCTTTGACTACTTGTGACAGGACAGTCCATCCTTCTTTTATACCCTGTCAGTGTCCTTCTCTATGCAAAGAGAACTTCCTCACAGTCTGCTATAAAGACTTGATATCTTGCTGTCAGTTGCAGCAGAAGAAGAGAAGCTCCCATCAGATCACCTTCAATAGCAACCATGTTCTCTGTAGCTCTGCTGCTGCTGCTGGCTGCTGGATCCTGTGAGTCTCACTGAGGCAGAGACACTGACAGTATGATCACAGCACACTGTTCACTGTTATTACACTGATTCAGTACTCAACATGTTTTCCTCCACAGGTGTGAAGTGTGAACAGTTGACCCAGCCAGCCTCTGTGACTGTGCAGCCAGGTCAACGTCTGACCATCACCTGTCAGGTCTCTTATTCTGTTAGTAGCTATGCTACAGCTTGGATCAGACAGCCTGCAGGGAAAGGACTGGAGTGGATTGGAATGAAATATACTGGAGCTTCATACTACAAAGATTCACTGAAGAACAAGTTCAGTATCGACTTAGAGACTTCCAGCAGCACAGTGACTCTAAATGGACAGAATGTGCAGCCTGAAGACACTGCTGTGTATTACTGTGCCAGAGAGTCACAGTAACACAAACCATCAGTAGACCTGAACAAAAACCCCTCAGAGCCTGAACACTTGTAACATGAAGCCACCAGAGGAGGAGCCCTCAGACCACTAATGGTTACAACACCAGCTCACTGTTACAGTAAAGGATGAAACAGTCTTTAGATTTTTTTTAAATGGTAATTTATCTACAGTACAGTATAAATGAATCCTCAAAAAGTCAGTTCATCTTTCATAACATTGTTATTTCTTTTCATTAACAATCTAAAATGTGTTTGTCAGAGAACCAGTTTCCACAATTCCACCACTACCTCTAGTCTTGTCAAGAGAACCATCTGGAAGGGCTTTGAAACTGAACTTGCCATTCAAACTCTTTTCTTTCTCCATTTCTGCTCAAGGGTTGTTTCTGCTAGCCACCCACAACATTACTGTGCATCACTTCCTGGTTTCCCAAAACTAAAGAGAGTCCCGAGGCCCAAATCACAAAACATGCGTGCATTAATCCTACATCAAGAACAACTAGTGGTGTTAAAAGTGTTAACTCTTTATTATGGCGTTAATTTTGACAGCCCTAGTTTAAATACTTGGAGGTTTCAATCACTGATACATCATTGTCTGTACTCCCACAAGACAGACGAAATTACACTATAAGAAGTCATTTAACATTAATGTACCTTATTTAAGTGATTATGTATGAATGCAGCTGAATTTTCATCAAAAGTGCTCTGAATTTTACTAGTTTAAAAATCAATGTTTGTTCTAATAATATTTTACATGAGCTTTATTCACATGAAAAACAGCAATTTGATCAAAAATAACTTTAGGAGACATGAGATGTTGTTTACCTATATCAAGCAGACAAGGTGGTTTACCTACTACATGAACTGAAAGCAATATTTTGAATGAAAATATTATTAATACCTTTTTTTTCCATTTATATGTACTTTGCACTGGACAAAAGTGAGAATAAATAAACACATTCAAATTTTACCAAGTGACTTAAAGTAAAAATAAATAAAAATAAAGGATTAGGTAACATCAGGTTAAACATGTTAAACAAAGTCAAAAATGGTAAGAGATAGGGTGAGATGATTTGTGAAAACACAAAATACAGTTATGAGAAAGCCAAAAAAGGAGGAGTCAATGCAAAACTCAGATATCTTCCACCTCTACTTATCTGAGTGCAGAGAGGAGGACAGAGAACAGTGGACACACAGTTTAACATGATGGACTATAGGACAGGACTGCTGCTTTTAACTCTCTGCTGGGCAGGTGAAGATTTTCACTGATCTTGATTTAACATAGCTTTTATTTTGTGTCATCAACTTATTTCATTTGATGTTTTTTATCCTCTTGACAGGTGTTGATGGTCAGACTCTGACAGAATCTGAACCAGCGATTAAAAGACCTGGAGAATCCCACAGATTGACCTGTACAACATCTGGATTCACATTCAGCAGCTCCTATATGAGCTGGGTCAGACAGGCTCCTGGAAAAGGACTGGAGTGGATCGCTTATATAAGCACATCTAGTTCTCCTATCTATTACTCCCAGTCAGTCCAGGGGAGATTCACCATCTCCAGAGATGACTCCAGCAGTAAACTCTATCTGCAGATGAACAGTCTGAAGACTGAGGACACAGCCGTGTATTACTGTGCCAGAAGAGACACAGTGAGAGACGATAATATGAGAGTCATACAAAAACTACTTTCTCTATTTTCCATCACCACTGATATTCAGTTGTCTCAGTATTACTTTTTTTGCCATATTGCTGATAAGTTCTCTGTATTAGTGTGGTGAAACATGTCTTCACAAGTACCTGCATTAAGATCATGGAAAATCAGCATTTTGGTAACATTTTAAAATAAAAAGCTTCCACATTATTTTCAGAATACAGACATTTTTTCAATGGAAATTAGTTTCAAATACAGAACCAAATCCACAAAAAAATCCTGAAATTAACAATTTGTACAGCCATAAAAAGGAAGCAAAGATATTTCACAAATGAAAACATTGATGCCTACTCAGTTAAATGACAAATAAAGTGATACTTGATACTTTTTCTTTGTCTGTTTTAAATATCCTCTGACCTGATAGATTGTTTTAATTTGTCTGTTCATAGATCTTAGCAAAAACTCTTCCCATTATGAAAGAAGCTGTATCTGCAGATGAACAGTCTGAAGACTGAAGATTCTGCTGTTTATTAATGTTCTTGATGGCCACAGTGACACAGGAAGGAGGAACGCTGTAAAAAAACTCAACAAGCCAAAAGTTCGCTTTCTGCTTTTCACATTCACAAAAAATGAGAGTTAAACAACAGTTCAAAATCATGAACACATTCAGAGAAACAAAGTCTCAATAAAACTGCTTAATTCAGTAAGTTTTATTACAGCTCTGGTGTTCTCTCATATTCAGTTGAGCCTGGGAACATGAACTATTCTGTTAATCTTAATGCAAATGTAAATGTTTTCATCTAACTCTTATGACTTGTGTTGGAAGTTTTGTAAAAAACAAAATAAATTGACCTTTAAGTTATTGTTTTAAAATCATGAATATTTGCTTTCATGTGTCCAAACAAAATTTAAAGCTTTACTAGTGACAGGACAGTCCATCCTTCTTTTATACCCTGTCAGTGTCCTTCTCTATGCAAAGTGAACTTCCTCACAGTCTGCTATAAAGACTTGATATCATGCTGTCAGTTGCAGCAGAAGAAGAGAAGCTCCCATCAGATCACCTTCAATAGCAACCATGTTCTCTGTAGCTCTGCTGCTGCTGCTGGCTGCTGGATCCTGTGAGTCTCACTGAGGCAGAGACACTGACAGTATGATCACAGCACACTGTTCACTGTTATTACACTGATTCAATACTCAACATGTTTTCCTCCACAGGTGTGAAGTGTGAACAGTTGACCCAGCCAGCCTCTGTGACTGTGCAGCCAGGTCAACGTCTGACCATCACCTGTCAGGTCTCTTATTCTGTTAGTAGCTATCGCACATCTTGGATCAGACAGCCTGCAGGGAAAGGACTGGAGTGGATTGTAAGTGGACATGTTGGATACACAACATACTACAAAGATTCACTGAAGAACAAGTTCAGTATCAGCTTGGACTCTTCCAGCAACACAGTGACTCTAAATGGACAGAATATGCAGCCTGAAGACACTGCTGTGTATTACTGTGCCAGAGAGCCACAGTAACACAAACCATCAGTAGACCTGAACAAAAACCCCTCAGAGCCTGAACACTTGTAACATGAAGCCACCAGAGGAGGAGCCCTCAGACCACTAATGGTTACAACACCAGCTCACTGTTACAGCAAGGAGAAAAACATACGCAACCCAAATGGTTCTTACAGTAATTAAATTTAACAAAGTGCAATTAATCAATTTAAATACTCTTACATTGCAATCCGTGATACATCATTGAATGTATATATAACCTTTCAAGTGGTGGAATGAATTCAGTAATTTATCTACAGTTTAAATGAATCCTAAAAAAGTCAGTTTATCTTCCATAATATCATGATTTACTTTTCATGATTAATATAATATAATAATATGTTTGTCAGAGATTCAGGTTCCAACTTCTCTTTATGAGAGATGAAAAACAAAACCTCAACATTTCACCTTAATTTTGATTTATTCAAATATACTTTGGTCAGCTGATTTACTATCATCAGTATGTAAATCAGCCTCCTTGTGTGTTGCCTCATAAAGAAGTGAAGTGTGTGTGTGTCAGTGAGAGACAGAAGAGCTCACATCAGTTCAGCTTCAACATCAACATGTTCTCTGTAGCTCTGATACTGCTGCTGGCTGCTGGATCCTGTGAGGAGCTTTCAGTGGATTCACTCTAATACACACATTAGAAACACTGAATAGTCAGATGAATGATGGAGATAATGTTGATTTGTGTTTCCACAGGTGTGAACAGTATTGATCTCATCCAGACAGACTCAATGGTTGTGCAGCCTGGACAGTCTCTGACCATCAGCTGTCAGGTCTCTGGTTATTCTTTGACTGATGACAGCTATGCAACAGGTTGGATCAGACAGAGTGAAGGAAAACCAATGGACTGGATTTCCCATCAGTGGGGTGGAGGAGAGTTTTACCAAAATAATGCTCTGAAGAACAAGTTCAGCTACAGCAGAGACACTTCTGTTCTAACAGTGACTCTAAAAGGACAGAATGTGCAGCCTGAGGACACAGCTGTGTATTACTGTGTACGTCACCCCACAGTGATACAAACCACCAACAGACCTGCACAAATATCCAGCAACCAGCAAGACTCAACACACACACATGTTCTAAATGTCAACATTAATAAAGACAGCACTCTTTAATGAGTTAATAAATGTAATGTTGATGGAATTCAATGAATGGTATTAATCATGTTGTAAAGCCTATAAAAGATGAGAAAAACTTTCCTGTTTTCATGTAACATCTGATAACTAACTACATATAAACAGTAGCTACATCTCTTCACAAATACACAGTCATATTCATAAGTACAAAGCATTTATGTTATAATGACATAAGGATATGATATCAAAGCAATTTTCAGAAAAGCTTGTAGATGTTGGTGATCAGACTAAACCTTTTGTTTATTTATATTATTGTGAATGATCTTATGTGCTGCCCATTATGCTCAAAGTGTTAAGAGGCAGCAGGGAATGGTGGACCCAAATGCAGAGACAGGTAGGCAGGCATGCTGGAGAAGGTTTGTGCTCGAGGATTTATTTACCGAAAAGGAACAAATTACCGGAACAAAAGAGAATGCAGGGAAGAATACACCACTGGTACACTAACACAAACCGACGAGGCAGGATACATACAGGAGCGAAGACAAAACAAAATGATCTGAAACAAAACAAGGGGAACACAAAGACTAAGTACACAGGGTAACGAGGTAACAAGAGGCAGGTGACACAAGGGCTGGGAAACAGGTGAGAAACATCAGGTAATCACAAAGGCGGGAAAGCACAGAAAGTTAAACTAGACATAACAAGGAGAGACTGACAACCTTTCAAAATAAAACAGGAAGTGGGAAAAGACTAACAGAAAACATGAACCCAACTAAATACAAAAACTTGACAACACTAGATACAAGGGGGGACAGAACACAGGAACTAACAGAACATACAAAATCAGAGTAAACAACAAAAATCAGGAACCAGAAACAGAAATATACACAAATCCAACTAAAATGTCCAAAACCACAACACAAAGTGACTAATGAGAAACAGAGCCTTAATACCAAGATGAATCTTGATTTAACGCATTTTTATAACCCTTGTTTTTTTAATCTGTCAGATGTAATTTGTATATTATTAGAATGAATATGGATAATATTTTACACAAATTAAAACATGTCAGACAAACATTAAAACAGCTGACTTGGAGGGTTGACTCCTGTACATTCATTTCCTAGTTTCATTAAATATCTCCAATCCAGATGTTTCCTCCCTGTGAGGAGGAGTTAATGCAAAACTCAGATATCTTCCACCTCTACTTATCTGAGTGCAGAGAGGAGGACAGAGAACAGTGGACACACAGTTTAACATGATGGACTATAGGACAGGACTGCTGCTTTTAACTCTCTGCTGGGCAGGTGAAGATTTGATTTGAAGTTGTCTTTAAAACATTACCAAAATAGAAAAGCAACTGATTATTTTCTTTGTTTGACAGGTGTTGATGGTCAGACTCTGACAGAATCTGAACCAGCGATTAAAAGACCTGGAGAATCCCACAGATTGACCTGTACAACATCTGGATTGTCATTCAGTAGCTACTGGATGGCCTGGATCAGACAGGCTCCTGGAAAAGGACTGGAGTGGATTGCTGCTACTGATGCTGGTGGTAGTAGCAAATACTACTCTCAGTCAGTTCAGGGCCGGTTTACCATCTCCAGAGACAACAGCAGAGAGCAGCTGTATCTGCAGATGAACAGTCTGAAGACTGAAGATTCTGCTGTTTATTATTGTGCTCGACACCCACAGTGACTGGAGTTGGTTGAGCAGCTGTACAAAATCCTACAGTACTCATTCTTTCAGGCTGGTAGTGCACAAGTTTGAAATATCTTTCATACATTTTATATATTTAAACATTTTATATTACCTTTTGTTTTTTTCAGGTTGTTAACTTGTTTTATATTCTGTAATTTTATTTTCATATGTGTTTTTATTATGAATTCATAATCCTCCCTGCATTATATAAAAACTTGAAAACACATTATAAACACAATAAAGATCACTCATTGATACAAGGTCCAAAGACAGCCCAACAATCTGGTTGCTGAAATTAAACTTCTACAAATACTTTACATTTCTACAAAGTAAGATACAATTATGTCTGTAAATGATATGATGTGGAATCTATGAGAATGAAAAATAATGCTACTGTTTCTTTTATAAAATCACTAGAGGACAGTCAGTGTCTAGTTTCTATCTCCTCTGTTACTAAAAGGAGAAACTCAGATCTGCTGTTCTCATTGATCTTAACTGACTGATACTCAAACTCTGAAATGATTCATATTGCTCTGTAATAAAATCAATAGGTAAATAAGAATATGTCACTCTTTCCATCACATACTGTAATATCAGTAAAATAATTTCTAAGAGAAAACAGCTGAAAGTGGAGATACGTGATGACATCATTTAATGTTATTGTTTAGAATTAATTTACTTTTATCGTGTATGGAGATATAATTATTTTATATAAAAAAAGATTTTTAATGTTTGAAGATAGAATTATAATATAGTCATTAAGGAATTATTGTTGTGTATTAACACAAATGAAAGTCTAGAAAATATGTTGAGACAATATTGACAGTTTAATGTAATAAAGTCATCTGTACCTAGATATAAAGAAATCAAAAGTGACACACATATTTCCACTCTGCAGATATAATAACACTAAACAAACTCTTCTATTGACTCCAGTCAGACCAACATTGATGCTTCATGTGTTTGATTTTATGCAAACTCAGAGACCTTCCTTGTTTCTCAGCTATAAAAACATCACATCAGGCTGTCAGTGGAGTTCACAGCACGTCAGTTTCAACATAAACCATGTTCTCTGGAGCTCTGCTGCTGCTGTTGGCAGCTGGATGAGAGTCTCTCTGGATTTGTTAAAGTCAACTGTTCTTCTTTTGCATTATAATTTGATCATTTGTTACAAAACATTTCTTTTTTTACAGGTGTGAAGTGTGAACAGTTGACCCAGCCAGCCTCTGTGACAGGTCAACGTCTGACCATCACCTGTCAGGTCTCTTATTCTGTTGGTAGCTATCACACAGCTTGGATCAGACAGCCTGCAGGGAAAGGACTGGAGTGGATTGGAATGAAAGATACTGGAGCTTCATGCTACAAAGATTCACTGAAGAACAAGTTCAGTATTAACTTTGACTCTTCCAGCAAGACAGTGACTCTAAATGGACAGAATGTGCAGCCTGAAGACACTGCTGTGTATTACTGTGCCAGAGAGCCACAGTAACACAAACCATCAGTAGACCTGAACAAAAACCCCTCAGAGCCTGAACACTTGTAACATGAAGCCACCAGAGGAGGAGCCCTCAGACCACTAATGCTTTCAACACCAGCTCACTGTTACAGTAAAGAGAGAAACAGTCTTAGGTTCTTATTTAAATTTAACATTAACAGTAAAATCAATTTAAATACTCTGACATAACAATCAATGATACATCGTTGAATGTATATATATCCTTTCAAGTGATCAAATAAATTCTGTGATTTAACTACAGTATAAATGAATCGTTTCTCTTCTATCATGTCATTATTTACTTTTCATTAACATGTTTGTCAGAGATTCAGGTTTCACCTTCTCTTTATGTGAAAACACCTGAACATTTCATCTTCATTTTGATTTATTCAAATATACTTTAGTCAGCTGATTTACTATCATCAGTATGTAAATCAGCCTCCTTGTGTGTTGCCTCATAAAGAAGTGAAGTGTGTGTGTGTCAGTGAGAGACAGAAGAGCTCACATCAGTTCAGCTTCAACATCAACATGTTCTCTGTAGCTCTGATACTGCTGCTGGCTGCTGGATCCTGTGAGGAGCTTTCAGTGGATTCACTCTAATACACACATTAGAAACACTGAATAGTCAGATGAATGATGGAGATAATGTTGATTTGTGTTTCCACAGGTGTGAACAGTATTGATCTCATCCAGACAGACTCAATGGTTGTGCAGCCTGGACAGTCTCTGACCATCAGCTGTCAGGTCTCTGGTTATTCTTTGACTGATGGCAGCTATGCAACAGGTTGGATCAGACAGAGTGAAGGAAAACCAATGGACTGGATTTGCCATCGGTGGGGTGGAGGAGACTTTTACCAAAATAATGCTCTGAAGAACAAGTTCCTTTACCACACACACACGTCTACTAGCTCGGTGACATTAACAGGAGTGAATGTGCAGCCTGAGGACACAGCTGTGTATTACTGTGTACGTTACCCCACAGTGATACAAACCACCAACAGATCTGCACAAATACCCAGCAACCAGCGTGTGACTCAAACACAAATTTACATGAGACTGCTATGGATAAAGCTGTCAAATGTAATATAATTCTTCAACTTAACTTAACTTAACATATACCATATAAACACCCTTTATTTATGGTTAAATGATAAAACAGTAACACTTTATAACAATGGGACTGGACATCTTTGTGACCCGTCAAATCCAAAATATTGTCAAGTAGTAAGTTAGTAAAAAGTGAAGTTCATCCTACTTGGGTGAGCATTGTTCTCAGGCATTACTGTTTAAGTGCCTTATGTTGTTGTGAATACAGCAACCATAAAAATGCATCTGCAGTATACTGTATTTTGTGTCAGTGTAGTGACCTCAGTATTATTTTGCCAACCCACTCCTTAAATTCTTAATACATTTAATTTCATGCCACCATTAATCATATCTTATTTGTCAATGTTAAAGATGGACCAGGTCAGCACTTTATTTGAAGGGCCACAAACATGATGAAGTAATGGATGATGCATTTTTATTTAACCATGATTACAACACTACAGGTTTTCTGAATATATGTACACTGCTGTGACTGGTCAGTTCTTTGAAGAAGACATGAACATCATTAATAAATCAGAAATCATGATGATTCAAATACCTTAATTGATGCATTAATTAACGTATTGTTCCTGCATTAAGTCATGCATGATATACTATCAATCCTTGTACATTAATGAAGTACTGCATGAATTAATTCATGCTTTTTCATGTATGAATTCATGCACGACAATTCAAGTTCCATAATTATAAAGTGCTCTTGTCTCTGAATGTGATATTGTATCTAACATAGAATGACAAGCAACTATAATTAAAAAATGAACAAATAATAAATTATACAGACTATAACAGAGTGCTGATTTAGGAGCCACTCCCTCCACATTATGTCCTGATGCAAATCTTCAGTCTGTGCAGTGTACTTCTGTCCTGCTGACTGCTCTTGTACTTTGTGTGGAGCATCAGATGTCACATCTCCAGCCTCAGGATGATCAACACACTCACTCTTCTGCTGGTTGCTCTCTCTCTGCCCTGTGAGTTCTCCTGCTTCTTGCTGTTTTATCTTTTCTCAGACAATATGGACTGATGGTCAGTCAGTGACACCAGAAAACTTCCCCAGATGACTGTCTCACTTTCTTCTGTGGTTCCTCTCTCCTTTCATCTCATCAGGTTGTACAGGTCAGAGTATGGAGTCCATTCCTTCTAGTTCAGTGGTGAAAAAGCCTGGGGAGACTCTCAGTGTCTCCTGCAGGGGATCTGGCTTCACATTTAGCTGCTGCAACATGCACTGGATCAGACAACCTGCAGGAGAAGCACTGGAATGGATAGGTTGTATTTACAGCGATGCTAGTAGAACAGATTATGCCAGCAGTGTGCAAGGACAAGTAGAGGTCACCAGAGATAACAGCAACAGCATGGTGTATCTGAGACTGTCCAACTTAAAGCCAGAGGACTCTGCTGTGTATTACTGCGCGAAACACACACTGGTTAAAGGAAGCAGAGAGGCTTGACAAAAACCTCACATAATTCATTTTCACAAATACCTACAGGTGGCAGTAGAAGATAATATGCCAGATTACACAAAGGAGAATATGACAGTGTCTCTAATCACACACAGAAATATATGACCACAATGGAAGCAACAGCTGATGTCATGGTTTGTGACTTCCTGTTTTGTAACGGTTAATAATGTTTATGCTTTTGATTTTGAACAGCAGGTGTTGAGAATATATTTTGACATTTATGGATGATATATCCAGTATATGGATGGCCCAAATGCTGCTGAGCAGAATAAATAAATACATCTACGTGGAATTGAATAACTTGAAAATAATCTTCATCATTAAAAAAAATCATAAATTAACAAAAGTTAAGTTACAGTTTTTTAAGAAGTTCTATTTTCATAAAATGTATTGTTGAGTTACGGATAATCAAAACGATTGAACAAGAAACTAATAAATATTGAGTTTAGTGAACATGAAATAATGAGTAAAATTATTCAGTTATGTTAATTTAATACTTTCGAGTTGCATATACATATATTTGAGTTGGCTTAATTAGTACTTTAATCTAACAATGGAGATTCACCTTACTCCACATATTTAAGCTCTAAGAACCTCAGACTTTTTAATTTATGAACTCAAAAACATTGTGGCAACTGATTGCCTCAATTTGTTTGAGTACTGCTTACTTATTTGGGTTTACAGTGTACATAAGGATAAAATGCCATTTGTTATGTTTTCAATTAAAATTCTGAAGCTAATAAAACATATTTTAATTCTAACATGCTAATATTCTAACTTTGCTTTTTCAGTTTCCTTTTTCTTTTTTAAAATTTAATTATGGCATGATTTTTCCTAGAAACATAGTAAAATAATATAGTTTTTTCATTTGATCTGGCTTTGTTTTCTCTTTGGACTTTCAATTTGGATTATGAATACATATTTCCTCCAGGGGAAAACACAGAGCTTCAATAACACACAAATCATATTGGTTGTCACAAGTTGTCTTCTTGAATGTTAAAAATAGCTACCATTCCTGTTTTAAAGCTCGAGAGGGCAGACAAGGACTGGCTTTAACACTTATCCCAGTGACGTCCATATACAGGAACAACACACAGGGATGTAAAGCAGTAAATGTTTTATTTAATTGTTTTCAGGCCCTAATGCTCCAGATATTGATGTTCTCCCAATGATAATCTGTTTCCAACTATTCTGCTTTGAAATGACCATAAACCATCACAATGCCACATCCAGGTGTGCTGGGCACCACTGATCCACTGATTATAGCTTATCGTTTAAATATAATCAATCAGATGACATTGTGCTTAAAATATTGTTGTGGTAATGTTTATACTCAAGTTATTCATTGTTAAACAGCATTTAAAAATGTGCAAACTAATATGGACACTTCCTGGTCAGTAAACATTCTAGTTTCACGAAAGATGTTAGATTGAGTCCAGTCCAGATGTTTCCTCCCTGTGAGGAGGAGTCAATGCAAAACTCAGATATCTTCCACCTCTACTTATCTGAGTGCAGAGAGGAGGACAGAGAACAGTGGACACACAGTTTAACATGATGGACTATAGGACAGGACTGCTGCTTTTAACTCTCTGCTGGGCAGGTGAAGATTTTCACTGATCCTAATTTCACATTCCCATTTGTATTACTGGCACATTTCACATGAAGATTTTCTCTGATCTTTGTACCAAGGTAATGCATGACATGCTTATCGTTTTTGGTTTGACAGGTGTTGATGGTCAGACTCTGACAGAATCTGAACCAGCGATTAAAAGGCCTGGAGAATCCCACAGATTGACCTGTACAACATCTGGATTGTCATTTAGTAGCTACTACATGGCCTGGATCAGACAGGCTCCTGGAAAAGGACTGGAGTGGGTTGCTACTATCAGTGATGGCAGTAGCTACATCTACTACTCTCAGTCAGTTCAAGGCCGGTTTACCGTCTCCAGAGAAAACAGCAGAGAGCAGCTGTATCTGCAGATGAACAGTCTGAAGACTGAAGATTCTGCTGTTTATTATTGTGCTCGAGACCCACAGTGACTGGAGTTGGTTGAGCAGCTGTACAAAATCCTACAGTACTCATTCTTACCACAATTACCTCACAAATAGTTACGCCAAACACTTTATATAACAATATACAGCATTTGTGTTCTCAAATGATTTTGCCAATTGTTTAAGCTGAGAGTATTGTACTTCTTTCAGTTAGCAGGAGTTTGGATTTGGGGTTAAAATAACAATATGCACTGAGTACTGCATATTGATAAAAAATAAATGGATGTTCAAACTTTTTTTAAGCTGTAGCCTCACTTAACTTTCCATGTTTTATACTTTTTTTTAAATGTCATCTTTATTGTGATACTTATTTTTCCTGTGCACTATAGCAATTAGTTCCTAAGTTCCTCTGTTGATCTGTATATCTGGCTTCAAACAGTCACAATTTGAATCCAGAAACCTTTAAAAAGTCTTAAAAAATAAAAGTCCAGGTCTCCAACCAGCTGCTGCAAACTCAAGTATTTATTTAGATTATCTTGCTCTCTTTTTACTGTAACAAAATACAATACAAACAAACATATAAATTAATGACTTGAACAATTATAATCAGATTTATTTATTTTACAATTTCATAATTTATGAAAAAAATAAACATTTTTTAAATTTGACCAATAATTAAAAAGTCAACAGAAGTAAAAGCATTAGAGTACTGAACTGACATGAGTCAGTCAGATTCTAGAAAACAAATCTGCTGAATCCTTTGACGGAAAAGAATAATCACATTTGTTAATGTACTCAGCAGTTGTTTTATGGAGGTTGACATGTGTTGAATCACTATTTGTTACTCGTCAGACTGTTTAAATGATGTTTTATGTTGTGTTCATGGCCTTGAATTTGACTTTAAAAGCAGATTGTAATGTAGGAGGAGCTAACTATGAACACATTCTCACAGGGATCCAGCTGACATCATATTTAAAGAGGGATTCATGGATTGCTAAACAGAAGAACACTGTGAACATGGCGTACAGAAAGCTAACACTCTTGGTGGTTGCTGTGATTCTTTCGGCTGGTGCTGAAGGTCAGACTATAACAGAGTCTGAACCAGCTGTTAGAAAACCTGGAGAATCCCACAGACTCACCTGCACAACATCTGGATTTAGCTTCAGTGGCTCAGTTTGGAACTGGATCAGACAGGCTCCTGGAAAAGGACTGGAGTGGATCGCTTATATAAGCACATCTAGTTCTCCTATCTATTACTCCCAGTCAGTCCAGGGGAGATTCACCATCTCCAGAGATGACTCCAGCAGTAAAGTCTATCTGCAGATGAACAGTCTGAAGACCGAGGACACAGCAGTGTATTACTGTGCACGAGAGACACAGTGAGAGACAATAATAGGAGAGTCATACAAAAACTACTTCCTCTATTTTCCACCACAACTGACAACATTAAATGAAGTAGTATTTAAGTAGTATTGAAGTAATATATATATATATATATATATATATATATATATATATATATATATATATATATATATATATATATATATATATATATATATATAAAAGGCTCCAAGTCAGTGTAGTGACCTCAGTATTATTTTGCCAACCCACTCCTTAAATTCTTAATACATTTAATTTCATGCCACCATTAATCATATCTTATTTGTCAATGTTAAAGATGGACCAGGTCAGCACTTTATTTGAAGGGCCACAAACATGATGAAGTAATGGATGATGCATTTTTATTTAACCATGATTACAACACTACAGGTTTTCTGAATATATGTACACTGCTGTGACTGGTCAGTTCTTTGAAGAAGACATGAACATCATTAATAAATCAGAAATCATGATGATTCAAATACCTTAATTGATGCATTAATTAACGTATTGTTCCTGCATTAAGTCATGCATGATATACTATCAATCCTTGTACATTAATGAAGTACTGCATGAATTAATTCATGCTTTTTCATGTATGAATTCATGCACGACAATTCAAGTTCCATAATTATAAAGTGCTCTTGTCTCTGAATGTGATATTGTATCTAACATAGAATGACAAGCAACTATAATTAAAAAATGAACAAATAATAAATTATACAGACTATAACAGAGTGCTGATTTAGGAGCCACTCCCTCCACATTATGTCCTGATGCAAATCTTCAGTCTGTGCAGTGTACTTCTGTCCTGCTGACTGCTCTTGTACTTTGTGTGGAGCATCAGATGTCACATCTCCAGCCTCAGGATGATCAACACACTCACTCTTCTGCTGGTTGCTCTCTCTCTGCCCTGTGAGTTCTCCTGCTTCTTGCTGTTTTATCTTTTCTCAGACAATATGGACTGATGGTCAGTCAGTGACACCAGAAAACTTCCCCAGATGACTGTCTCACTTTCTTCTGTGGTTCCTCTCTCCTTTCATCTCATCAGGTTGTACAGGTCAGAGTATGGAGTCCATTCCTTCTAGTTCAGTGGTGAAAAAGCCTGGGGAGACTCTCAGTGTCTCCTGCAGGGGATCTGGCTTCACATTTAGCTGCTGCAACATGCACTGGATCAGACAACCTGCAGGAGAAGCACTGGAATGGATAGGTTGTATTTACAGCGATGCTAGTAGAACAGATTATGCCAGCAGTGTGCAAGGACAAGTAGAGGTCACCAGAGATAACAGCAACAGCATGGTGTATCTGAGACTGTCCAACTTAAAGCCAGAGGACTCTGCTGTGTATTACTGCGCGAAACACACACTGGTTAAAGGAAGCAGAGAGGCTTGACAAAAACCTCACATAATTCATTTTCACAAATACCTACAGGTGGCAGTAGAAGATAATATGCCAGATTACACAAAGGAGAATATGACAGTGTCTCTAATCACACACAGAAATATATGACCACAATGGAAGCAACAGCTGATGTCATGGTTTGTGACTTCCTGTTTTGTAACGGTTAATAATGTTTATGCTTTTGATTTTGAACAGCAGGTGTTGAGAATATATTTTGACATTTATGGATGATATATCCAGTATATGGATGGCCCAAATGCTGCTGAGCAGAATAAATAAATACATCTACGTGGAATTGAATAACTTGAAAATAATCTTCATCATTAAAAAAAATCATAAATTAACAAAAGTTAAGTTACAGTTTTTTAAGAAGTTCTATTTTCATAAAATGTATTGTTGAGTTACGGATAATCAAAACGATTGAACAAGAAACTAATAAATATTGAGTTTAGTGAACATGAAATAATGAGTAAAATTATTCAGTTATGTTAATTTAATACTTTCGAGTTGCATATACATATATTTGAGTTGGCTTAATTAGTACTTTAATCTAACAATGGAGATTCACCTTACTCCACATATTTAAGCTCTAAGAACCTCAGACTTTTTAATTTATGAACTCAAAAACATTGTGGCAACTGATTGCCTCAATTTGTTTGAGTACTGCTTACTTATTTGGGTTTACAGTGTACATAAGGATAAAATGCCATTTGTTATGTTTTCAATTAAAATTCTGAAGCTAATAAAACATATTTTAATTCTAACATGCTAATATTCTAACTTTGCTTTTTCAGTTTCCTTTTTCTTTTTTAAAATTTAATTATGGCATGATTTTTCCTAGAAACATAGTAAAATAATATAGTTTTTTCATTTGATCTGGCTTTGTTTTCTCTTTGGACTTTCAATTTGGATTATGAATACATATTTCCTCCAGGGGAAAACACAGAGCTTCAATAACACACAAATCATATTGGTTGTCACAAGTTGTCTTCTTGAATGTTAAAAATAGCTACCATTCCTGTTTTAAAGCTCGAGAGGGCAGACAAGGACTGGCTTTAACACTTATCCCAGTGACGTCCATATACAGGAACAACACACAGGGATGTAAAGCAGTAAATGTTTTATTTAATTGTTTTCAGGCCCTAATGCTCCAGATATTGATGTTCTCCCAATGATAATCTGTTTCCAACTATTCTGCTTTGAAATGACCATAAACCATCACAATGCCACATCCAGGTGTGCTGGGCACCACTGATCCACTGATTATAGCTTATCGTTTAAATATAATCAATCAGATGACATTGTGCTTAAAATATTGTTGTGGTAATGTTTATACTCAAGTTATTCATTGTTAAACAGCATTTAAAAATGTGCAAACTAATATGGACACTTCCTGGTCAGTAAACATTCTAGTTTCACGAAAGATGTTAGATTGAGTCCAGTCCAGATGTTTCCTCCCTGTGAGGAGGAGTCAATGCAAAACTCAGATATCTTCCACCTCTACTTATCTGAGTGCAGAGAGGAGTACAGAGAACAGTGGACACACAGTTTAACATGATGGACTATAGGACAGGACTGCTGCTTTTAACTCTCTGCTGGGCAGGTGAAGATTTTCACTGATCCTAATTTCACATTCCCATTTGTATTACTGGCACATTTCACATGAAGATTTTCTCTGATCTTTGTACCAAGGTAATGCATGACATGCTTATCGTTTTTGGTTTGACAGGTGTTGATGGTCAGACTCTGACAGAATCTGAACCAGCGATTAAAAGGCCTGGAGAATCCCACAGATTGACCTGTACAACATCTGGATTGTCATTTAGTAGCTACTACATGGCCTGGATCAGACAGGCTCCTGGAAAAGGACTGGAGTGGGTTGCTACTATCAGTGATGGCAGTAGCTACATCTACTACTCTCAGTCAGTTCAAGGCCGGTTTACCGTCTCCAGAGAAAACAGCAGAGAGCAGCTGTATCTGCAGATGAACAGTCTGAAGACTGAAGATTCTGCTGTTTATTATTGTGCTCGACACCCACAGTGACTGGAGTTGGTTGAGCAGCTGTACAAAATCCTACAGTACTCATTCTTACCACAATTACCTCACAAATAGTTACGCCAAACACTTTATATAACAATATACAGCATTTGTGTTCTCAAATGATTTTGCCAATTGTTTAAGCTGAGAGTATTGTACTTCTTTCAGTTAGCAGGAGTTTGGATTTGGGGTTAAAATAACAATATGCACTGAGTACTGCATATTGATAAAAAATAAATGGATGTTCAAACTTTTTTTAAGCTGTAGCCTCACTTAACTTTCCATGTTTTATACTTTTTTTTAAATGTCATCTTTATTGTGATACTTATTTTTCCTGTGCACTATAGCAATTAGTTCCTAAGTTCCTCTGTTGATCTGTATATCTGGCTTCAAACAGTCACAATTTGAATCCAGAAACCTTTAAAAAGTCTTAAAAAATAAAAGTCCAGGTCTCCAACCAGCTGCTGCAAACTCAAGTATTTATTTAGATTATCTTGCTCTCTTTTTACTGTAACAAAATACAATACAAACAAACATATAAATTAATGACTTGAACAATTATAATCAGATTTATTTCTTTTACAATTTCATAATTTATGAAAAAAATAAACATTTTTTAAATTTGACCAATAATTAAAAAGTCAACAGAAGTAAAAGCATTAGAGTACTGAACTGACATGAGTCAGTCAGATTCTAGAAAACAAATCTGCTGAATCCTTTGACGGAAAAGAATAATCACATTTGTTAATGTACTCAGCAGTTGTTTTATGGAGGTTGACATGTGTTGAATCACTATTTGTTACTCGTCAGACTGTTTAAATGATGTTTTATGTTGTGTTCATGGCCTTGAATTTGACTTTAAAAGCAGATTGTAATGTAGGAGGAGCTAACTATGAACACATTCTCACAGGGATCCAGCTGACATCATATTTAAAGAGGGATTCATGGATTGCTAAACAGAAGAACACTGTGAACATGGCGTACAGAAAGCTAACACTCTTGGTGGTTGCTGTGATTCTTTCGGCTGGTGCTGAAGGTCAGACTATAACAGAGTCTGAACCAGCTGTTAGAAAACCTGGAGAATCCCACAGACTCACCTGCACAACATCTGGATTTAGCTTCAGTGGCTCAGTTTGGAACTGGATCAGACAGGCTCCTGGAAAAGGACTGGAGTGGATCGCTTATATAAGCACATCTAGTTCTCCTATCTATTACTCCCAGTCAGTCCAGGGGAGATTCACCATCTCCAGAGATGACTCCAGCAGTAAAGTCTATCTGCAGATGAACAGTCTGAAGACCGAGGACACAGCAGTGTATTACTGTGCACGAGAGACACAGTGAGAGACAATAATAGGAGAGTCATACAAAAACTACTTCCTCTATTTTCCACCACAACTGACAACATTAAATGAAGTAGTATTTAAGTAGTATTGAAGTAATATATATATATATATATATATATATATATATATATATATATATATATATATATATATATATATATATATATATATATATATAAAAGGCTCCAAGTTTCTCTGTATGTCTGTAAGTCTTTTACTAAATGCTGCAAAAGATATTACTTTTCACATGATTCTGGCTGCTGTCTATGTATTTGCAGCAAATACAGTCAGTAACCAAACATATGAAAAAATAAATGCAGGTAGCAGCTACTATACAGCTTGGATCAGACAGCATGCAGGGAAAGGACTGGAGTGATTGTACATGGAGGTGCTGCATCCACCAAACTACAAAGATTCACTGAAGAACAAGTTCAGTATCAGCTTGGACTCTTCCAGCAACACAGTAACTCTAAATGGACAGAATGTGCAGCCTGAAGACACTGCTGTGTATTACTGTGCCAGAGAGTCACAGTAACACAAACCATCAGTAGACCTGAACAAAAACCCCTCAGAGCCTGAACACTTGTAACATGAAGCCACCAGAGGAGGAGCCCTCAGACCACTAATGGTTTCAACACCAGCTCACAGCCTGCACTCTTGCTTGACTTTAAATAATTTCGGGTTTCAATCACTGATCATTGTCTCTTCTCCCACAACAAAAGCTGGATTACATGTTTACATTGTTAAATGCACACAACTGAAACATGGTGGATGTCAGTCTTCCTGGTACAAATGCATGAAACCCTGTTCTTATTATCAGAACTCAACATTTCAAATTTGAAAAAAAGGAGACATAAGATAATGTTTGTCAATCTCAGACCAAGCATACAAGGTGATTTAATAAACAAAAAACCTATTTTTCTAATAATAATCATTTTGATAACGTTTATATATAAACAGTAACACTATTACATTATTTGTAACAAAAACATCTGCCAAGTAAATAAAAGTGTTCAAATATTAGAGTGACTTACAGTAAAACATGGATTATGTTACAAATGTAAATACAATCTGAATTCTAAGATACAGCAAGATTGTTTAACTGTGAGAATAACACAAAATACATTAATTAGAAAGCCGTAACATTAAAATATGTTTTGAGGAGAGATTGAACAAAGGACGCTGTTCAATCAAAAAGGAGTCAATGCAAAACACACACTTCCACCTCTACTTATCTGACTGACAAAATGTCATTTTGAGTGAAAAAACGAACAGAAAATCCAAAGAAATTGAAAGGTACAAGACTGTGTACGTATTTTCATTATCGAGCGAAGGAACTACTCATCTCATAATAAACCACCGCGCACCACTGAATAAAGGAGGCTAACGTTAGTTTAGCTAACAGCTATTTCTGCTAACCGCTAGCTGAGACAGCATGTAATAACTTTAAAAGACCCTCAAAATAAAACCTGAAATTAACCGTTAAAATATATAACAGCTGTTACGTCAGCTGTAACCTGCTTTTCCCAGTGTTTCGTTTGAGTTAACGTTATTTTAGACTGAATCAGCTGCTAGCTAAACTAACGTTAGCTTCCCGGTGGAGGCTAACGTAGCTCCTCGTAAAACATGATTATCATCTTGCGCATGCGCATGACGGATTGTGCAGGCAGCACAGATCGCTCACCCTCCTCACCAGCATGAGCTCCACCAATCACAGGCATCACTGTGGGATAGTGGGATTGTTCAGGATTGTGGGTAATGAAGTAGCCTACTTATCCAAGACATCAAAAGACATTTATCTCAAAACAAGGTTGGTGCCCCATGAACTTTGGGCATCTATGGTGAGCATATACAATCGCTTAGTCATGCCGTAGCTGGTTTGAAGTCTACCATAGACGGTTACGATTTTATGGCTTATACTCAAATTGTCAATGGAGAAATTGCATTGTATTTTTACTTCCGGAACCCGTGGGCGGGACTGTTGAGCTCTATGTGTGTGGAGATGAAGAAGGTTGGTGAGCAAAGTTGGGGCCTGGTCATAGCATAGCACATATACCTTTAAGTTTAGCCTAACCTCCAGTTTAACTGCCACAAGTTTTTCTTCTTGTAATTAAGATCTCATCGAGGGAAAACACGCTGTATTTTTGTATTTTCATTGTGTTTTTAATTTATAAAAAGTTAAATAAAAAATTAATTTTAATATAAAAATATTAATTAATAAATTTAATTAATTAATAGTCGATCGTTAATTCTCCCAACGACCGACGAAGAAAAATGTATCGAATGGCCATCCCTAGTCTGCATGTTTAATGTTAGGTTATACCAAGTGACAGTGGTTCCCAAACTTTTTCACATCAAGGACCCCTACACTGACACAAATTAGACCACTGACCCCCATTTGATAAGATTTTGTTCCCAGATCCCCCATCTGATCTTCTCTTTGTGGTTTTACTACAGAAAGCGTTTAAACCCATGACCCAAATAGTTACACGTTCTGTCATTGTGTATTAACTTCTGTCATTGTCTGTTCTTGGATGGAAATATAGCAAAAATAAAAAAATCCCCTTTTTGCTGGGGACCCCCTTAAACACCCTCAAGGACCCCTGTAGGTCCCCAAAACCCACTTTTGAAAACACTCACCAGCCTACCAATACTTAATTGTTGTTCTCTCACTCACTCCGAACGCGGCATCAGAAAAAAATTCTTCTGTGATTGGACATTGCGGCTTATGGAATTGTGGGACCTTTTTTTGAACAATGAGACGAAAAAAGATCACAGTAGGTCATAATAGTTCCTCACACACTGCTCGTAAATGAAATCTCTGGATCACACATTTATTTTTAGGGGCAAATGTGAGTGAAATACTCACACTATAAAGCTCTGCCTGTATGTGTAATTTATATAATTTGTATGTATTGTATGCAGGATGTTTACAGTAAAATACTTTGTTTCCAGGCCTTCAATGTTTCTTTTCGTCATTTTGTCTTAATTGTTCTGTTTTTAAAATAATCACACATCACAAGCAGCAGGTGAAGTACATCTATGATGTTCCCTTTTAAACCTGTAGAGGGAGGTCTATGCAAACTCTTCCTTCTTTATAAACACACCAACAGCAACTGTAGAATCATTTGAGGCAGAACAACTGACAGTTTCATACATATCAGAAAGACTTTGATCAGACATCAGTTCATTGCAGAGTTTGATGGGAAATATGATTGTCTGGAGTTTATTTTTTTTAGTTGCTATTAATGGTGAGGAAATAATTTCAGCAATTACAAAGTAAAGCAATTTGTTTTTTAAATGCTTAATATTTTCAAGTGTGATGGATGATGGTAATTTCTTTCCTTACATGAGTTTGGAGTGAGATCAAACTGGACCAGTCTTCAGACATGGGGGACTCGAGTCACATGACTTGACTCGAGTTAGACTCCAGTCGCAAATTTTAGGACTTGAGACTTGCTTGATAAACATTCATAAAAGACTCGACTTGACTTTAACTTGATATTCATGACTTGAGACTTGACTTAGACTTGAGTCAAATGACTTGAAATGACTTGACTTTCTGTTTAATAAATATATATTTTTTCCCCTCTGATATTGAGGAGGAGTTAACGTTACGATTTTAGTGCTGTTGCATGCGCGGGAGCCCGTTGTTATGGTGACGCGCCACACGGCGGCAGACCTGCAGTAAACGAGACTGGCTACGGCTGTTACTTAACGTCATTGATTCCTCTGCACCGAAAATAATAAAGTTTGGCTATAAGGATTACACGTCTGACCAGGGCAAAGAAGAAACGGGCGGCAGTTTGCAAGGTCTGCAGTACAAAAAATTCCGACGTCAACCACAACCGCGGAGAATTTCATCAGACACTTCAAATCGGGAAAGATTCAGGTTCCAGTCCCCATATTCAGCTGAACCACTATTTGGACAGAACTCCCTTCAGTTTTGGACCATGAATAAGCACACCCTCCTCCCTTTGTTCAAGGTTGCGGTAAGAATGAATACAACTAGGCACACTGTATACATACACACAACAAACTGTTCTCTCTCTCTCTCTCTCTCTCTCTCTCTCTCTGTCTCTCTCACACACACACATGCAGACACACACACACTTGCGCAGATTAAGTAGGCCTATGTGAATAAAGCTAGGCACACATACACACACAACACACTGCACTCTCACACACACACCACATGCACACATTCACTCACCAATATTAATAACTTTTCATTCTCTCTCTCTCTCTCTCTCAAACACGCACACATTCACTCACAAATACACTGACAAATATTAACATATAGCCTACTATTCAATCTCTCCAAATTATGCAAAGGTGGTGGGATTCAGCTACTCTTAAAGAATATGTTTTTTTTCTTTAAGAGAAGGAAAGGTTAAATGTGTTTCTGTCCCATAAAAGTGAGGCATGTTTGAAGAATATTATTTGACTTAGAAACCATTATACTTGAATTGTTTGAATGAATTTCATGATTTGATGTCATGTTTGAGGCATATTGAACAAATATGCATGTTGATTTTTTTTGTTGGCCTAATATCAGTTTTAGGCTGTGCTTTTTTTAAATCTGTATACATTTAAACTGTTCAGATATATGTGGCTTGGACGCAATGTCTTTTGAATATTGAGTAGGAAAAAATGCAAATAAAACTCCAGCAGTTATAACCACTGTCTTTAGCTTGTTTAAAAATGGAAACTTTTGTATGACTTGACTTGTGACTTGCTTGACCCAAGCTATGACTTGACTTGACTTGCTTGACCCAAGCTATGACTTGACTTGACTTGCTTGACCCAAGCTATGACTTGACTTGACTTGCTTGATTGTCACACAAAATGACTTAGACTTGCTTGAGACTTGAAGGTTAAGATTTGAGACTTGCTTGTGACTTGCCCATGTGTGACTTACTCCCATCTCTGCCAGTCTTCCTCTGAGGTGAAAAGACCTGGAGAGACAGTGAAGATGTCATGTATCACATCTGGTTATAGCATGACAAGCTACTATATTCACTGGATACGACAGAGACCAGGAGAAGCTCTGAAGTGGATTGGGAGAATAAGCCCATATAGAAACACTCCGAGCTATGCCAGCTCCTTTCAGAGCCGCTTCAGTTTTACTCAAGATGTTCCCAGCAGCACTCAGTACCTCGAGGTCCAGAGCCTGACAGCAGCAGATTCTGCTGTTTACTTCTGTGCTCGACAGACACAGTGACTGAAGACAGTGGAGCAGCTGCACAAAAACCTCCACAGATATGTGTAGTGATCATAATAACATCTGAGGTTTCTAATCAGCCACATATACATGTGTTTATATTTTAGACAAATTAAATATATTATATACACATTGTCTGCAAATACTTACTGTGTTGCTTTAGATTTTGTTTTATTTTTAAAAGTGAAACAAGCTGCAGAAGCTTTGGGTGAGTTGATAATATGGCTGTATTCAACATACTGCATAAACATACTATTAGAATAGATTTAATAAGAATCAAAGAAAAATTCACTCATTTGATGTAATCATTCATTATCCATTTATTATGAGGCTGTTGCTACTTTAAATCAATGCTACCACTTCTCATGTTTTGATGAAGGAGCAACGTCTTCAGATTGTTGGGAAATAATAACACTGCAACAAATAGTTATTGGGCTCATCTCTTTAATATAATGCAATCCAATATGGCCCAATAGAGAAGATCCAATATTTTTTTATAATTACTGTTTATAATGTAGTTTATAATGATCTGGTGTACAAATATTGACCTGCATAATTTGTACCTGTATTGTGCCCAAAAAGTACAGTTCTGCTCTACCTTGTCAGCATTACCCGATCAAAAACAAAGATTAGCTGTTTAGAGCATTCAATCACCCCGTCAGTTGCTGATATATACTGACATGATTTCTGCTTATGTTACATAAACATGGCTGGGATCTTAATATAAGGCATATTCAATATAATTGAAACATGTCAGACAAAAAAATAATAGTTTTGACTTGAAAACCATTCACTTTTCATTCATCCATCAACTATACCCACTCTTGAGAGTCATTGGCAGCTGGAGCCAATCCCAGCTGACATTGGGGCGAGAGGCGGCGTACATCATAGACAGGTCGCCAATCAATCACAGGAATCACTTACATTACATTTTCACCAAACAAAAACTGAATGCCAAGCCTAATCTAGTGGTATCCTCCCTGTGAGGAGGAGTCAATGCAAAACTCAGATATCTTCCACCTCTACTTATCTGAGTGCAGAGAGGAGGACAGAGAACAGTGGACACACAGTTTAACATGATGGACTATAGGACAGGACTGCTGCTTTTAACTCTCTGCTGGGCAGGTGAAGATTTTCACTGATCTTGAATCAACATATTTTCATTTTGAACTCACAGTAATGTTTGACATGCCTTTATTTTTTGGTTTGACAGGTGTTGATGGTCAGACTCTGACAGAATCTGAGCCAGTGGTTAAAAGACATGGAGAATCTCACAGATTGACCTGTACAGCCTCTGGGTTTACATTCAGTAGCTACAGGATGGCCTGGATCAGACAGGCTCCTGGAAAAGGACTGGAGTGGGTTGCTACTATTGATGTTACTAGCAAATACTACTCTCAGTCAGTTCAAGGCCGGTTTACCGTCTCCAGAGACAACAGCAGACAGCAGCTGTATCTGCAGATGAACAGTCTGAAGACTGAAGATTCTGCTGTTTATTATTGTGCTCGACACACAGTGACTGGAGTTGGTTGAGCAGCTGTACAAAATCCTACAGTACTCATTCTTACCACAATTACCTCACAAACAGTTACACCAAACACTTTCTATAACAATAAACAGCATTTGTGTATTCAAATGGTTTTGCCAGCTGAGAGTATTGTACTTCTTTCAGTTAGCAGGAGTTTGGATTTGGGGTTAAAATAACAATATGCACTGAGTACTGCATATTGATAAAAAATAAATGGATGTTCAAACTTTTTTTAAGCTGTAGCCTCACTTAACTTTCCACGTATTATACTTTCTTTTAAATGTCATCTTCATTGTGATACTTATTTTTCCTCGGCACTATAGCAATTAGTTTTTTTAATATATTGTCAGACAGGTTTCAGTTACTAAATGATTCATTTCCTCTGGACGCTCCAAGTTGATCTGTATATCTGGCTTCAAACAGTCGCAGTTTGAATCCAGAAACCTTTAAAAAGTCTTAAAAAAAAGTCCAGGTCTCCAACCAGCTGCTGCAAACTCAAGTATTCATTTAGATTATCTTGCTTTCTTTTTATTGTAACAAAATACAATACAATCACACATATAAATCAATGACTTGAACAATTATAATCAGATTTATTTCTTTTACAATTTTATAATTTACAAAAAAATAAACATTTTTAAATTTGACCAATAATTAAAAAGTCAACAGAAGTAAAGGCATTAGAGTACTGAACTGACATGAGTCAGTCAGATTCTAGAAAACAAATCTGCTGAATCCTTTGACGGAAAAGAATAATCACATTTGTTAATGTACTCAGCAGTTGTTTTATGGAGGTTGAAATGATCAGATTAGATGATGTTTTATGTTGTGTTCATGGCCTTGAATTTGACTTTAAAAGCAGATTGTAATGTAGGAGGAGCTAACTATAAACAAATTCTCACAGGGATCCAGCTGACATCATATTTAAAGAGGGATTCATGGATTGCTAAACAGAAGAACACTGTGAACATGGCGTACAGAAAGCTAACACTCTTGGTGGTTGCTGTGATTCTTTCAGCTGGTGCTGAAGGTCAGACTATAACAGAGTCTGAACCAGCTGTTAGAAAACCTGGAGAATCCCACAGACTCACCTGCACAACATCTGGATTTAGCTTCAGTGGCTCAGTTTGGAACTGGATCAGACAGGCTCCTGGAAAAGGACTGGAGTGGATCGCTTTTATAAGCACATCTAGTTCTCCTATCTATTACTCCCAGTCAGTCCAGGGGAGATTCACCATCTCCAGAGATGACTCCAGCAGTAAAGTCTATCTGCAGATGAACAGTCTGAAGACCGAGGACACAGCAGTGTATTACTGTGCACGAGAGACACAGTGAGAGACAATAATAGGAGAGTCATACAAAAACTACTTCCTCTATTTTCCACCACAACTGACAACATTAAATGAAGTAGTATTTAAGTAGTATTGAAGTAATATATATATATATATATATATATATATATATATATATATATACATACATATATTTTTTACATGTAATGCATTAGGCTACTGATCTTTGGTAATGTGTTTTAATGTGCTGCTGCTGTTGGCAGCTAGATGTGAGTCTCCCTGGATTTGTAAAAGTCAGCAGTTCTTCTTTCAGTATAACTTGAAGCTTCATACTACAAAGATTCACTGAAGAACAAGTTCAGTATCGACTTGGAGACATCCAGAGAGCCACAGTAACACAAACCATCAGTAGACCTGAACAAAAACCCCTCAGAGCCTGAACACTTGTAACATGAAGCCACCAGAGGAGGAGCCCTCAGACCACTAATGGTTTCAACACCAACTCACTGTTACAGTAAAGAGAAAAACATCTCTTTAGATTTTATAAATGGTTCTAAATGTAATATAACAGCCACAGTTTTCATTAATTTAAATACCTTTGAATTACAATCAATAATACATCATTATATGTAGAATCTTCAAGTGATGGAATAAATTCAGCTTACAACTTCTTAAAGGTTGTGATCTAACTACAGTATAAATGAGTCCTCAAAGTCAGTTTCTGTTCCATAATATTATTTAAAAATGAAAATCATAACTGCATAAGTAACTAAATCACTAGTCTTCAGCTAACTTCAGTGTGGTGTTAATTAGTCAAACCAAAGAAAAAAATATTTTCATTAACAAAATGAATGTTCATGGAGTTCCCTGAATGGTAGAGTTATTTATTGTTACTGGTAGACGGAGGAAAAGTTGAGAATTTGAATGCATCAGTGTCGATCTCATTTGATTTCCACTGCAGGAGATATCAAACAGGCCCGTCGCGACAAGGCAAGCAAACCAAGCAATTGTTTGGGGCCCCAAGACAACGACTGGTTAAGAATAAGATGCAACGACAAACTGTGAGCACCCCTTTGATAGTCAATGCAGTAAAGTGCAATGACACTGTTATCGGGATCCCTCTCAAGGGGCCCCTCTCGTGATCTCTGCTGCCGGCAAAATACAAAACCTCCGTCGGCAGTCATCATGAAGCGGAATTATGCTTCAGGAAGCCAGAATAGGAAGAAGAGAAAGGAAGAGGAGGATAAGAAAAAACAAGATAGTGGTAAGTGATAAATTACACTGGATAAAATAGCTCTACTTGTCTTGGTGTAATTTTGCAGCAGGTAGGCTAGCAAAAATATGTTTATGTTAGCTAACGTTACCTGTAACCTTCCTGACGGCAAGTGCTGCTTGTAATAGGTATGATGACAAAATTTTCAAACACCCCTAAGCTCAAAATGGATCACATGACTAGACAGAGCTGGAAATTCCCTTTACAATGACACCTGGATTGTGAATCAGTTGAGGATTGAAAAAGTTATGATATTTATAATATCGGGAATTATATTAAAATATTATACATTACGATAGAAGGCATGTAAATGAAAATGCTTATTATTCACACGTTTTTGCTTGTAACTTCCTCATTTTATCAGATATTTGCATGAAATTTGAACAGAAGGTAGAATTGTGTTAGTTCTTTTGAATGAAATCATGAACATTTACTGTTTAAGTTGGAATAGACCTCTAACCCATGGTACCTCACTGAAAACAATGATAATTAATAAGCGTCCATTCATATTCATAAACATTTATTTTCAGAATACAAGCAAAGACAACTTTACACAACTAATAATTGTGAATTCATATTTATACACACTCAAAATGCAAATACACATTAAAATTCAGTCACTTTTTTTTCTTCATACTAAAAATGTATGATTGGTACAACAAATATATACACACTGAAAATGCAAATATACATTAAAATTCATAGTCACTTTTTTTTCTTCATACTAAAAATTCATGATCGGTACGACAAATATACATGCTAACTGTGTGATTGTGCTGACTGAGATAACTGGTTATTGACAGGCTATTATTGTACAACCAAGACATCCACGAGGACATCTGCTGCCATCGCATAGATGGACACATCAGTGTCATGTGCATCAAATTCATACGCCTCCCTGCTCATGAAAGGGAAAGAAATACTCCCACCTGGTGGCTAGGATGGATATTGCATGACACACATATTAACAGTACCACGCAGTTTGGAACACGTTATTGAGACAGAATGTTCGCCGCGAGCGGTTGCTATGTCAACATACCTACTTGTAACGAACAGTTAGTGCAACTTTTTTTTCGAACGGACGGAATATGGTTACATACTACTGTAATATGTTTTTTAACGGGATAAGGAAGACGCAGATCTGTTCCAGAATCACTGTTTATCGTATTTAATGACGTGACATTGCTATAGCTTTGTAATAGGTTTTGATGAAAGTGGCATAACGTTAGCATGCTATACTAACTATTCTACCGTGATAATCTATTTACCAAATGGGGTTAGGAAAACCACACAATATATTCCGTGCATCAAACATTAGCTTGGGATGTTTTTAAGCATTAGTAACCCTTAACAAAGTGTTAGGAATATCTGGTCCGTCTATCTATGTAATGTTTATAGATGTTTTAAAAATGGTTTCTTAAAGGTTTACAAAAAATGTTTAATCATCACCCGATACCTAATATATTATATGATAGATATAATGTGTGTTACAATAAACTGTTAATTTACAGCACTACTAATAATTAGTAAACATTTAATTATAATTTCATTGTTTGTTAACAGTAAAAAGACTGTTTGCTAATAGTTAAATGACAATTAACTAAAGATTAATTAACTATCAATTTACCATCTATTAATGATTGTTATTATAAAGTGTTACCATCTGTTCTTTCTCCCTCAAGGTGCTTTGCTTAAATGTCTCAGCCCTCAGGCTCTTCCTAAGGATACCTCCACTGATGAAGGTAGAGTGAATTTCTCTCACTGAGCTGAGCTGTTAATAGTGACCTCTTTCAATATGCTAACAGTGAAATGGTAAAACGTACTTCACAAGTAATTTCAGATTTTTTTTTCAATTATTTTCCCAGCTACACCATCAACTTCATCCTCAACATCAACAGATGCATCACTTCTCAGTGCTGATGTTTCCTCTATAGCACAAGGTACCACCACAAGCTCTATAATTACAGCTGATATCCTGCACAGCCCAGAGTTTAAACTGATAAGTGTGTGCTGTCATATTGTTAGAAAAAAACAGTGCAAATCACTATTGAATTCCCACCAAACTGTGTAAATACCAGTGACTTTTGCCCATGGACATTTCAGAATTTTTAATATACAGTAGTGCCTGTCAAATTTCTAGGTGCACAGTTTATACAACAGCAGTTTATGCACTGTAAACCTTTTTTTATTTATATAAAGTGTGGGTGAACTTTATGGCTATGCTGTGGTTTCTGTAGGCTTTGCATGCGTGTGGGCAGGGGGTTGGGGGGGCCTCCATGTCCATTTTGCTTGGGGCCCCCAAAAACGGCCCTGTCAATATAGAAGAGACTTAGAAAAAGTTGATTTTCTCTCAATACAAGATGCATATAAGACATCTTCATAGTATATATATTTGTGTATTGTGATGCCTACAAAAGATGGGGACATTTTTCCTATTCAATGCAATGTGATAGAAAATAACATCTGATAAATTTGAACAGCAGCTACACATCTCTTCACAAATAGGATGACATTTTCTTTCTGGAAACTGGCCAATATGAAAGAAGCAATAATATGCAATAATACAATTAACTTTGTATTATTGCATGTCTCAAATAGCTTTCTCCCATACAGTTTGGTCGACATAAAATTTAAAAGAATATTAAAAAATCTCTGGAATTCTGAGTCTCAAAGTCGGCAGATCTGTCATATTCTGCACGGCAGTGTCGCATAATTACAGTATGAAAAACAGTTTCCTGATTTTTAGGTGTGGTGCACAACCAGTCGGGCCAAAATTAGCTGTGAACCTAAATTGAAATGCGGGCCGGATAAAAATTTGCAAGGGGCCGGATTTGGCCCCCGGGTCTTGATTTTGTTATGAGGTCATAACAAGTGAGGTTACCTCCCCTTTCTCTGCTTTGCCCGCCCATAGAATTTGGCCAACCAATGAGAGAGAGACATCATGGCTTTCAAACGAGCAAAGTGGCAGTTGGTCAAGGCCACACCCCCACCCTCTACCTTGCCCCCCCCCCCCCCCCTCTCTCCTCCTCAATAGCTACAGACACAGAAATGGCACGTCCTGAGTAAAGCTCATTGTGGGACTGGCTCTAGTGGCTGTAATTCTGCACCAAGGCTGAATTTCAGGAAAGAGACTTCAGATATAGTATTAGGGGACCACTAAGGTCTATATAAAAGCATCCAAAGAGCACCATGTCATGGGACCTTTAATATATTTCTTATACACTCAGATCAGAGCACTGAACTACAGTGTTACTCACAGAATGGAAAATACCATCATCTGGAGTTTATTAATTGTAGTAACTATTCATCGTGAGAAAATCAATTCTGCAATACTTCCTTAGTGAATGTCCAACTTGTGATTTGCAAGTCTGTTAGATGATGATCACTGTTTTATCAACTTACAGGAGTTTGGAGTGAGATCAAACTGGACCAGTCTCCCCCTGAGGTGAAGCAGTGACCTGGACACAGTGAAGATGTCATGTATCATATCTGGTTATAGCATGACAAGGAACTATATTAGCTGGATACGCCAGAGACCAGGAGAAGCTCTGGAGTGGATTGGGAGGATAAATACAGGTTCACAGGTTCAAACTCTGCTATCTATGGCAGCTCCTTTCAAAGCCGTTTCATCATGACTGAAGATGTTCCCAGCAGCACTCAGTACCTCGAGGTCCAGAGCCTGACAGCAGCAGATTCTGCTGTTTACTTCTGTGCTCGACAGACACAGTGACTGAAGACAGTGGAGCAGCTGCACAAAAACCTCCACAGACAACAAACAGTAATGTGATCTTAATGATATCTGCCCCTCTCCCCCCTTTACAAAGCACTTTCATATATCTACATTATATTTCTATATATTTTACTTTATACTTATAAGTAAATATGTATTATCTTTATGATGTTACATCACTTAGAGTATTAGAGTTTCTTCAATTGTCAAAGCTTTATCTACTGTAATACTAAGTTGCCAAAGTCAAGTACAAACCATAATGTTATAATAGTATAAAATGGTGAAATGACAATAATGTAATTGTCAAAAATGATAGTAGATGTTGATCTGAATGAAATTGTATATGATTGTAAATACTCCATGTGCTGCCTATTGTTCTCAAAATGACTAATGAGAAACAGAGCCTTGATAAATAGATTAATTACACATTTGTATAACCCTTGTAAATATGTTAATGTGTCAGATGTCATTTGTATATTATTAAAATAAATATAGTTGTAGTGTTAATACTGAAACAATTTACACAAAATAAAACATGTCAGACAAAGGTCAAAACAGCTGATTTGGAGGGTTGACTCTGACTCAGATTCATTAAATATCTCCAGTCCAGATGTTTCCTCCCTGTGAGGAGGAGTCAATGCAAAACTCAGATATCTTCCACCTCTACTTATCTGAGTGCAGAGAGGAGGACAGGGAACAGTGGACACACAGTTTAAGATGATGGACTATAGGACAGGACTGCTGCTTTTAACTCTCTGCTGGGCAGGTGAAGATTTTCACTGATTTTGATTTGAATTTGTCTATAAAAACTTGCCATCCTACAGGAAGTGTTTGTTTTCTTGTTTATCTTGACAGGTGTTGATGGTCAGACTCTGACAGAATCTGAACCAGCGGTTAAAAGACCTGGAGAATCCCACAGATTGACCTGTACAGCATCTGGTATTAATTTAGGCAGCTATCACATGGCCTGGATCAGACAGGCTCCTGGAAAAGGACTGGAGTGGATTGCCTGGAATGATAACGGTGGTAGCACCAAACACTACTCTCAGTCAGTCCAAGGCCGGTTTACTGTCTCCAGAGACAACAGCAGAGAGCAGCTGTATCTGCAGATGAACAGTCTGAAGACTGAAGATTCTGCTGTTTATTATTGTGCTCGAGACCCACAGTGACTGGAGTTGGTTGAGCAGCTGTACAAAATCCTACAGTATTCTTACTGGGCTGATGAAGCCATATAATGAAGAGGATATATGAATGTAATAGTTATGTAAAATCATAATCAAACTCATATATTTTATCCATTATATTTGTAATATTGTTTGACATTAGACATAATTTTTAGATAATAAATTACCCTTTGTCTCTTCATAATATAACTTTCTGTTTTCCTGAGAAATATTATTACTCAACATTAAACACACAAAAACATAATAAATATCACTTGTTGGTAACAGTGCCAAAATCATCACAACGATCTGGTCACTTAAATTAAACTCCTTCAACTCCTGCAGTAAGAAACATTTCTTGTCTTTCCTCGTCCTCCCTGGGCTGATAAACTCTGCACTGACTCACATGACTAATGAAGCTCAGTGCAAATTCTTTCAGGGAGACTTCTGATAACTTCAATAACTGTTCTCTCTTCCTAAACCTATTCAGCTGTTTAGATGAGTTCACTTTTCAGTAACCGAAACAGAATTAGGCCACGAAATTCATGATTCAATCACAGCATAACATCCCTGCTTTAAATCTGTTTCTCTCTCTACTGCTGCTAGCTGTCGTTTCAGGCAAAGCGTACAACCCTCCTCCTCCCCTTCCACCGCCAGTCACCATCTCCCGCGGCACCCTGGTGATTTTATAACGATGGCGTCTAATCTCCAAAGACATTTCATATTATACATATGTACAATGAATATTTGCATAACTGAAACAAAGTCTCTCCTGATTGAAATGTCCTCAGATCAAGTCATTCAAAATGAGACAACACAGACATTTGAGTATGATTGTTGTATGACTGGCTTTTAAGAATTCTGAATAAAAAGTAAAATTCATGCTGCATGATATTTGATATATGATTTTATTTCTTACATAACCACACACATATGAAGGTAAAATATGTTGTTTATTATAGAAGAGTAACTGGTAAATGGATGAACTACAATAGTTCTAATCTTTGTTAAAGGATTTATTTTTTTGCATTTTGTCACGTTTCCGTTCCTGAGCAGCTGTTTTCCTCTAAAAGCTGCAAAATACATTACTTGTCACATGATTCTGGCTGCAATGTATTTATGTTTGCAGCAAATACAGTCAGTAACCAAATATATGACAAAATAAATGCAGGTAGCAGCTACTACACAGCTTGGATCAGACAGCATGCAGGGAAAGGACTGGAGTGATTGTACATGGAGGTGCTGCATCCACCAAACTACAAAGATTCACTGAAGAACAAGTTCAGTATTGAATTAAGACTCTCCCAGTGACTCATCAGTAGACCTGAACAAAAACCCCTCAGAGCCTGAACACTTGTAACATGAAGCCACCAGAGGAGGAGCCCTCAGACCACTAATGGTTTCAACACCAGCTCACTGTTACAGTAAAGGATGAAACAGTCTCTAGATTTTATTTAAATGTTGATTTATCTACAGTACAGTATAAACGAATCCTTGAAAAGTCAGTTTATCTTTCATAAAATTGTTATTTCTTTTCATTAACAATCTAATATGTGTTTGTCAGAGAACCAGTTTCCACAATTCCACCACTACCTCTAGTCTTGTCAAGAGAACCATCTGGAAGGGCTTTGAAACTGAACTTGCCATTCAAAACTCTTTTCTTTCTCCATTTCTGCTCAAGGGTTGTTTCTGCTAGCCACCCACAACATTACTGTGCATCACTTCCTGGTTTCCCAAAACTAAAGAGAGTCCCGAGGCCCAAATCACAAAACATGCGTGCATTAATCCTACATCAACAACAACTAGTGGAGTTAAAAGTGTTAACTCTTTATTATGGCGTTAATTTTGACAGCCCTAGTTTAAATACTTGGAGGTTTCAATCACTGATACATCATTGTCTGTACTCCCACAAGACAGACCGGATTACACTATTAGAAATTGTTTAAAATTAATTTACCTTATTTTTGTGATCATGTCTGAATGCAGCTGTATTTTCTCCAAAAATTGAATTTTGTGCTCTGAATTTTACTAGTTTAAAAATCGATGTTTGGTCTAATAATATTTTACATGAGCTTTATTCACATGACTAACTTGAGACGATGAAGACATGAGATGTTGTTTACCTATGTCAAGCCAACAAGGTAATTTACCTACTTCGTGAACTGAAAGCAATTTTTTGAATGAAAATATTATTATATATTATATATTAATATATTTATGAACAGAAACATTATTCAATTTTTTGTACTTTGCATTGGACAAAAGTGAGTAAATGAACATATTCAAATGTTACAAAGTGAGTTAAAGTAAAAATAAATAAAAATAAAGGATTAGGTAACATCAGGTTAAAAATGTGAAACAAAGTCTAAATGGTAAGAGATACGGTGAGATGATTTGTGAAAACACAAAATACAGTTAGGAGAAAGACAAATAAGGAGGAGTCAATGCAAAACTCAGATATCTTCCACCTCTACTTATCTGAGTGCAGAGAGGAGGACAGAGAACAGTGGACACACAGTTTAACATGATGGACTATAGGACAGGACTGCTGCTTTTAACTCTCTGCTGGGCAGGTGAAGATTTTCACTGATCTTGATTTGAAGTTGTCTTTAAAACATTACCAAAATAGAAAAGCAACTGATTATTTTCTTTATTTGACAGGTGTCGATGGTCAGACTCTGACAGAATCTGAACCAGCGATTAAAAGACCTGGAGAATCCCACAGATTGACCTGTACAACATCTGGATTGTCATTCAGTAGCAGCTGGATGGCCTGGATCAGACAGGCTCCTGGAAAAGGACTGGAATTTGTAGCAACTATAGAATCTGATAGTGACAGAATCTACTACTCTCAGTCAGTCAAAGGCCGGTTTACCGTCTCCAGAGACAACAGCAGAGAGCAGCTGTATCTGCAGATGAACAGTCTGAAGACTGAAGATTCTGCTGTTTATTATTGTGCTTGACACCCACAGTGACTGGAGTTGGTTGAGCAGCTGTACAAAATCCTACAGTACTCATTCTTTCAGGCTGGTAGTACACAAGTTAGAAATGTTTTTCATAAAATGTATATATTTAAACATTTTATATTACATTTTTGTTGTTTTCAGGTTGTTAAGTTGTTTTATATTCTGTAATTTTATTTTCATATATGTTTTTATTATAAATTAATAATCCACCATACACAAACATGAAAACGCATCAAAAACACAATAAAGATCACTCATTGATAAAAGGTCCAAAGACAGCCCAACAATCTGGTTACTGAAATTAAACTTCTACAAATACTTTACATTTCTACAAATTAAGACACAATTATGTCTGTAAATGATATGATGTGGAATCTATGAGAATGAAAAATAATGTTACTGTTTCTTTTATAAAATCACTAGAGGACAGTCAGTGTCTAGTTTCTCTCTCGTCTGTTACTAAAAGGAGAAACTCAGATCTGCTGTTCTCATTGATCTTAACTGACTGATACTCAAACTCTGAAATGATTCATATTGCTCTGTAATAAAATCAATAGATAAATAAGAATATGTCACTGTTTCCTTCACATGCTGTAATTTCATTAAAATCATTTCTAAGAGAAAACAGCTGAAAGTGGAGATGAGTGATGACATCATTTAACGTTATTGTTTAGATTGAATTTACTTGTATTGTGTGAGATACAGTAACTATTTTATATAAAAAAGCTTATTAATGTTTGAAGATAGAATAATAATATAGTCATTAAGGAATTATTGTTGTGTATTAACACAAATGAAAGTCTAGAAAATATGTTGAGACAATATTGACAGTTTAATGCAATAAAGTTGTTATACCTAGATATGAAGAAATCAAAAATGACACGCATATTTCCACTCTGCAGATATAATAACACTGAACAAACTCTTCTATTGACTCCAGTCAGACCAACATTGATGCTTCATATGTTTGATTTTATGCAAACTCAGAGACCTTCCTTGTTTCTCAGCTATAAAAACATCACATCAGGCTGTCAGTGGAGTTCACAGCACGTCAGTTTCAACATAAACCATGTTCTCTGTAGCTCTGCTGCTGCTGTTGGCAGCTGGATGTGAGTCTCTCTGGATTTGTTAAAGTCAACAGTTCTTCTTTCAGTATAACTTGATCATTTGTTACAAAACATTTTCTTTTTTAACAGGTGTGAAGTGTGAACAGTTGACCCAGCCAGCCTCTGTGACTGTGCAGCCAGGTCAACGTCTGACCATCACCTGTCAGGTCTCTTATTCTCTTGGTAGCTACACAGCTTGGATCAGACAGCCTGCAGGGAAAGGACTGGAGTGGATTGGAATGAAAAATACTGGAGCTTCATACTACAAAGATTCACTGAAGAACAAGTTCAGTATTGACTTAGAGACTTCCAGCAAGACAGTGACTCTAAATGGACAGAATGTGCAGCCTGAAGACACTGCTGTGTATTACTGTGCCAGAGAGCCACAGTAACACAAACCATCAGTAGACCTGAACAAAAACCCCTCAGAGCCTGAACACTT